>CM052440.1:29629667-29646495 GCA_028533085.1 Varecia variegata
TCCAGGCCCTTGCAACTACCATTCTATTTTCTGTCTCTATGATTGACTATGCTGGGTACCTCGTACAAGTGGAATCATCCAGTATTTGTCTTTTTGTGATTGGCTTATTTCAATTAGTATAATGTCTTCAAGGTCCATTCAAGATTTACATGTTATAGCATGTGTTAGAATTTTCTTCCTTTTTACAGTGACTAATTTTTCATTGTGTGTACAAGGGGGCATGCAAAGACAAGTAATATTCACAATATTTGTGTTAAAATGGGTTGCTTTGGTACTTTTATATATATATTATATATTATCTATTACAAAAAGATAGATATATAATTAGAAGAATGCCCATTATTAGGTTATAAACATTATTAGTATCATTATAGCTTATAAATACATATCATTATAAATTAAGATCTTTCAAAAAACATTTTTTACTAATGATATGTTCTGGTCAGCTTTGGAACACAGTATATGTAGACAGAAATATTTTCCTTCAGTTGAAATGCTCTAATAAAAAAATAAATCTCTGTCCTTGGAGATTAAAGGAATGTGAGATACTATTTTTCACCTATCTGATTGCAGAAACTAAAACTTTTAGTGATGCCCAGTATTGGATACCTGGGCAAAAATTCACTCATATAGTCTTGTTGTGGATGAAATTGGATTGGTGCAATTTGTTGAAGAGGCATTTGGCAATGGATTAATCATTTAGGAATGTTTTGGCTGCAAGTAAGAGTAAATTTAACTCAGAGTGGCTTGAACACATAAAGTTTATTTTACTTACATTTCAAGCAATATGAAGTTAATTGCTGGCTCAGCAAATTGATAATAATCACCACCAGATTTTCTGTGATTCCATTAGCCTGCTATTCTCACATGTCACCTCATGGGCACCAAATGACTGTTGTTGATTCAGACACCTTCTCTGTTGCCAAAGCAGATAAAAGGATAAAGGGAGAGGGCTATGCCAGCTTTGATGAAAACAAAGGGATCTCTAGACATTTCCCCCAGAAGACTTTTGCTTATGTTTTGAAGGCCTGTTAGGGTTCTATGGCCATTCCTAAATCCAAGGGAGCTTGAGAAAGTATTTGATTTCCTGTTGCTTTAATGGGAGGTGCCTAAGAAGAAGTAGGTTGAGGATGGCTTTGAAATGGCCAATTAACAATATCTATCAAATTATAAAGACTATTTTAAGATGTATATTTCCTTTGATGCACCAATTTCATATTCATGAATGTATCCTTCACATATATATTCCAAGGATATAGTACAAAATTTTCAGTGAACATTTTTCTCATGGTTTGGAATTTTATAAAGTTACAAATTTCAAGACAATAAACAATAACTACTTGAAGAAATACCATTCCTTCCCCAACAGACATACTCAGCAGTGCTTAAAATGTTAAGTTGTTCCTCGGACCTTTCTGTAGACGCATTTTCCTTCCCATCCAAGGGAAGAGGACTGCTTGTAGTCCTTATAGTGATAGGGGTGACGGTCAAATTATAGCCAAACAAGATCATACTTCCCTGCAGAATTTGTGGGCCCATGCTAGTTCTTGTAGAAAACATAATTGGGGGATTGGTAACTATTGACTTGTAGTGTTTGGGGCTAAGGGTGGTAGTGATCAGTGTCATAAAAGAAACTACAGTCTGCTTTATGCATAGAGAATTCTGAAACCTGGAATTTGGCAGACTATATTGAGAGATTACAATCCTTTCCTCTTATGTTTCAATGTAGAAATCATTAATCTAAATCTTCACTGTCCAATATAGTAGCCAGTAGTCACATACCTCTAGTGAGCATATGAAAAGTCGCCAGTCCTAACTGAAATGTGCTATACATATTATGGTGTACATTTTTATATAGGCACACAATGTGTAATGACCACATCAGGACAATTGGGATATCCATCCCCTCAAGCATTTATCATTCCTTTGTATTAGGAACTTTTGGATCTCTCTTTCTTCTCTGAAATGCTAAAACCTAGAAGAGGAGTTGGGAAAAAGGAAAAACCATATCTTAGGTGATTTGTGCTGTTGTAATCCAGCCATCAGGGTCCTTTATGAGGCAGGCATCCATATGTGGATTGTTTGGAAGATGCCCACAGGCATCTTTAATTTGCACAGCTCAATGACAGGGGAGTTCACTCTCTGGCTGACCTTTTATGACTCTTCCCTCCCCACAGTCACCATCTCCTGGCTGTATAACCTCTTCCCTTGGCAGTCCATTGCAAAGCTTCTTGTTACTGGAATCCTCTTGCCCCCCAAATTTATCCTTTTGATCAATATTAGGTTGAAATGGCTTAAACTGAGTTACCTTCCACAGCAATAAATTGGCAGTAAACTCATGCATCTGTGACATGCTGATTGTGGAGAATACAGACTGTTCTCTGCTCTTCTTTTTTGCTAGCTGTTAGGGTTTAAGAGGTCCTGATTTCCTTATCTTAAATCAAATCAAACTGAGATAGATATAGGAGTCAAAAAGATGAAGATGGAGATTAATTATTAGTATTATTATTATTATTGAGAAAAATCTTGTTTTCAGGAAATAGCTTAGAGCTATGCTAGTAGCACTTGCTAATGCAAGTGTATCACCTGAAAATTAGAAAGAATTACCTACTTACTCCTAGGCATAGCTGGAAAACTTTAGTACAACCATTATGTAGCCATTAAAGTAAAGTAAAATAAATAAAATAAAAAGAATAGATTGTGAAATTGAATTTTCTATTTAAACTCTATGTGATGTTTTAATGCAAGAAAGCAAGTAGTGAAATTGAATGAGACATGAAAGCTAAGGGATTTGCCTGAGGTATCCTCAAGGAGTAGGAATGAGAGGGGTGTTAGACCAATGATTATTACACATAAGTATGCAGCAGAAGCACTTGGAAGGCTTGTTAAAACAAAGATTGCTGGTCCCACCCAGACTTTCTGATTCAGTAGGTCTTGGGGGAGGGTTTTTGGAGTCTAAGAATTTGAATTCCTAAATTTCAAGGTGATATTGATGTTGATGTTGCTAATCCAGGGACCATACTTTGGGAACCACTGTTAAAGGCAGTAGTAAAACAATGACAAAACGATCTTTTGATTTGCATTCATTAAGTTCAGTTCATTCCATAAATCAGTTTCAAAGATAAATATATGTGTATAAGAAATGTTTATTGTGGCTTTTTTTTGTAAAAAAAAAAATACCCATAAATATGAGATTGGATAAATTATGGTATACTCATAAAAGGGAATACTATACAGTTATTATAATGATATAGATATATATCTAATACATATTTTCAAGTTATAAAAAGAAAGTAGCTAAGCAATGTGCATAGTATGATCACATCTTTGTAAAAAACACACTTGTATATGAATTAAAATAAAATAGAATACATAAAATTGGTTAACAGTAGTTACATCTTGGTCTGAAGTCAGATGATAGACATTAGAGGGAGTTTGATTAAGAACTCTGTGCCTTTGCATATGCTAGTCCATACAAGCTTGATGCTCTTCCACCTCTTCTTTGTTTGAAAAATAATACCTGCTTAAGTATCTCATCTCCTTTTTGAAATGTTCTCCAAGTTATTCTTTACTCAGTAACCTCACAGTTATGAGGTGAATTGTGTTCTCTCCAATTCTTATGCTGAAGTCCCAGCCCCCAGTAACTCAGAATGTTGCTGTATTTGGAGATAGAGTCTTGAATGAGTCAAGTAAGGTAGAATGAGATTGTATGGGTGGGCCCTAATCCTACATGACTAGTGTCCTTTTAAGAAGAGAAGATTAGGACACCGACTAGTGTATGCTCACAAGAAAGACCATGTGAAGACACTGAAAAGGTGACCATCTGAAAGCCAAAAAGAGAAACCAAGCTTGCTCACACCTTGATCTTGGACTTTGGAATTCTTGGACTTCTTGGACTTTATGTGGAAATAAATTTCTGTTATTTAAGCCATCCAGTTTGTGGTATTTTGTTATGGCAGCCCTAAGAAACTAAAAAGTACCCACAGTACTTTGCTCATATCCTCTTAAGCACCTGACACATTACATTTTAATGTGTTTATATTTATTGCTAATTGCTAGAGTATAGCCCCATTGTATTAGTTTTCTATTGCTATAACAACAAATTACTACAAAGTTGGTGGCTTAAAAAACACTAATATATTATCTTGGAGGTGTTCTATAGATCAGAAGTCTGGTACTGGTCTCACTGAGCTAAAATTGAGGTGTTGGTATATATCTGGAGGCCCTAGGGGAGAATCCATTTCCTTGCTCATTCAGGTGCTGGCAGAATTTAGTTCTGTGTGGGTATAGAACTGAGGTCTCTTCTTCTTTGCTGGCTGTCAGCTGGAAGCTGCCCTTAGCTCCTAGAGACCCCTACATCTCAGAAAGAACACCAGAGCAGTGAATCCTTTTGCTGCCATTTTTTGGATCCTTTGTGATCACATTTCTCTCCAACTGCAGCCCAAAGGTTTTCCACATTTGAGAATTCACAGGATTAGACTGGGTCCACCACATAATCCGAGATAACCTCTTCATCTCATGGTTCCTTTCTTTAAATCACATTTGCCAAGTCTCTTTTCCCATGTATGATAATGTATTTACAGGCTACAAGTATTGGGACATGGGAACCCCTAAATTTAAGAACAAATTTTATTCATTTTTTGTATCCTTAACCTTTATTAGGGCCTGATGAATAGATTTTTAACCTTTAAGCACATTTTTTAACTGAAACATGTAGGTAAAAGCCAGTTTAAAGAAAGAGAGGATGGGAGTGGAGGGAGGGAAAAAGGAAGGAAAGAAAGAAAAAAAAGGGAGGAGGAAGATAATAATATATACCCAATAAAATTTCACATTATCAGGTAGAACCCCTCACAATGTCCAGTACATAAAAGTTGGCTACCTATATATTAGACAGACACATAAAAGGTACTGAATAAATTTTTTAATAGATTTGAATCATAATGGTTTTGAACTTAGCTATCAATCAATTCACCAATGACTAATCTAGAGAGGTAATTATAATCAATTTCCATAAATTGTGTTCTTCAGCATGGTTGGAAATAAAATGCTTTGGCTAGTCTTTTTTTTATTTTTTGGTTAGGTTATAGTCCCCATGAGCCCTCCTAATTTTTAGTGCACTAGAATAAAATAGACTATTTTTTGATGATTAAGAAAACCCTGACAATTTTGAAGTCAGTCATATTATCATTATATATATCTTACAGGATAATATCACCAACTAGAGGGACTCTTTAAACAATATGCCAGATAGATCAAACTCTACTGTATGCTTTCTAGAAAAATTGGATGTCTATTCTACAAATGTCATTTGACCTTGAAGATGCCCCAGTCACTGATATAATCTCCCTAGCAAAAATTTTAGGGATAAATGGAATTTGTTATGTATTACTTTGAGGATATATCGATAAGAAGATAATCTCTTTTAGCCATCTTGGTTGGGTTTTATGGGGATATCCTTGAATAAAATGCAAAAGACATACTCAGAAGCAGATAATTACCAGAGTGGGATGGTTCACAGAACATCTAAGAAAGCATCATATCCTTGATGAAAACACTGCAAGATTTCTCAGCAAGTCAGGGATTATGGTCATAAAGTGGCTTTCTTGGCAGTTTTAGACTTTCTTCAACTATCTTAATGCTTGTAGATCTCTTAGCAGGGTTGTTGTAAGTGCATAGGTTTTTCTGTCAATTGTTTTTTTCATGACAGACAATCTAAAAACTTTCACTTAAAGCTAAACTCTGTGGCTATATATTTATTGGTAAGCTCTTTTTTTTTTTTTTTTTTAAATCTGAGAGAAACAGTGTTAGGTTCTTTCAGTTAATATTTCAATTCCAAACACACTACATCAGTACACCTGAAGTGCTTTGCTGCTATGGTAACCCACAATTCTAAAGTGCATAGATGATATTTATCATGCTCTATTTCTCACTTTGTGTACAGGAGTGCGCTCTGTGCAGCCTCCTAAGAGAAAAGGCAGTGGGGCTGGACCAGAGGTGAGAACAGGAGGACTGGGGATACATTGTCTGCTTTTCGATTTCTTTAGTTCTCACCCCTACTCCAAATTGTCTATGTCTGATTTGAAGTGTTTTTCTTAATACTATGAAGATGAATCTCAATTATCTAGGATAATTGATTTCAGTGTAAGAAAAAATGAAATACACTGGTAATCAAAAATACTAATTTAATTACAAGTTCCAATTTCCCCTCCCAACAATATTTAACAAATCGGTTGCAAAGAAACTAAATGGAATTTTAATTTTAATCTCACTGCCACCCCTTCCCTTATTCTGGTTTTTGATAAATGTGCCAAAAAATAATAAAAAGGGAGGAGCTTTCAGGATAAGTTCCAAATTGTATAATCAGCTTCTGAACTGCCTAGATTGAGAGCAAGATAAATAAATTCTCCACAACAAAAGAAATATGCATCACATGGTAATTTATTTTAGTAATATACCTTCCTGTCATAAACACTGTTCTTTGTATTATGCATTTTGTTCTCATCAGTTTTGGGGGGAGGCAGGTGTGTGAGTCAGTGGGGCATTAATGGTGATTAGTACATAATATGACATGACATAGTGTGACTCTTCATGACTTAATACTCATACCATTTCTTTGCTCTTAAATTTTTTATGTGGATGAAATACCTTGATGTTTTTATATTAACAAAGAATGAAAAGAATTGTGATTTTCCATTGCAGTTTTGTTGCTGATTTCATGTGTCATGTTCTGTTATGGCTCCAATATTTAGTCTGGTTTCTCTGTGATTTGTGGGCCTAGCATTAAATTGTTTTCTTCTGTATCTTTATGATTCTATATTTAATACAAGATATAACAAACAGGCAATAAGCTGCATGTCATATATATATATTTATATATGTTGGCTGAGAAAAATTATTTTATTATTTTCCCAATTCTTTTTAAAACTATAAGAGATTTATTATCATTCCTAGAAGTGTCATTTTTATAATTGTAAAATAAAAGCAAATACATAAACTCTATATTTCTTAGAGAAATCTTGATAACCTGTTTATCAAAACATCTCTGGAGAGTTAAATTGTTACTTTAGAACTTATTTGTCCTTAGAAAGTAGTTTCATTTTTAAAGCTTTCCCTTATAACAATGGTCTGTCTGTACTTTGAAGAGAGTGTCACATGGGTGGAAAATTCTCCTTATTGCAATGTTTTCATTATGTACCAGAATTTGAAAACAAAACAAAACTTTGCTCATATTTTTCACATGCTCATTTTTTACAAGTATTTATTGATTGGTATGAGAAAATCATACATAAACCATGTTCCAAAATAAATTATACATGAGGGCCATATGTGATGCATGTAAATAACTAACATATTATCACATAGAAAGTGATAGAAACAGAAGAGGATGTAGACAAAATGCCATGAAAATCTAGAGAAATAAGAACTTATTTCAACATAGAGATTAGAAGAGATTTTTAGGAAGCAGATTCATTAATCAAATATTTACTAAGCACCTACTGTGTGTCACAGAAGACAGATACAATTATTTTTCTTGCAATTTGATGGGAATTACCAGTGGAGTTGGGCTTTGAATATAAAGTGGGATCTAGAAGTGTAAAGACAGAGAAAATAACAGTTACTTGACCTGTGGTTCATTCTTATCTACCTATCACTTCTAAATTTTGGACAGCCTCCACTTGGAATTTCAGTTTAATTTTTTGAATATTTTAAAAAATACCAACTCAAAATGACAAGTAGAAAAGTCCCTCATGTCTCTTCTTACACATATGGATTTGTGATCCATCTTTGCCAGAGTCATAGTGATGTCAGGAAATCCTTTTCCCACCAAGCATTTGTTGTTTAATTTCTAACCCCTGGGGGAAGGCTTGATCTGCAGGGTTTCCTTCTGTCCTGCCTATGTGGAGAAGTCATATGTTTTGGAGCCCAGGACCACCTGCTTGCTGCCTTGTCTTCCCTGACATTAACTATCGCTAGTATTTTAGTAGGGGAAAATATATTTCTGTCACCTGACCCTTAACCTGAATGTATGCTAACATAAAATAAAATATAAATGGGAGCTTCATGAAATTGAAGCAATGCTATCAGTGTTGCTTTAGCCACATTGGGGTGAAATTGACTTTTGTCAAGTAGACATAAACTTGAAGCATTACTTCTCTGGGAAAAGAAAGAAAGGGCATCCAAATTGGAAAGAAAAAAGTCAAATTGTCCTTGTTTGCAGATGATATGATTTTATATTTAGAAAAACATAATGATTTGGCCAAAAAAAAGCCCCCAAAACTTTTATGACTGATAAATGAATTCAGTAAATTTGCAGGATACAAAGTCAACGTACAAAAATCGGTAGCCAACAATGAACAATCTGAAAAAGAAATCAAGAAATTAATCCTGTTCACAATAGCTGCAAAAATTAAGTACCTGGAAATAAACTTAACCAAATAAGTGAAATATCTCTACAGTGAAAACTATGAAACACTGATAAAAGAAATTGAAGAGGACACAAACAAATGGAAAGGTATCTCATGTTCCTGGATTGGAAGAATTAATATTGCTCAAATAACCATACTAACCAAAACAATCTACAGATTCAATGTGGTCCCTACCAAAATGCCAATGACATACTTCACAGAAATAAAAAAAAAATCCTAAAATTTATATGGAACCATAAAAAACCCCCAGATAGCTACAGCAATGCTGAGCAAAAAGAACAAAGCTGGAAGCATCATATTACCTGACTTCAAAATATAACATAAAGCTGTAGTAACCAAAACAACACGGTACTGGAAAAACAAACCAAACAAACACAAAACCCAGATAGAGCAATGGATCTGAATAGAGAACCCAGAGATAAATCCATACACTTACAGTGAATTCATTTTTGTCAAGGCATCAAGAACATACATTGGGGAAAGACAGTCTCTTCAAAATATAGTGCTGGGAAAACTACATGTCCACATGCAGAAGAATGAAACTAGACGCCTATTTCTTACTATAAAATGAAATTCAAAATGGATTTAAGACTTAAATATAAAAACTGAAACCATGAAACTGCTAGAAGAAAACACTGGAGAAATGCTTTAGGACATTGGTTTGGGCAAAGATTGCTTGAGTAAGACCTCAAAAGTACAAGCAACTACAGCAAATATTGACAAATGGGATTTCATCAAGTTAAAATGTTTCTGCTCAGCAAAGGAAACAAACAAAGTGAAGAAATAGCCTAGAGACTGGGACAAAACATATGCAAACTATTTATCTCACAAGGGATTAAGAACCACAATATATAAGGGAGACAAAAATCTAAATAATCTGATTATAAAATGGGCAGATATCTGAATAGACTTTACTCAGAAGAAGACATACAAATGGCTGATACATTATGAAAAAAATGCTCAACATCACTAATCATCAGGGAAGTCCAAAGTTGTCATCTTACCCCAGTTAAGGGGTAAGCTATTACAAAGAAAAAAACCCAACAAACAATAAAAAATGCTGGCAAGGATGTGGAGAAAAGGGAACATGCATACACTGTTTGTAGGACTGTAATTAGTACAGCCACTATGGAAAACAGTATGAAGCCTTCTCACAAAACTAAAAATAGAACTAGCATACAATCCAGCAATCCCACTGCTGCTTATATATCTAAAAGAAAGGAAATCAGTATATTAAATAGGTATCTGTATTTTCATGTTTATTGCAGCACTATTCACAGCAGCCCAGTTATGAAATTAACCTAAGTGTCCATCATTGGATGAATGAATATAGAAAATGTGGTATGCATACATAATAGAATATTATTCAGCCATAAAAGAGAATGAAATCCTCTTATTTGCAGCACATGGATGGAACTGGAGGACATTATGTTAAGTGAAATAAGCCAGGCACAGGAAGACAAATATCACATGTTCTCACTCATATGTGGGAGCTAAAAAAATTGATCTCATGGGGATAGTGAATTGAATGGTAGTTACCAGCATTTAGGAAGGGTTTTGAGGTAGGATGAAGAGAGGTTGGTTAATGGGTACAAAATACAGTTAGATTGAAGAAATAACATCTAGTGTTTAATAGCACAATACAGTGACTGTAGTTAACAATAATTTACTGTATATTTCAAAATAGCTAAAAAAGATTTGGAATCCCAACACAGAGTAATGGGAAATGTTTGAGGTAATGGATGTCTCAATTACTCAAATTTGATCATTATACATTTTGTTTTTGTATCAAAATATCACATGTACCCCATAAATATATACAAATATATATTCATAAATTAAAATACATTTTAAAAAATAAAAAAATAAAATTCCAAATAATTATGCACAAACTTCTAGAAAATACTTATAGTAATAAATGGTGGGCTGCACATATTTGTCCAGAAAATATTATGCTTTGGTAAACTTACTTTATGGTATTTTGCTCAGAATAAAAACTAAACTTTGAACAACAGTAAAATGTCTAAATATAAACCATGAGCATCTTCTTTCAGCCTTGCAAAAGACTTATATTCAATAGGTAAGGAAGACAATGTCAGTTATTTGTTGTGGTAGTTGTTTTAGCAGCATCAAGGTTGATGTAGCAGTTTTTAAAATTCCTGCTATGTATAATTCAATATATTTCTATTTATTGAGGCTCACACAGAACTATAAAGAATGCAAGGGCCACACGCGGTGGCTCACACCTGTAATCCTAGCACTCTGGGAGGCCGAGGCGGGAGGATCGCTCAAGGTCAGGAGTTCAAGACCAGCCTGAGCAAGAGCGAGACCCCGTCTCTACTAAAATAGAAAGAAATTGTATGAACAGCTAAAAATATATATAGAAAAATTAGCCAGGCATGGTGGTGCATGCCTGTAGTCCCAGCTACTTGGGAGGCGGAAGCAGAAGGATCGCTTAAGCCCGAGAGTTTGAGGTTGCTGTGAGCTAGTCTGATGCCATGGCACTCTACTCAGGGCAACAGAGTGAGACTCTGTCTCAAAAAAAAAAAAAAAATGCATAATATGTGCAGAATGTGTTTATAATTTCCCTCTTTAGGATGATTATTTTCATCAATTATTAAAAGCTTATAATCAATGTTGAAAATGAACTAATAAAACTAGGAACTTGGTAGATAAATATGCATTTTGTGTATGGAGGGAGATTATTATAAATTAAGGAGGAATTTAAAAGATTTTAAAAAGTCTTTGAGGCTTACCTGTCTTCAAGTTTATAAATTCTTCTTTCTGCTTGATTTAGTCTATTGTTGAAGCTCTCACTTGTATTTTTTATCTCACTCATTGAATTCTTCATTTCTAGAATTTCGGTTTGGGTCTCTTTTATGATATTTTTGTCTTTGTTGAATTTATCATTTAAATTATTGTTTTTCTGATTTCTTTGTATTTTTATATGTATTCCCTAGTATTTCACTGAGTTTCTTTAAATAATTATTTTGAATTATTTTTCAAGTATTTAATAAATTTTCTTTTTTATCATCTGTTATTGGAGAATTACTGTGTTCATTTGAAGGTATGATTTTTTTTTTCCTTTTTCATATGTCATGTGTCCTTACTTTGATATTAATATCTACACATCTGATATAATAGTCACTTCTTCCAATTTCATGGATTGGCTTTTGTAGGGAAGGTTTGTTCTATAGATGTATCTGTAGTGTTGGTTGTATGGGGTACTTTGGTTTTTATACTGTGTGGGCACAGTAGTGTAGTCTCCGTATGATTTCTTCAGCTGTAATCAGTGTTAGTGGTATCACTGAAGTTCCTCAGTGGCTTACACTGCAGTTGTTAATGGAGGCTGTGGTGAGACTTTGCTGGAGGTGGGGACACCATGTGGGCTGCTCCTCAGGCACCAATGGTGACAGTGGCCCAAATGGTGTGTACTAGGTAAGGGTGCTGGCACTGGTGGGGAGTGCAGACTGATCCCCGGCCCCCTGGTGGCACTCAGGCATTGGCAGTAGTGGGTGGGGCATCTGTTACTCTCTTCTTAAACTAATTCTTTTTATAGTTTCCAAAGTCTACTTTAAAAAATGCTATATGTGTTGAGAATCCCATTCTCTTAAAACAGATGTATTGAACCATTGACTGATTGATTCACTTATTTAGCATTTATTTATTAAGTGCCTTTTAAGTGTCATTATAAAACTTATCTCTGTCTGGACTTGTTTACAGAGAGGGTGACCCATAAACGAATAACTGACAGTATACACTGAGAGCTATGGAAGCATGGAAGAAGCAACTAACCATCTTTTGAGCAGATATTGCACACATATATTGGAATTTGCAAGGTAAAGATCCTGGAGGAAGAACCTCCCGGAACACAAGAGGATTAGTTTACAAGAGAAATGGAGTCTGATGTGCTTGAGGAAAAAGAGTCTGATGTGCTTGAGGAAAAGGTAAGAAAAGAAATGGTGTGTTGGGAGCGTAGACGCTGTGAAAACAAGATTCATTAGTATCAGATGGTGAAGCCCCTGAGTGGTTATGCTAAGAAGTTTGGGTCGAATTCTTTACTATCTGTCAAACAGATGTTTTGAAAGACAAAAGTGACTTGGTCTGAATTGTGCTTTAAAATGTTAACTTTAGCAGCAGCTAGAAGATGGATTGGTAGGAGGAAAGATTAGATATAGGTGGGAGAAAACAGTGACAGTTATTGCGATTTTCCAAGAATAAGTGCTTCAATGTATGGGCAATGAGGATGGAAAAGAGAAGCTAGATTCAAAGGTATTTCTTAAGTAAAATTGATGAAATTTTTTGTCTGGTCAGACATGGGAGGTGAGGGAGAAGAGGTAATTGAGAATGGTTTGGAAATGGCTACTCTGAGAAACTAATTCAATGGTGATATAAACAAAGATTAAGCACAGAAGAGATTCCTAAAGTGGGAGGGAAATAATGCTCTGGATTGGCCATGTTAGGCCACTAATTAAGTAGAAAAACATTTTTATCCAACTAGCATCCAAATGGGGACCAACATTCACAGGGTACTTCTTGGTAACACAGACTTAAACATAAAACAAAAATCACACATAAGAGATATGTTAAACTGCTTGTGCTTTGGCACCAGTGGTAAGCAATTTTCTTATGCAGTGGTATGAGCAGTGGCACCATCTCTTGTTTCTACATTTTTTCTTTAATGTTTTCTCATGCATGGCAAGTTTTCCATATGCTATGCTGGTAAGATTCTTGTTGCCATATGGCAGCATATAATATGAGAAAAAAATCATGAAGAAAATGTTTCTAATTGTCTAAAGGAATTGCTCCTGGAAAATCATTATTCCATGCTGAATTGCAGAACTATTTATATTAGGCAGAATGTCTGGATTAAGAAGGTGGCTAATGCAGGAGACACTAAGGTATGGATGCTGAGAATCTGGCAAGTTTCCTATTTTTCTTAAAAGACAGACAAATTGAACACAAAATCCAAACAAACTTGATCACCCTGATGCTCTTTGAGGGAATAATTTTACTCTTATCACAGGGGAAATGTAGTAAAAGAGATAAAGTGGCTACTTTTGCTAACTTATCTCATGGAAAATTAAGTATCTGTCTACTCTAAATTCAATTCAGCAAACATTTTAACGAATATGTGGATATCTGGAAGTATTACAAGAGGAATGGCCTTAGAACACTGCATGAGTGGCACTGTAGTTATGGTGCCAGACAAGTCATTTTACTGAAGCCCTGGCTTAGTGACTTTGTGTTATCAGGGAGGTATCACTTCACACTTTCTCCAGCTGCAGTATCTTAAATTCTAAAATGGAAATAATGTCTACTCTGCAGAGATTTTGAGAACATTAGAAATATACACAAAGAAGTATGGGGATACCTCAAGGAACTGAAAGTAGAACTACCATTTAATCTAGCAATGCCACTACTGGGTATTTGAGTATTAACCCAAGGGAAAAAAAGACATTCTATAAAAAAGACATCTGCACTCGAATGTTTATAGCAGCACAGTTCACAATTGCAAAGATGTGGAAACAACCTAAGTGACCATCAGTATGTGAGTAAATTGATAAAATGTGGTACATGTATACCATAGAGTGCTACTCAGCCATAAAAAATTGGTGATAGTATATATATTTAGATAGTATATATATTTTGTATTAACCTGGATGGAAATGGAGAGCATTCTTCTAAGTGAAGTACACAAGAATGGAAAAATCAACACCACATGTACTCACCATTAAATTGGAATTAATTGATCAATACTTATGTGGACATATGGAAATACCGTTCATTGGAAATCAAGCAGGTGGGAGGGGAGAAGAGGAGATGGGTAAATTCACACCAAACAGGTACAATGCTCACTACCTGGGGGAAGGGCACACTTATAACTTTGACTCAAACAGTACAAAAGCAATTTATGTAAACAAAACATTTACCCCCCATAATATTCTGAAATTAAAAAAATAAATTCCAATGTTATAATATTTTTCATAATAAATAAAAAGAACACAACATAAAAAAGGAAATATATACAAATGCCTTGTGAAGCTGCCTGTCACAGAAAATGGAAGCCACTGTTATTTAGCTTAAACTCCATACATACACCAAGCCTGATAATTAACTTATATGATAAAAAACTCCCATGTTTTGATTTTATTCTTTTGTTTTGTATGTATTTAACAAGTACATTTAATGTAAATTAAGAAAGTTTCAAGGTGCTGTTTTCATTATGTGATATTTATTTACTCACTGATGTTTACTATAAAACTAAGTAGTGTAAAACATGAACATTCTGTGATCATTCAACATATATTTCTTATCTTTCAAAATGATATGATTTGGAATAATTGTATAGTGGTAAATGAGTTTTATATATTAAAGACAGAACAAATGAAGGGCTTATAAAGGAGATATTGTCTTGCTTTTAAAAATTAATGTGCAGATTCCAAAAAAATATTAACACACCAAAATTAAAGATGACTGTTCAACTGTTTAATACTGCTGATAGCATTGGGAGAAAGCATGAATATTTTAATTATTTTTAGTACTTTTAAAACATACATTGTCATTCCTCATTTTTTCCTTCACTGAGATAATGCTGGTAATAAACCACCACAAGCATTTCAATAGCTTCCAACAGTAAACATTTATTTTTCTCATTCATCGGTCTCTGGGTCAACTGCTGTTTGACTCATCTTGGCTGGGTTCTTCTGTGCTTAGGCTAGCCTAGGCCAGACACTTGGCTTTGGTTTGGATTTAGGTCTTCTCCACATGTTCCATTTCTGCATTCAGGCTGAAGGGGAAATGGCTACATGGGGCACATTTTTCTCATGGGAAAGGCTGAAAATGCTGGGAGGCTAAGATAAATTAACAATCACCTTTGTAGTCAATCTTTCATAGCATGTGATGTGTCTATGTACACTTATATCCCACTTGCCCAGGCAGGTCAAACAGCTGAGCCAAACTTTAGTAGGGGGGAACATAAGTACCACATCAAGGGAGGTACTGCAAAATCACATTCTCAAAAATATGACCGTAATTCTGTTAATACTACAAGGTAGTACTGAAGAATTGGGAACAATGACCCAATATATCACAATATTATACTGATTGAAAAGAAATAATGTTGACTTAAATATACATTAAATCAAATAAGCTTTATAGTATTCTGTTTAGGAAAAAAGCTAGCATAAAAATTTTAATAATTTCTGCCATTTTATATGATGATCATGTTGTTTTTATTTAACTTAATAGATATTTACTGAAGACATACTCTTAGAACTGCTTCATATGTGGGTGCAAGTTGTGCTCTCAGTTGCTATGTGAATGGAACCCCCTGAGGTTATGCCATACAAATGCTCTGACTATGATGTTAGTATACAAAGAACTGAAAAAGACACAACACAGAATCCTACAGAGGCTATTCCTGGTCCACATGGAACTAGCATTAGAATCCAGGTGTCACCGATCAAATGTCTGGAGACCACCTGATGGTAACATAAATGGAAAAGCAGATCGGGTATTATGCAATTGTTTATATTAAGATTAAGAACATTTACATCTGCCTAGTATTTGCCTTTTAAAGCATTGAATTTAACCAAACATTCCTATTGAAGACCAGTTCATCAAACTTGCCCAAGAGGATAGACACACATTAAAATAATTATGTGAATTACCATGTAATTAATTATGATATCTACTACCAAGTGAAAGTGAATAATGGATTCTCATCTAGCCTGGAAAAACTTATTCAGGTAGAAGCAAAACAGAAGCGAAACTCATAAGGTGAAAAAGAATGTGGAGCTGTGACAGAACTAAAGTAAGAACAGTGGCAAGAGCATTGTTTTCTCATGGTGAACCATGATTTCAGTGTTAAAAGCAGCACCTATAGTTGTTGGCTAATTGTCATTACAAATTTTAATGTATTGATAGGATATAAAGCATTCTGTAAATGCAGTGCCTATAGGGAAATGAACTAGGTGGTAGGGACACAAAGTAGGAGGGAAAGTTATTATTTTTTAAATTAATAAATTTTCTTTTATGGAGCAGTTTTGGTTTACAGAAAAATAGATTAGATAGTATACATGGATCCCACATGCCACTCATTGCCCAGTAGTTTCCCCTATTACTAACATCTTGCATTAGTGTGGTACATATGTTATAATTGATGAGCCAATATTGGTAAATTATTATTAACTACAGTCCATAATTTATACAGTGTTCACTCTTAGTGTTGTATATTCTACGGGTTTTGACAGATATATAATGACATGTATCCACTATTATTGCATCATACAGAATAATTATACTACTCTAAATATTCCCTGTGCTCTACCTGTTCATCTCTCCCTCCTTGCCCCGAAATAGGAAGTTACTTTTTATCATATATTTTTTGGTTCATTTTA
>CM052440.1:29646995-29666046 GCA_028533085.1 Varecia variegata
TTTGGTTCATTTTAAACTTTGTAGCCTGGGCATATGAAACTTAATTAAAATAATAATTAAAAATTTTTATTACTAAGGCTTCTGATAATAATAGTGTGGAAACTTCACAAATGGGTACCAGAGAATTATACTTCAGATCAAGACAGGTGCTGGAAAAGGTAAAGGGTCAGATATATGATATCAAGAAAGAGCACACATAGGCCATTGATGAGACTTAGAGATGGTAGGTGAGAAATCAGAATGCAAAAGCAGTGTATTAATTTTACAAAAGGATGGAAACTGGAGAGTTAAAAGTATGGGCCCAGAGTGTAGACATGAGCCAGTTAGGGCAATGACAAAGGTTGTTGAACTGTGTGTCAGAGAAGCTGCATCTCATCTTATAGGATCCATGATTCCTGCATTCAAGGAAAGACTGAATTAAACCAATACTATCATGCCCTATGCAAGTGTGTGTTAGAGTTGTATCTGGGGTGCTATAGGACCACAGAAGAAGACATGGTTAGATAAAATAGGTCTCAGTGACAGAACATCATGAAGCATTAGACTCTGTTGACAATTAGAAATACCCAATGAACCAGGAGATGTTGAGTTCTGCAGCATTATAAGTAGAAGACAATGAAAGAGCTTTCAACTATTAGAACATTTTATTCATTTTTACTTGATAGTATGAGTAAGTAATTTCTAGTTTTCTGTTACTAATAATTGGATTTTATTTTGTTTAGAAACACAAGTATCAACCAAACTGATTCTTAACCTTTTTATTTGTATAGCATGTCCATATTTTTTGGTACATTTGTAGCAAAAATTAATGTTTTTAGTTATTTTCCAAATGCATGAAAAAAGGACTAAGTTATAAAGAGATGACATAATCTTATAAATTACCAAAGAAAGATGACATGAAATGAAGAGAAACTTAACCTATTAATTTTGAGCTAATAGACCAGTAGAAATATCAGCCTGTGTGCTAACTATGTGCTTCCCCTCACTATATTTGGCTTAGTAGAACATATGCAAATCATATCAGCCAAAAAATGCATGTAGATTGAAATTACTCCATCTGTCATCCATTTTGTGGAATAAGTAACAAGTTGTCGTGTAAGTAAAATGTTCTACTCTTACACATCTGACCCTTTGCCAAAGACTATTTATTTTACTTCACAGCATTTTGAAAATCCAGCTTTTGATCTCCATTTCCACAGTTTATTCTTTGTCTAACTCTAGTAATTTCAAGCACAAAGTCTCCCATAATTGAATGACCTTTAAAAATGCAAATATTCTTTTGAAACGTTTATGTTCATGTCTTTTGCCCACATTTTAATGGGTTGTTTGATGTTTTTCTTGATGATTTTCCTGAGTTCTATATAGATTCTAGTTATCAGCCCTTTATCAGATGTATAGTATGCAAATATTTTCTCCCATTCTGTAGGTTGTCTATTTGCTCTAGTGATAGTGTCTTTGGCTATGCAGAAGCTTTTTAATTTGGTTAGGTTCCATTTATTTATTTTTGTTGCTGCTGTGATTGCTTTTGGGGTCTTCTTCATGAATTCTTTGCCTAGGCTAATGCCTATAAGAGTTTTTCCAGCATTTTCTTATAGAATTCTTATGGTTTTATACCTTAGGTCTGTTATCCATCATGAGTTGATTTTTGTGAGAGGTGAGAGGTGAGGATCCTGTTTCAGTCTTCTACATGTGGCTATCCAATTTTCCCAGCACCATTTATTGAGTAAGGATTCTTTTCCCCAGTGTATGTTTTTGTCTGCTTTCTCAAAGATTAGATGGCTAGATGAGGATGGTTTTATATCTGGGTTCTCAGTTCTTTTCCATTGGTCTATGTCTCTGTTCTTGTGCCAGTACCACACTGTTTTGATTACTATAACCTAGTAGTATAGCTTGATGTCTGGTAAATCGATGTCTCCCAATTTGTTCTTTTTGCTTAAGGTTGCTTTAGCTATACAGGGTTTTCTCTGGTTCCATACAAAGCATAGAATTGGTTTTTTTTTTAGATCTGCAAAAAATGATGTTGGCATTTTAATAGGTATTGCATTGAATCTGTACTACCACTTTTGGTAGTATAGACATTTTAATAATGTTGATTCTGCTGATCCATGAGCATGGTATAGGTTTCCATCTGTTTATGTGCTCTGCTATTTTCTTCCTCAGTGTTTCATAGTTCTCCCTGTAGAGGTTATTCACCTCCTTAGTTAAATGTATTCCTAGATATTTTATTTTCTTTGTTGCTATTATGAAAGATATTGAGTCATTGATTTGGTTCTCAGTTTGACTGTTGTTGGTATGCTTGTTGGGTGGTACAAAGGCAATTTATGTAAAGCAAAGTGTTTGTACTCCTGTAATGATCTGAAATAAAAAAAATTAAAAAAAATACAAATGTTATCATGTCTTCTGCTTGCTTAAAATCCTTAATGTCTTCTCATTGCTCTTAGAATAAAGTAAAGAATCCTTTCCATGGCCTCAAGGCCACTTATTCTCTGACTCTAGTCCACCTCACTTGACTCATCTGTCCTACTTTCTCTCTCACCTGCCCAGGCTGCTCAAGCTGCAGTACATGCTCTTACCCCCACCAGAAATCTCTTGTCCCTCTTTCCTGCTCCTTTACCTGGCTGTAAACAACAAAATCCAACTCTGACTAAGTTAAGGAGAAAAAAAAATATTAAAAGATTTTAGGAGGCTCATAGAATTATTAGGAGATCTCTAGAGAACAAAGCTTGTGGCCACAAGTCCAGGAATCATGTCCTCACTCACTCCAGACTTGGTGCAACACAGACAACATTGTCCTCAACAATGAGCCCTCTAGGTGACTGTTGATCCTGCCAAACCTGTTGTTCAAGGAACTCATTATTGCTGTGTCAGCTAATGCTTATAGAAAACTTTCCATCCAGTCCCTATTCATTTTGTGGCAGTTCCTCCCAATTCATTCTTTTATGGTTAAGCCTTGATGGCAGAGCCTCTGTAAATGTGGCCACATTATAACTGTAAGAAATACTGGGGAAATGAGTATCTAGCATTTTTAGCTTCTGTTGGCTGGGGTAGAATGTGACTGCTATAAAAAATTTATCAAATAAATAAAAGGATTTAAATGCTGTCTGGCCAGATGACAATATTTATTAATTCCTACTCACTCTTCAGGAGGGTGACTTAACTGAAATATTACTCTGTCAAGGATAACTCTATGAATCATCTCCTTCTTCGAGTTCAGGTCGGGTCTCTTTGTCATACACTTTCACAATACTCTCTACTTACCTTCCATAGCATTAACACTATTGTTGTGAAATGACTAATTTTGTAATTATTTGTTTAATATCTGCCTCTCACTGCTAGAATATAAGATTTATGAAGACAATAACTGTGTCTATCTTAGTCAAACCTTTATAGCTATACATTAGGTGCATAATAGATGCCTAATAAATACATTTTCAATAAATAAACGATGTTTTAAATCCCACATCCCTATATGTAATACTTTCCAAATAATATTTTCTACAATTTAAGGGAATATCCTACTTGATGGCAACTTACAAGGTGCCGATTTCTCTTGGTGAAAAGTTCAAGATGTGAGGAAAAATGCCAAATGTATTAAATTTGCACTGACAGTGTAGGTTAAGAAGATTCTAACTCAGCATGCATATAAGGGAACTTAATGCTTTGGTCAGGCTAGTTTCTTCCTTCTACCTTTATTATTCTAAAGTTTTCAATCTAGACCTAATTCGTACAGCTTTCTCAACCCACATTTTCAAGATATGTTACCCAAGTTTCATACCTCTTCCTTAAGTTCCAAAATTACCTTCCCTCCCTGTCCTTTTCCTGGTCATCCCTTTGTCTAGGCTTCTGAAGAGTTTTAACTACTTTATGGTTGATAACATGCATTCTTATCCATAGGCAAAGTCTTGCTATTCTTCCCAGAGAACATATGGATGGACTGTGTTTTAATATAAATTATAGTTATCTAGATCACAGGTCATGATTTTTATAGAAGCAGTGTCACAATTGTGGGTTTCATTTGTGACCAAGGACTAAACAACATAGATAATAGGTAAACCTAATAATATATGGCAATTATAAACCTTTGTAATCATACAAGTAGGAAAATTATGCCCCAAGTCCTATAAAATAATTTGAATTAAATAAGGGGCTCCAGTATATAGTGAAAAGGGTGAAGGGTTTACTATTAAACTTTTTGAGATTTAAAACCATTGGATTGGCAGTTTTATAAATGTGAATGGGTCAATGAATATGGTTTTCTTGTTCATCCTGTTTGCTCTTATCTCTCTTCCATACCCCCACTCGTCTCTCAACTAGAGAACTATCCTTGGAGAAGGCTCGATTATTCAACAAGTATTTATTGATCCACTCTGTGCAAGGTGCTGAAATACAGTATTAGGCAAAATATACCCTTCATTTTCCCTCATGGAGTTTATAGTCTAAAAAGCTCAGGACTATTAAACTATTGGCAGATCTTTATTAAAAAATGACACTGGCATACAATTATTATCTCCAATAATACAATTATGTAATGACTATTTGCTATGAAAGACAAATATGTGGATGATGAAAGCATTTATCAGGGGTTTGTTATGTAGTCTGGGGAGGTTAGGGAAGGCTCCCTTAGACAGTGTTAAAGTAGGCAAAAATGGATACAGCAATTGTGGTGTGATGGGGTACAGTGAATGTGACAAGATGGGGGTATTGGCATTTGCTGACACTGACAGGTGTCTGTGAGGTGAATGAATATGGCCTGGGATGTGTGTGTATGTGTATGTGTGAGTGTGTTTACATACTTCCTTTTGCACCACTTCTCCAATTGTCTACCTTTTTTTGTGGCTCATCACCAATAGCTTATAACTGTGAGGCAAAAATTGCCAAACAGTGAGTAAAGTTGGCACTGTGTAAAAGATAGGCATGGCGTAGAACATGAATAAGGGGAAGAGTGAAATACAAAGTAGCTAACTGGACTCGAGAGCTGTACGTCAGTGTTCTGGTGTCTCCCATTTGCCTGGTCATTATTTAGGTTTCTCTTAACAAGATAGGTGCAGGTTTTGAGTAAACTATACTCCTTGATCTGTTAATCCCACATCTGCCTCTAATCCATTTCCCACACCGTGTTCTGTGCCTAGAATGCCCTCCTGGCCTGATTATCAAGCTTTTTCCTTTCTATGAAATAGTATTTGAAATCTTTCAAATTCAGGTCTTTTTGCTTCAAAGCTCATTATTTTTCAACTCTAGCGGGAGGTTGAGTCTCCTGATTATTGTCTGTTGTACTATACACTCTAAACTGCTTGTGCTCCTTTACATGAATTATAACCACTTATATTTCTATTTAAATTGTTTGGAGTCCACAATTCCTTTGTCACTGGTACTGTAAGCTCTTAGAGGAAACTACTGTTAATGATTTAATTTGCCTGTGTGGGTTTGCTTGCCTCAGGCTGCTGCCAAATGTGACCAGGAACATTAGCAATTTGCATCGAAATTAGAACAATCAATAGACAGTGCTTCCCTCCATATTACATATTACATATAAAATGGCATGTTAATGCACAGCTTTGTATTTCTATTATTCTTTATTTTCTGTTGACATAATCATGAGCTATGACAAAGTATGGTGAAAAGAGAACTGAGTAATGAATCTAGTACTGGTTCTATATAAGTCCAGTGTTCTGACCTGGATCAAGACACCCACTTACTATGAATATCAGCTTTCCTAGATGTAAAACAGGATAATCATAGCTGCCCTGACAGAGTTATTAAGCAAATGTGAAAATTCTTTGGAAATGCAAAATATAAGGTGTGATAATAATGGTTATTGGTACCAGTAAAATAGCCACAGACATGCATAGGAGAATATATTTAAAATGGTTTTGACGTCACATACATTTCCAGCAAGTGGATGAAATCATCTTTACAAGAGGGAAAAAACTGAAGCTGGCTGTATAGTTTTCTTTTTGGCAGGTGTTGCTATGTGATATGCATTTTTCCATTGGGAAAGCCTCAGAAAATTGCACGTTCAATTTTGGTTTTAGCTGTGTGAGATACAAGGGAAAAGTTTAGCCTTCTGCAAGAAATACGGTGAACAATACATCAAACCTGTGAATGTACTGAATCTATCAGATCTAATTTCCAGAACCTTTGATTTATAATTGCTAAAATTTACATGATATTTAAAAGAAATTAAATAATTTTTACAACTATTTAAAAAACAACAACTGATTGTCAAAGATGGAAAGGCTGGTTCTTGTCAAAATTTCAAAATAACTTTTACAAAGTGTATTATTATGGATGAATAAATTAATTTATCCTCTTACCACTCTAGTGAACTCAAAGTTATAAAATATATAATCCCAATTTTCTTCATAAGAATATTAAAGTAGAAAAGTTATTATATGCTGCAGGCCATCCTGAAAATCAATGTCTGAACAGAAAAAAATAACTTAGGCATTTTGCTCCTGAAAATTAAATAGTTATTTATACTTATTTTTTTTCTACGTAGGGGGTCTAGTGATCTATCTTAGATTTACTTCAGGTGTTATCTGCATTCTCATCTGCTCAAACCACTTAATTTCCTCCCAGATAATATTTAACATAGGAAAACACCTTCATCTACATGTGGCATCATGCCCATAGGTTACTTAATACATAGTATTTGAATGAGTTACAAATAGTGTAATAAAAGAGAATAGGCAGATTCTTTCCTCCAAAATGAGGACGTTTTAAATTTGCTATTTCTCTTTACTTGGTAGGCCATTGGAACACTGACTTCCTAAAATATATCTGATGACCATTTCTGTTTTGCTTGTTTAATACTGTTTTCCTCACACAGGCAGCTATTTCATTCGGTTTTAGGCGATGATGTCTGTGTTTTAGTGCAGTGAGTAGGTGGAGTGAGCTCATGTTGCATCTGTTAGATTATCACCTGGTGTGCCTGGTCTCAGAGTTGGCTTTATTCCCAAAAGGCAGTTGGGAAGTCAATCACACAGCTGCTCTACATGGATAACAATAGAGTCTGCTACATTCTATGCCATCTTGCTCAGCTTTTTCAGGATTATTACATGTTTTATATGCTGTTGTATGTATCTATCAGAAAATGTGCTTCAGTGAATTGTGAAAATCTATTCTATTTTTATATGACAATTGGTTCTTAATTGAATATAGTTTATAATAGTGTTCCCCATCCTTACCCTCATTATGTATGTATTTTATCATTCAAACATTTAATTTTATAAATTGAGCAATAACACATAACATTGGGTAAATGTTCCCTACTGGTTTAATTATCTGAAAACATAGGTTATGAGAGGGAATGGTTTATTTTCTTAACAGGATTGGACACACCAGCTAGTCTCTAGATTTATACTATTACAAGCAAGACAAAAAAGGCAATAAAAATAAGTGAAAGCTGAAAATGAAAGCTTACTTGTAGGTCAAATGAGGTGAGAAGAAAAATTTTTATTATGTTTCAGTCCATTAAGTAAACAATCTCTCTATTAGTGCATGGTGAGCTGAATCTGGGCCATCAAAACTGGCTTTAGAGAGAAACAGATTGATTCATAAAGGAAGGATATAAGGGAATGTTCATGACCACACTAACCAGTTCATTTAGATCTCAAGAGACGACATTTCATATACGAGAAGGGATGTGGAAAGAATAAAGAGGAGCAAGGAACTATTTAAAGGACTAAAAATGAAAGCTTAGAGCAAATGGATTTAGACTTGAAAAAGAAAATGGAATGTGAACAGGGAGTAACTTCGAGTTCTTCAAGAACTATTGGGGAAGAATATTGTCAATAGCTGTTTGTGACCCTGAACCCAAACAATACATAATGGTACTAACTTCAGTAGGTGATTTTGATCATATAAAAAGGCTAACTTACACTTTGGACCCTTGAACATGTCTTAAGAAGGCTCATTAAAAAGAGCTTAATCCTTTGATTTGGTTGATTATTGGTTATTATAGATGATTAAGTAATGGCGCTATGATACTGAGGCTGTGTTGTTGTTGTTACATTTAGTCCTGAGGTGGACTAAGCATCTCTGTAGCATGTATTTTTTTAAAACAGTTTACAAAATTTTGTGTGCTTATTATACAAATTATGTTTATTATAGAAAATTCGAATAAGCAGAGAAATAAAGAGAAAAATTTTTCTGGTTTCCATTCTGAGATATTCAATATTAATATTTTATATTGTATACTTCTAAGCTTTCATCTTTTGTATGCAAATACATATTCACACATACACTTTGGACAATATTATACATGATTTAAGAGCAATTATTTTCAGTTACATTAAACATCTTTCAGCATCTGAACATATTTCTGTTCTAAGTATTCATCTTGAGGAATTAATGTAGTCTCTCTCTAACTTAATTTTGTCAACCTCATTCATTGTGCAAAGTTTCTAGCACCTACTGTGCTCCAGGTAATAAATAATATGGACTAGGTCTCTGTTTCATAAAGGTTACATTGTATACAGACAGCAAACAAGTAAAAAACCATTTCCAACAAAAAGTTAATATCAACTCAAGAGATTTTGCTAAGAAGGAAATAAAAGAAAGTAATGTGGTAAAAAGTCACTAGTATAAGAGGAGAGTTGAAATAGTATTTATTAATATCTAGAGCTGTTGTGGGAATTATGTATGTAAAATAATTAGTATGATGCCTGGTATATGGCAAGTACTCAATAAATATTTAAAATATTAATAATGATAGTAAGAGTGATACACTATGGTGGTACCTACAATGGAATATTATGTAGTTATTGTACTCAACCCATGCTTCAGCAATTTGCTGTCCCTGCCCCAGTTAGCCATATGCCAATTGATTCTTTCCCTTTTTATAGCCACTGTAGAGGCATCAGCAGGCAGCAGCAGTAAAGAGTCCTGCAGTTTTGACAGTGACAAGAGACATCACCACAGTATGTCAGAGCAGAAAGGGAGAAAAACATAAAATGCCTCAGGCTTGCTAAGAAGATTAGTCCATAAAACATAGAAGAGCTATCCTGTGGGGATTCCAGAATCTATTTGGGAAGCATATTAATGCTGGTGGTCGTACCAGCATTGGTAGACATGGTAGGAGAGTTATTAGGACTCCAGAGGTAGGTTTGGAAACACTGTGTTTTTTGTGACTATTATTGTGGTCCATTCTTATTTTATCCCTAGGATAAGATGATTTGGTTATAAGGATTGTAATTAAAATAGATAATTTCCCTTGTCCAAAGTCAGTTTGAAATGAGTTCTTCTTACTATCAAGTACTTCACAGCTCTGAAGTCCTTGCCCTTTTGGTGTGAACTGATTTATTTTCAAGTACCTCAGATTTCCATGTCTTTGTGCCTTATTTTCATAGATCTTTGGAGTTTGTTATGAGGTCTATACTGAGATTTCAGTGTTAAATATTAAATATATTTAAGGCAGGATTTGGAAGATATTTTTCATTTTGGTGTTCAACAATGTAATGGATTATACTGGCTTTTTTTAGGCCTAATCACTAGAAAGAGAAACTTCAGGTGACATTTCACTTGTATAATTTGTCTAAAGCATTGTTAATATTTGAAGTCTCTTGGGGTGGGATTCTTTTACCTCATTTGCCTGATTATTAGTTGAAAATCACCCCACGGTAGAGGGGTGCAGGAAAGTGTAACTTGTGTTATTTTGTCTAAGGGGTCCAGGACACTGATTTCTGGCCCAGTGGTTTGAAATTCTAAGCCTGAATTTGGGGATATCTACCTTACTGTAAATTGCTCAATTTGTATTAATACATTCTTGCTGGCTGAAAAACAGTTGCATAGTCAGCAACCATTTACTTTTTTTTTCTTTAGTGAAGTTGAATAGAACTATTTCATAAGAGAATTTTGATGATATAACACTGTCATAAAATCTAGGAGTCATCTTCAGTTCTCACTTTTCCATCTCCTTCCATCTCACCACTTACTACCACTCACTATCAATTAGTTATCTGTTATTACTCATTCTAATTTTACAATAGAGTTCAATTTTCTTCCTGCTACCACAGTCTCTGCTGTGTGGTACAGTCCCTCGTTATCTCTTATTTGTGTTATTGCAATAAATTCCTAAACTATCTCCCCACTTCCAATGTCTCCTCTCTTCAGTTTATAACATAGAGTCATCAAATTGTATTCCTATGAAAAATATTTATAATTTATAATATTTATAATTTATAATATTTAATATTTATAATTTCATGCAGGATATAGTCCAAATTCCTCAATGTGGCATTTAAAACCTTTAATAATTGGACACAATTAAAATTATTAATAGTATTTTTCACACTCTCCTTCCTTTCATTCCCCTCTAATGACTACAACTTTTTATAGTTACCTTTGTCTTCCCCAAATATAGTGAAAATAATCTTCTCTTTTGAATTACAGGACCTTTGATACATATGTTAATGACCTATATATCTTTTCAGGGCCAGCAGAAATGATCTGCCACGTAAGAATTGCTCCCTCTAGTAGCTATTATTATCTTCTTTTATACCACAGGACACCTTGTTTTAGATGCTGAGGGTTAGAGTTATGCAGACTAATTCTCCTGTCTGTCTCACTGGATGGTGACTCCCTAGAGGTAGAAACAATATCTTATGTATTTCATATACACCCACCATGCCTAAAATGGTTCTCAGTAAATACTTATGGAGTTAAATTAATTGTTTTGATTTAAATCACATTTCCATTTTAAGTTTCTCAAAAGACATGATAAAATTTTAAGTCTTTAAGTATTGTAATCTGTAAAGGCATTTCATCACACTTGTTTGAATTTCCACAGAGGAAACTCTGCAGAGCAAGATGCAATTCTAAAGTCATAGATTAGCCACTTAATAAGTTTAATAATTTTTTTTTTTTTTGGAGACAGAGTCTTACTCTCTCACCTGGGCTAGAGTACAGTGGCATCATCATAGCTCACTGCAACTTCAAACTCCTGGACTCAAGCGATCCTCCTGCCTCATTCTTCTAGGTAGCTGGGACTACAGGCATGTGCCACCATGCCTGGCCTAATTCAATAATTTTGCAATTTAAAAATTTGAAATGGTATAGACTTAATCATGTAACAAACATGTATTGAGAACCTAGTATGTATCAGACATTGGGACAGATGCCAGAGATTTGATAATGAATAATCTAATTCCTTTGCTAGCTCACAATATAGTAGATGAGAGAGTTAAGTTTAGTCTAACAAAAATGTGTCGAACATCTGCTGTTAGGTGACATAAAGATAGAAAGGTTTTTCTGCCCTCAAAAAACAAAACAAAACAAAATAAAAACACATATTGAATGAGAAGAAGACAAATGCACAAATAAATGGCTATAATATGTACCTAAGTGTTATGAGGAAAGAATCCACAAAGGGGCTTTGAGAGACAGAAGAGAATTGATGGCTCAATCCAACTGGCAGTGTTAATGATGGCTTCTTATATAGATGTGTAAACTCATAAATGATTTAAATACCATCTTATTTACAGAAGACTCATGTACAATATGCTGTGCACAGAGTCAGGCTAAGTTTCAAAGAGTCAAGGTGGAAGTCAAGCTGGGAGCTCAAAATGAGTAGTATTCAGCAAGAGAAGGGAACACGGCATCTCAGAAGAGGGAACAGAAAGTACTAATGCATGGAGAGATGAAAGTATACGATTTGTTTTTTAGAGAATAGTACTTAAAAGTCGTGATGGTAGGGTGAGAGAAATGGCAGAATGTGAGGCTAGAAATACAAAATGGAGTGGGGTGATATTGAGTTTTGCCATGTGTGTCAGCTAAATAATTTACATAATGTTTGGGGGGGGAACAGGAGGCTCTTGAAGAATTTTTTTCACTTTTCACTTTTCATTAAAGTATGATATACTACAGTAAATAGCATATATAGTAAGTGCATAGCATGATCAATTTTTATAAACTCAATGTAAAACCAGCAACCAGATCAAAAGAGCATTCCAGCACCTCAGAAATCCCCCACTTCCCTCCTTCCAATCAGTACTCCAAGGATAACCACTATCATGACTTCTAATAGCATTGATTAATTTGACTTGATTATATATTCTAGATATGGAATCATATAGTATTTTTTGTGTGTCTGGCTTCTTTTGCTGTGTTTGAAAGACTCCTTTATATTTCTGTAGGTGGTTGCAGATTATTTTAGTCTCTGTAGAGTATTCCATTGTTTGAAAATACCACACTTTATTAATTCTTTTGGTGATGGACATTTGGAATGTTTGCAGTTTGGGGCTGTTTTGAATAGTGTTGCTCTGAGCATTCTGGTACATGTATTTTTGGTGAACATATGTATGCATTTCTGTTGGGTATGTGCCTATGAGTGGAATGGTTGATGTTTGCAAATACTGTCACACAGTTTTTCAAAGTGGTTGTACTAATTTAGACTTGATGAGCATTCTGAG
Organism: Varecia variegata; assembly: GCA_028533085.1. Lineage (NCBI taxonomy): Eukaryota > Metazoa > Chordata > Mammalia > Primates > Lemuridae > Varecia > Varecia variegata. The sequence goes on from CM052440.1 coordinate 29,659,406, forward strand.
TGTTCTTGTTTCTGTACTCTCTCAACAACACACAATAAAGATGTTTAAGGCAGCAAAAAATATATATTTACTGATCAACTATTATAATCTTTTTACACTATTATTGGGATGCTAGGGTATGTGTCATTACATCTTTATTTTCATGTTACTAACAGGGAAACTAATGAAAATTAAGAAAGTAGGCTAAAGTATCATAATGTAAATAATAACTAACATTTATTGGAACTTATTATGAGCTAGGGTCCTATGGTAGACAGAATAATGTCCCCCAAAGATGTTCATGCCTAATCCCTAGAACCTGTGACTATATTATATGGAAAATAATTTGGTAATGAAATTAATTTAAGTATCTTGAGATAGGTAGATTATCTTGGATTATTCAGAGAGAGAGGCGTTAAATGCAATCAATCACAAACGTTCTTGTAAGAAAGAGGCAGAGGGAGATTTCAGAAGAAAAAAAGGCTATGTGACCATGGAGGGAGAAATTGGAATGATGCAGGCACAAGCCAGGGAATGCAAGCAGCTGCCAGAAGCTGGAAGAAGGAAGGAATACATTCTCTCCTAGAGCCTACAGAGGGAACACGGTCCACCTGACAACTTGATTTTGGCCCAGAGTTTGGATTTCTGGTCTCCAGATTTGTGAGATAACAAAATTCTATTGTTTTAAGACACCAAGTCTGTGATAATTTGTTACAGAAACCAAAGGTAACTCCAATAGGTGCTTAGCAATGAGCCCAGAACTTTTCGTACTTTATGACACTTAATACTTACTATGAGGTAGGTATGATTAGTGTCATTTTACAGAGAAGGGATGTAAGCTTTAAATAACTTTCTTAAGGACACAGAGCTAGCAAGAATCAGGGACAGGATTTAGAAAACAGAGACTATATGACTCCAAAAATAGCACTGATGACCAATACACTAGTTAGAAGAATCAGCCTCTCTGATCTAGGTTTCTCTGACATCCAAAGTCATAATTTCCCTATAACATGCCATGTAATAGATTTGTGGTTTAAAAAAAATCTGCCGGGAACACAATAAAGTATATAATAGAATGAGAGAGTCAGGAGACAGAGAGAACAGTGAGGAGACGAATTGAATTATTTAGGCCAGAAATGTTGAAAACCTGGACCAAGTATACATGAAAACCTGAACCAGTGATGGAATGGAATAGTTTTTCAGTCATCACTATTGAGGACTGAAAGGTAGATTATTTTAAGTCCATAAATCAATGAGTAAATAAGTGAATGAATGAATGCTTTCTCAGAACCATTGCTCTCGAAATTACATCAAACCATGTAGGAGAAGTTTTCTTGCCTGATAGTAGAATTGTATAAAAAATAGATTCAAAGCTTTGGAATTCAAGTGTGTTTTTAGTATGAGTTCAGAACTATGGATGGGGAAAAGAAAATTGGATGCAAAATAGGTTGCTTACCCCATCCTATAAAATCTAATGGTTTCAATATATGCGTACATTGTGAAATGATCACTACAATCAAGCTAATTAACATATCTGTCAGCTCTACATAGTTACCACTGTGTGTGTTGGTGTGTATGTTGAGAAGATTAACTTTAAGATCTATCCTCTAAGCAAATTTCAGGTATATAACACAGTACTGATAACTATTTTTACCATACTGTGTATTAGGTCTCCATTTTCAGCATTTTTTCATCTTACATGATTGAAACTGTGTACCCCTTACCAGCATCACCCCATTTCCCCCTACCCTTAGCCCTGGCAACTATCATCCTGTGCTCTGCATATATGTATATCAAAATATCAAGTTGTATACATTATATATATATACACACACACACAATTTTTGTATGTCAATAATATCTCAAAGCTGTTCTTTAAAAAATCGAGTGGTCTCCAGTTCCCTATGCAGAAAATCTGCTGCAAATCACTTTAGAATGGAAAATCCAAAATTCATAATATAAGTGAGTCTAAGGAAACGACATATGTTTCTTGTGAGGTAATTGCTTTTTAACCCATATGGCTTGAAAAATTCTGGTTATAATTATGCTCATTTTTAAGATTTTGGAAATCAAAGTATAAAAGAGACAATACATAATATTCACCAACCCACCACTCAGAAATATTGCAGCTAACATTTTGAGTTTTTCCTTCTAGTTTCTTTGGTATGTATGTGTGTTAACATGTTTGGGATCATAGAGTATCTCAATCTTGATTTTTTTCCCCTATTATTTTCCTGAAAAAAATTTCCAATGTCTTTAAGTATTTTTCAAATTTTTAAAAAACAATTAATTACTTTAAGTATTCAATGAACATTGATTATCTATTACATGCCAAGTATTGTATGTTTGATGTTCAAGATCCACTGGCAAATAGCACATGAGATCACTCCTCTCAAAGATTATTCATCTAGTGGAAGAGATGGGAATTTAACAGGCAATTTATTCATGCTAAGTCTCTCAGAGTTTTCATGTGTAGACACCTGGATCATAGACTGCCTGAATTTTACAGACTAAAATCTGGGAACTATTTTATAATTTTCTCCTGTAGTTCTTTCTGGGGGATTTTCTTTGAGTAGCTGAGAGGGCCATGCCTCAGGAATTATTTTGTTCTTCAAATAGTGTCTTTTACTTAAAAGCTCTAACTTCAAGAGAGATAAATTGGGAGAGAGAGAGAGAGAGATCTCTGCTTTACCATCATTCATCATATTTATTTAAAAAAACCCTTAATATGCCAGGCATGTAGTTGATCTTCAATAGCTGTGACTGATTCAAATACAAAAGTGTTACTTCATTACTGTGGTTGTGCACCAGTAATAAACAGGATTGCATTTCACTTTCTCTGTAATATCTATGAGTAATCTTTAACTCACTGTGGGTATGTATGGCCATGGGCCAGGCTGCTGCAATGCTGCTTCTCCTGCTTTTAGTTTTCCTAGGACTTCTGTGATCTAGATTTGTGTCATGTGTACATGTACCTATGTGCTTTGAATTAGCAATATTGTGAAATGTAATGTTTGTCGAAGACCCACAAAATGTACGCTTTAAAATTACAGAAAGTCAACTACTACCCCTAATGGAAAATTAAAATGTCAAACCAAACCCTAGTTGTCCATATTTAACTGAATGAAAAGAAAAATATCAGTTTTATTCTTTTACTACTGTAAACATTTTCCACAGTTGGGCTCTAATATCTTGCCATACTTTGCCATTATCACTCAAGAAATGATCCCAAAAAGAAGGAAATATGATTTCTTAAGTCTTCTGGCTCTGGCTCCAGCTCCCCTGCTTGTGCTTAAATGTGTAACAATCCAACAAGGACTTGCATAAGATAGTTTGGATATTTTGAAGACCAAGGAGAGGAACATTTGAAAACCCGATCTTTATTGTATGCTTTTCTTGGAGTACTCACTTTTTTGCCCCAGGCTAAGATCTCCTCTCTGGGCTCCTTTAGTGTTATATGAGGTTCCTCTGTTTCAGCATTTTTCATTGATATATTAGTTTCTCATTGCTGCTCTGACAAATCACCACACATTTAGTGACTTGAATAATCCAAATTTATTGTCTTACAGTTGTGTAGGATAGAAGTCCAACCCTGATCTCAATGGGCTAAATCAAGTTGTCAGCAGGGCTGTGTGGGATTCTGGAAGCTCTAAGGGAAAATCTGTTTCCTTGTCCTTTTCAGCTTCTAGAGGTCATCCAAACCCTTGGATTCAGGCCCCTTTCCTCCATCTTCACATCTTTCTGTGCCTCACATCTTCTTCTGACCAATTATTGTCTATGGCCTCCTTCCCCCACTTTTTAGGGCCCCTGTGATTACATTGGGCCCACCTGTATAATCCAGGCTAATCTTCCTATTTTAAAGTCAGTTTATTAGCAAACAATGCCATTTGCAACTTTAATTGTTCTTTGGCATGTAACTTAATATATTCACACATTCCAGATATTAGGATGTAGATGTCTTTGGAGAGCCTTTATTCTGATTGCCACAGTTGGGTATTATAATCATCCTTTAACTTGTCTTTATCTTCTGTGAGAATATGAAGTCTTTGGAAGCAGGGCCTGTGTTCTCATTTTCTCATCTCAGCCCCAAGCTCTGTACCAGTATTTGTCAGTGAATGGTTGTTGAGTAACATGAATTGTTATCTCCTAAAGAAAAAAAAAAAAGATGTAAATATGTAAAGGGCAGCACAGGATTTGACAATGGAGGTGTTAGATATATGTAATCTTGTAATAAGTGTGACATTATTCTAGTTGCATTTCAACTTTTTTTATGTTTAGATTTATAAAATAGATGAGTGTAAATTAAATGTTACAAACTCTGGGAAGTATTCCACAACATATCATTTCAGAAAGAAAATCAATATATGCTTAGCTTATTATAACTACTAAATAGGTAATCCAACAAAAGCAATTTCCTAACCTTTAAAGAGGAGAAAAAATGATTAAGGAAATAGATTTTATATTTAAAAGTTACTTGCTGTGGCCTTTAAGGTTATTCTCCTTTGTCACTCTGCCAACTTCAGCAGTCTTATCCCTGCAGATTTCAGGGAATGGGAAAAGATTTCCACATGTTTATGTTAAGATTTCAAAATGTGTGAGGTGGGGGAAATTAAAACAGTGACTCTAGCTCTTACAATAGTTACATCTTGAGTTTGTCAAATATATGAATGTACTCTAGAATATTCAAAGAGGAAAGATGAAAAAGGAGAAACAAAAACTCTAGGAAATTCAAACAATGCAAACCTGGCTATACTTAAAATGATTTACAAGAAAGAGAAGGAGGTATTTTACATTTCAATCTTTGCTTCCCCCATAATAGTAGTATTTATGGTATCCACAAATTTTAACATTTTTCTTCCCATTATAAATAGAGGAGGCAGCCATATTTAGACATCCAAAATGGGTTTCATCAAGTGCTATCCTCTGGGTTAGACCCTGTTTGCTCAGGCAGAGGAGGATTGAGAATGTGGCTCTAGAGAGAGACTGCCTGTGATCTACTTTTTATTCTGCCATTTTTAATTTGTGTGACCTTGGGCAAGCCTATTTTCATTTCTTTGTCTGAACTTTTTTATCTATAAAATGAGAATAATAGCACCTTCCTGATGGCGTTATTTTGAGGACTAAATGTGCTAATACATGTAAAGCATTGAAGAATGCCTCATTCAAGACATGCTGTCTGTTATTATCTGAAAGACTAGCTAGTAGAGTCACGGGACAAATATGAATGTGTCAACTCTATACCCTGCATGCAGACAAAATATCACTATACCTAAATACTATAGCTTAGGCTGCTTGCTAACCATCCATAATGCAATATTACAACATAGTAGGATCACTCAATCACTTATATTCTTCATGTAAAGGAGTTTAACAGCCTAACACTTTATTTACCTTAAAAATATTCATTTTAATGATAAAATTGATTTATACCAAATAATTCTATGAATGCACATTCTAAACTCACTAATGTCAAATATGAACCTAAATTAAAATCCAATATGCTTGCCTTATTCAAAAATTTTCCTTAACATTAAAAGACATGCAAAAAGACTTGCAATTTATATGACATTTGAAATGGCACTTGGCTAGAAGCTCCCAATGCAACTTCTTCCTTCTTCTTAATAAAAACCTATGAAGACAGAAATAAAAAATGAAAATCTGTAATACTATAAACAAAAACTATAGCCAAGTGACAATCTGCAGATATCCTGAGGTAGATGAAATTGGTTTAGCAAAAGCTATTAGTTTTACTTCTAGGCACACATAGGAAAAAGGGAAGAAAACAATAATATGTACTTTGAATAAATATGTATGAATAAATATTTTATGTATATATTTACTACGTAGTGCACAAATACACACACACAGTAAGATGTATACAAGAGGTAGTTTTTTATAGCATTTGAAAAGCCAGTACAATTGACCTTACCCTATTCCAAATAACATTGGAAAAATTCAGTAGTGTGTTTGCCATTCATAGTTTTTCACCTACAACTTTTTTAGTTGCACTGGAGTGCAGTGACATCATCATAGTTCACTGCAACCTCAAACGCCTGGGCTCAAGAGATCCTCCTACCTCAGCCTTCCGAGTAGCTTGGACTATAGGCATGCACGATCACACCCAGCTTATTTTTCTATTTTTTGTAGAGATGGAGTCTTGCTATGTTGCTCAGCCTGGTTTCTATTTAAGGTGAGGATATGTCCTGATAGACCTACAATAAGTTGAAGATATCTTAAGTTGAAAATGTATTTAATGCACCTAATTTATCAAACCTCATGGCTTAGTCTAGCCTACCTTAAACATGCTCAGAACATTTAATATTAACTTACAGATGGGAAAAACCATTGAATACAAAGCCTAATCAAGTGTTAACTACTATACACAGATGTGTGTTTTGTAGACATGATGGATGCAAAAACACAAAACACAATGTCCAAAAAATACTGGAAACACCACACACTATATATTATCCATTAATCATCCTCATGATTGTATGGCTAACTGGAAGCTGTGCCTCACTGCCACTGCTCATCCCAGAAAACGATCAAAATTCAAAATTTGGAGTATAATATTCTACTGAAGGTATCACTTTTGAACCATTGTAAAGTTGAAAAACCTTAAGTCAGGGACTATATGTAGTTGGTTCCAGCTATTCAGTGTG
>CM052440.1:29666546-29682215 GCA_028533085.1 Varecia variegata
AAAAAAATGCTCTCCAATAAATAAATATTAATAAATAGCCCTGATTCATGAGGCTTGCTGATTTCCATACTCCCATCATGTTAAATTTCAAGTCACCAAAGTGATGTTGCTGAACTTTAACCACCATGATTTGGAGGATGAAGCCTTCAGATGTTTCAGCTTCCAATCTTTGATCCACCCCAGCTGATGTCAAGTGGAACCAGACTTTAGCAAATTCTTCCAAGTTTACAAATGTATGAGTCTAGTAAATATCATTGTTTTGAGCCAGTAAGTTTTGCGGTACATTTGTTTTATAGCTTCGAGTAACCAGAGTATTTGCTATCACCCTGCTTAAGTCTAAATGGTCATCGTAGGACCATTTCTTACTCATATTTGTAACCCCAGAACTTGGCATAAAGCTTGTTATAAGGTTGATATTTAATTAATATTTCTTGATATAATAGAAAGGAGAGACAAAGTTCTCCTAATTTATAAAGAAATAAATATGAAGAGTTTTATAATCTTATCCAAGAATTTCAAGATATTTTGACTAAAAATATAAGACACATCTCAGGAGTCAATAGTAGGAATATATATACTCAAAGCACAAAGGAAGAAATAAATATAGAAAAATATTTTAGAAACAACTTTGTTAATCTTTATGTCATGATTGTGCTTTATCAGAGTTATGTACTTAGAATTAATAACATCTCAATGATATGGGGGTGGAAAATCTGTTTTTGCTTTTTGTCTTTGGTGGCTGAGAAAGAAATTGATACGGCATTCCTTTGAGGGTCAGAATTTTTTAGTTGGTTGATGTTTGATGGTAATTTTTGGCCTTAATGAAAGAGTTTAAAGAAAAATGGGTAAATTAGGGTGAAAAGTATGTATCATTTTGAATTTTCATAGATACTGCTGGATTTTCATCTACTGGATTTTTACACATATACACTATTACCAGCAGTGCATCAATAGATTGTGTTACCCAAATTTTTAGTATTTGCGAATCTGTTAAATTAAAAATGATATTCCAAGGAGATTTAATTTGCATCAATGTTATTGTGGGAGTAAAGTTGACTATGTTTTCATATGTTTAAGAGTAAATTATGCTCTCTTTTTTATGAACTATATGTTCACTTCCTTTGTCAATCTTTTCCATTGATATTTTAAGATTGATTTCTTGGTGCTCTTTAGCACTTTGTGACATTAGATGAAGTCTTTCCACCACCAAGTTGTCATCGTCTCTTTGCTCTGGTTACTGTGATTTTGCCATACAGAAGTATTTTATTTTCAGTGCAATCAAACTTTCCAATTTTAAAAGACTTCTAGATTTTTAGTCATAGTTAGAAACATTTTACACAAACTAAGTCATTAAAGGAATCATCCAATATTTTGACTTATTGATCCATTTGGAATTTATTTTGATTTAGATTATGAAGTCTTAATCAGTGCTATCTTCCACTTGTCCTATAGCTAACATCATTCCTTTTACCCCCTTCTCATATCTAGGAAGCAGACTTATGGGAACATCACTTGCTTCCTGCTTCCCACTTGGATTGACCAATTGAGATCAGTGGCAGGGGGTCAATCAGGGGAGAGGAGAGCTCTCTTGCTATGGGGTCTTTGTGGCCTGCCTGGTGTTTCTCAACCTAAGGTCACAGCTCTTGTCAGATGTCCCTTTCCACCCTGCTCTCTGTCTCTCAGCGTTAACCACTGTCTCCCCATACATACAGTAAGAGCTCAGTGAGATTTCTCAACACTATATCCAAACTTTTGTAAATAGTCCCTTTATTAAATTCCTCATATTATTAAATGTGAATGTGCTATCAGTACTTCGGTAACAATGTCTGATAGATGCAGTATTATTTTTTTTTCTGGATGGCTACTTAGTTGTCCCATTAGACTTTATGGAATAGTCCATCTTTCCTTACTGATTTGAAATACTAAATTTTGTCATATACAAAATGTTTGTATGAATTTGCCTCCTTCCAGAATTTCTACTTTTCCCATTGACATTTTTATCTCTGTGTGCCGGTACCAGACTACTTGTACTACTTAGGTATTGCAGTGTGGTAGTGTCTGGTAGGATGGTGCATCCCCATTGCTCTTTGTTCTCAGGATGTTCAAGGTTCTTCATTTGCCTATGTGAAATGTAGGATCAGATTGTTTAGCTACTACCACAAAAAAAAGGAAGAAAGAAAGAGAATGAAAGAGACAAAAAGAAAACAAAGGACAAAAAGAAAGAAAGAAAGAAAAGGAATGAAGGAAGGAAGGAAGGAAGGAAAGAAAGAAGGAAGGAAGGAAGGAGAGAAGAGAGAAAAGAAAAAAAGGAAAGAGAAGAAAAGCTTGCTGGTGTTTTTATTGGGCTCATGTTGAATTCATATCCTTTTAACATTATACTTAAAGGTATATACTTTTACTCATCAATCTCACTTCTAAGAATTTATTCTACAACTTCATTCACATATATGCAAAATGAATATTATTCAATAACTAAAATTGTACAAAATGAAAATGATATAATTTATGGAACATTATTCATTTGTAAAATTTGAGGTAATTCTATATGTATTAATATGTAAATGTTTCTAACCATTCACTATTAAGTAAAAAGCAGAGTGCAGATCAGTGTGAATGAAATGCTATCAAGAGCACATATTCGTATTTATTTATAGATGAGGACATATATAATACTAATAGCAATGGGTATGTATGGCAGGGGTAGAAAAACCTGAGTCAAGGGAGGACTGGGATGTGAAAGGCATTTTTCCTCCAGACCTTCAATTTTATTTTTGACCTTTAAACCATGTGTATGTATTAATTATTTAAATAACCACTTTAAAATGTGTATTTACTTGTTTCTCACTTATGAAACATGACCCTCTCCAGATTCGTGCCTGACTTTTAAAAGAAATAGCACAAATAAAGTTTGTAAAACAAAAACAAACATTGACCCCTTTTTGTAGCATGGTTTTGTTTAGTTCCAAAAGGGAGGGTAAGGCATGAGTTACTTTTAGGATCTTCTTACTGACTGTCTGTTAAAGTAACTCATCAAATTTCTTTCACCACCCCTTTGATAAGGGTGTTCTCATTTCCTGGCTTACAATGTACTGAGCATTAGTTTTAGTTCTGTTACCTCAAGTCCCCTGATGACAAGTTACTCCCTTCTGGATTGCATATGTATGGAATCTCTATAACTGTCTTTTGACCCTTGGCTTCTCCTCCTAGAGAACTGGTTCAGTTTCAGTTCAATGGGAAATTTTACATGTTGCCCAGACTTGCCGTCTCTAACGATGCCTCTGTACCCTGTGTGCTGTATTTAAGTGCCTTCTGGGATCCATTGCACTTCCTCTGCCACTCTCTTGTGCTGTCATTTGGTGAAAACATTTGGGTGTCAGATTCCGTTTCTTAGTTTTTGGCAAAAATTTATGTTAACAAAGATTCATAAAAATCCCACACTTCAACTTTTTGAAATGATACCAGAACCAGTTTGTACAAGTTTGGTAAAATTTCTAAAAAATATCAAAGGTAAATGTTCAGTTGAAATTTAGGTGTAATTTAAGAAAGTGTAATTGCCATGACCGACCGATGTGAATTCTGGCAACCTTGGGCTCCTCCTTCTTTCTTGTTCTTCGTGTATATAATCCATTATGTCTTATATAGCTTTTTGTTATTTTCCACCACCCTAATCCAGGCTCCTCAAGTGAATTATATAATTTGATCAGCACTTCAAGATCACAATATTCCATCTTTTCCTACTTATAGATGACAAATTAATCTTTATGTTATACTGTTTCTTCATATTTTTCTTGTAAAAAAACTATTCTAGTGTTCTCCATTGTTTGCAGAACAAAGTCCGAAGTCCTCAGTGAAATTTAAGACCCCTGTGATATGGAAAAATGGATCATTAAATCTCATTTCTCACAATCCTCTGCTCCATTGGGTTTGGTTTTCTCTCTAATAAACTAAATATGTCTTGCTTGTAGTATATCTCTTGTTTTTTTCTTCTTTCTGTTTATTTGCATCTTCATTTTTCAATGAGACTCAAGTTAAATAGCTAACTTCAACTTCAAATGTTAACTCCTCCATTTTATTAACATTTTTAGTAGACACCATTGATGCCTTATCCATATCTCCTTTGCACTTATTATTCCAGTATATGCCTACTGCATTTTAGTTCAAGTACCTTTGACTCTGTCCTTGAGGCCTCTCTGTCAGTCCTGGGGCAGGAAAGAAGTTCTGGGAGAGGTGGTGGTTAATATTCTCAGCACCCTTAGCCAATGACAGATGGAAGTTGGAGGGCAGACATTTCATCTTTCTTACCTTTCAGATAGAATAATTCTGAGTTATACTATAGCCTCTCTCAGAGCTCCCCAGTTGCTCCCAGCGGTAAACTGCTATGGGAACATGGTAGACAACATACCCTATTGGCTTCCCTCTTTTCCCCATCTCATTTCTCTGCCACCTTATCAGCGCTTCTTTTGATGATTGCCCAAAGAAACTTGCACTCAAATCCTTCTCTATATTAGGAGAAAGCATAGAAGGATCTTCTTTTCTTCCAAACTGCTACACAATTTACTCTTTGTATCAATCCTTTAATATGTAATTGTTTCCATGAACATTTATCAACTATGTGTCTGGTGCTGCCCTACTTGCTCACTAGGGTGAGCAAGACTGGAAAAATACTCTCCTTACATTTCTAGCAGTGGAAGATGGGGATATAAGCTAATAAACTACAATGAATATCAATATACACTGTCATACATAAGCATACTGCATTATGTGCTGCCTGTTATTGAGATGATTTGTTATAACCCTAATCAAAGCACTGTGTGGCAGAGTAAACACTAGTCTTTCTGTTTTCTTCCTCATTGAGAGCCAATGTATCATGTTATGCTTTCCACAGTTTGGCCCTTCTAATCCATTTCGTTTGTTTATTCTGCTATGTTCTTTCAAACAAGCTTTTAATTCAATACACATTTATGAAGCTAGTGTTCTAGGCCTAACTGACTCTATTATTAGAACAATTCTAAAACATACTGAAAAGATAAAGACATAAGCCAGTAAAACCCTTATATGTTGATTGGAGGATCAGTTACATTGCCAGGTATATATCTCAATTGAGGATGAGATAATAATCACCCCATATAGAGCTGATTGAATTAATGCTCCCATTCTTGGAACACTTGAACCTTTTGCTGGTAGTTGTGTACCTTTGGTGTTACTTAAATTTTAGATTGCTGTCTGTCCAACTAGATTTTGGTTTAAGGGATTACATAGTATCTTTATACTTTATTTTTCCACCACAATATCTGGCATAGTCTTTCTCACATAGGCCTGATGTAGGTACTCATTAAATATTTTAGGAAAAATGGATAGGTGAGTAATATTTATATAAAGATCTGAGTTGTATAGTTGAATTACATTAGGAAAATTTTAATTGATAGATCACATTCCCTCTGTTTATGGAATGCTTAATATAGTTCCTTAAAATGTATATTGTTTACTTTTTATTTCAACTCATGTACTTTCAATTGATTTAGACATGGAAAGCACAGTTTTAAATGATGTTAAGTTCAATAACAGAATAACCAAAAGAAGAGACAAGCTTTGAGAAACATAAGGACTTTGTGTCACCAGATTTCTTATATGACCTCATTGCTACTACTGGGCATACAACTTGGCTTACTTTTCTGGCAGCTAAGGCAAAAAAAAGAAACATAATGAGCTAAGTAATATTCCCATCTAATATAAGCAGCATAAAAATTCCCCTGCAGGGGCAAATTATTTCTTAAAAATAAATCTCGTAAGACATACATTATGGAGATCTATGTGTAAGGGAGCAGCCTGTACAGTTGATAATGTCTTCATTTTTGTTTGTACAAAGGAAAAAACCACTGTTCAAATAGAGGATTTTTTTGACCTCTTATAAAAGTTGATGGCAGAGCATTTAATCTTAGCATTAAATTACACTCAATCAAAGCATTTCTGTGGGACCTTGAATAATATGGCTGTTGTGAATAACTTCCCATGACCCATGTTTAATTTATTATAAAAATAGAATTTACCAAATATAGATGAGTAGATACTTACTACCTCATGAAACTGTAATTTTCATATATCCATATTTAAGATAGTCTTTGACAAGTGCCCTTAACAACCTTAGCCATCAGATGTGACAGGACAAAGTTGTCATTCTTCTATAACTCTAAAACCTGACTTCTTATTTCTATTTGAACAAAGGGCCAACTTGCTTTGTCATGGATGTGGGTTGCAGGCATATCTATAAAGCCAATTTTCCTCTACAAAAGAACTTTGCACATTCTCATTGACTCTCAAGAGCTCTGAATCTTATAACATGAAAGGAAGAATGTAGATTGTAAACATGTTGAGAGAGTATATTATTGACTAACTTCAATAGTTCCAAGAACTTAAGGATGACCCCTGTAGAACAATTTGATTTTCAAAACAGTTGTCTCTAGACTCAAATCTCCCAACTTTCTAGCAGGCAGATAATAATAATGTACCTTTGGGCTATTGAATAAATTAATTTTTTCCTTTGCTCATTTAATCCTACACTGGTTTAAAATTTTCCTCTCTTATTTTTCATTTCATTTTTTTGTCTAGACATATCTGACCAATAAAATCAATCCAACTAATTTGACAACTATTTATTCATCAAATATTTACTGAGCTTCCAGTTTCTAGTGCTAAGTACATAGCAGTGAACCAGAGAGCCCAGTTGCTGTGCTCACAGAGCTACAACCAAACAAGGAAAGTACAGACTGAACAGTAACTATACTTTCATTTCCAGCAAAATGATACATCAGATGCTTAGAGAAATCATCTTCATGTATAAGCTAAAATTTATGAATAAAATATTTTTAAAAATGTAAACCAGAGAGATATTTACACTTAAGTTAATTAAAGCTTAAGTTTCAGGGCTCCTTCTAAAGCCCTAGTAAATTTGTATTTATGATTTTATATTCTTTTTCTTAAAGAGTCTCCCTCAATGTACATGGATTTAGGTCCTACAAAAGTGATTCTTCCTTGCATAAATTCATAAATCAATGAAGGAGAAAGTAAGAGAAAAAAATCCCAGAGATTATATATAAGGATAAGATGTGAAATTGGAAAGTAAGGTACCACTTAAATAGAATTCATCCTGGAAACGTCTATTTATCCTCTGTAGCCTGGGTGTGGAGAGAGACACAGGCATGCCTTAGGAAGGAATTAGACAGGAAAAGCCTTTCATAAAGCCAGGATACCCAAAGGTGAGCCCTTCCTTGGATGAACCACAAAAAACAAAGAACTCATCACAAAAGGGTACCCCTACAATGGTTGCCTGTCTCGGATTTGTTCTGGTGGAGTGTAAAAAACTGCGTCTTAAGAATTCCTAACCACACGCTTGGCATTAGGAGGATGTGGGGCCAGAGTTCCTTCTATTTGTGTAGCTTTCAAAATCCCTTGCTTAAAATGTAGTTAAAATGGTACACTGCATTCTGCTTGTACAATCAACCTACATCCTCAAGTTTATCAGGACCATTTTATATATTAGAGTTATTGTAGGCAATGGTTTTGCCAATTGTTATGCCTGCTACTGCAGAATGCAGGTCACCAGGTTTTCAGTCTCTAGCATTGGTTCCTTTTGGCTCTTTCAGCTACCATAGTCTTCTTCTTGACTTTGCAGTGTCTGCCCACTGCCCAGTCTCAAAACTAAAGTCACATGTTCTAAGTTTTGTCCCCATTTGCAGTACCAAATTTTGTATCAGTAATCTATTGCTTCATACAAAAAAGTTCAAAACTTGGTGGCTTAAAATAGCAATTTAGTATTTTTTATTATCCTGTGGTTTGGTTGGATGGTTCTGCTGGCTTCTTGTTGATGCATTCATGTAGGTGCACTCACCTTGAGGATTGATTCAAGGGTACTCCTCTGTCTATATGGTAGAGGCAGCATTCCAAGAGGAGAAGCTCCATGCACAAGCACTTAGTCAGCCTCTGCTTGTGTCACATTTGCTGATATCCCATTGGCCAGAGCAAGTCATATGTCCAAAGCCAGAGTCAATGTGGGAGGCGACAAAACTAGGTCATGAATTTTGGAAAGTGTAACTCATTTGGTGTTGGCTGGTATAAAAATCTACCACAATGAGATAGAAGCTGAGCTGCTGCTTTTGTGTGGACACATAGCCAAATAGTTTCACCGTCTTCTTAAAACTATTCCTAGTCAGAGGATATAAGGTTAATCAAAAGAAATAATTAAGTGAATAGTTCAATCCATCATATATAATAAATTATGAACATTTTGGTAGCAATTAATATTCTTTAAAAAATTTTATCAATAGTAAGTGACTGGTAATATATTCTACCATGGTTGACTTTCAAAAATATAAGCTCTTGGATATACAAAATATCATTCCATAGTGGATAGAGCTGATTTTTTGGTAGCTAGTAGCTATGTGATCTTCATTTCATTTACTACATTGTCAAACTAAAATGTTAACTTTATGTTATTATTTCTCCTCCAGTGGCCATGCTGAGAAAGTGTCTCCTCCAAATGGAGTTCATTTTCCCAACGACAAATCCACATATCTCATTGTAATATGTTCTGACCCCATTGTGCCTTTTGCCTTTGATGTCTTTATCTGATTTTTCTCCTTCCTTCCTTCCCTCCCTCCTTGCCACCTCCCTTCCATCCCTCCTTCCTTTCTTCCTTCCTTCCTTCCTTCCTTCCTCCCTCCCTTCCTTCCTTCCTTCCTTCCTTCCTTCCTTCCTTCCTTCCTTCCTTCCTTTCATGGTAGCACAATATACATATAAGAACATTATTTATTAAAACAATAGTTATCAGATTGGTCAATTCTGTTGTTTCCCAGGCAAAGGGATGTCATTGGTGGCTTCAAAATTTATACTAATAATAGTATGTAAATAAAGGAAAACAGTTCAGATAAAATATGAAAAGTGTGATCTCAAAGTTCTTAGTTTAAACTCCTTTTTCAGAAACTTTGCCACTCAGTTATTTTTGTGATGGGTTAGAATCAGTAATACTGATTATCAAAATAAGATAAAGACCAAAATGCTTAATTTCAGTTAATTTCCAAGATTAAAAATCACAAAATATAATATTTATTGACAGCTTACCATATACGTTACACTATGTTTAGTTCTTTATATGCATTTTTTTGATTCTTAAAAACAAACCTAAAAATTACTGTTCACAGGTATATTTTTTAAAGAATATGTAAACTTGGTCTTAGGTTAAATAAAATACTAAAGAACACACAGCTGGTAAGTGGTAATAACTCAAATCACTCATTACATCTAAACTTAAGCCAATTAAGTTCTACACCCTATCTTCATGGAGAGAGCACATAACTTTCTAAAGGTCATGCAACTTATCTGTGGCAGAGGTAGGATTTTAATTTTTCTGATTCTCTATAAGGCCAGCCCTGAAAGAATTGTACTCTTTCATTAATTCTAAGATGCACATTGTTTCCACATTTTAATACCTAAAAAATTGAATAATGTCTTACAATTTATAATTGATAGCCCTTTTTTCTTTCATTGTGGAATATAAAGTTGATGGTGCTGTAGAAATCAATGGTATTTTCAATTCAATAAAATGCAGTAGCAGGTAGCCTTATGCAAAAAAATATCTTCAGCTGCACATCTCATATTATGCCTTATGTTTTAGAAACTAACAAGTCAATAGTCACTATACTATATATATACTGTAAAACATATAAAGGATGAAGAACAACATGCACAGACATGATAATTTTTTTCTTTCTGATACAAAAATAAAATTTTATTATGTACATTTTCCTGCATCTTACCTCATGTTACAGTACACAGTACTTTTGCACTGTGATAATCCATCTGAGCTAACTGAAAATGATCAGATGAGCTAATGCATTCTTTTTTGGATTGGATAATATTCCATGACATGGATTTGTGACAATGACGCATGTTTGGAAATGTTTGCAAATGTTTTTAATTGTTTTGACAGGAGATAGAGGGGAAGCAGTGCTTCTGGCATCTTGTACCTAGAGGCCAGGAGTGCTGCTAATAATCCTACAGTGCTCAAGATAGGCCCCCATAACAAAGATTTATCCTTTCCACGATGCTGATAGTGCTGACCTGGAGAAATCCTGGTCTAATATATTTTCTCAATTTTTTTCATTTCAATTTTTTAGAATCAAATTGTAAAAATTTCATTTTATATTGTGGTTATGAAAGTTTTTTCAGGAACTAGATTTTAAATACAGCCTTACATTTTCCTTTTAATACTTTTTATTATTTTTATATTTAAGTCTTTAATCCATCTGAGATTTTAATTTTTTTTTTACTTTTTAAATGCTATGATTTGAGTTTCCAAAGCAATAAACCAATTGTGCCAGCATCACTGATCAAATAACCTATCGTTGTTTTTACTGAATTGTGATACTATAAATGCTGGGATAGTGTTTTGGGGTCTTTGTGTTGTTTCACTGATTTACTTGCATATTCTCATGAAAGTAGCACACAGTTTTGATTATATTTATTTTTAACATCTGTGAAGACATTTTAATCATTTTTAAATGGTCAGAATAAACTCCTTTTACTCTTACTATTTAATCATTCTTTGCTTTTTTAGCATTTATTATTCCATATTATCTTTAAGCTGTTTTTGTCAAATTTTGGGGAAAAACTAGTTGAATGTTTTCTTTTATTAATTTTAGTTTTCATACTTATTATCTGTACTTTCTTTTGTTTTGCTTTGCTTTCAATTTCTCAAATATATAAATCTATAAATGTATAAATTTTTGTTTGAATATGATTTTTTCTGTGTCCCATAGATTTTGATAGTGAGTTTTCTACATTTGCATGCTCTCTCTCTCCCTGCGTATTTGTATATATGTACATAAACATAAAATGTGTACATTAATATATAATATATACATGTAAATATAAAATATATTGTAACATTAAAATATTAAAATCACATTATAAATAAGTCTATGATCAAATTTTAAAATATTCTGCATGGATGCACACATTATGTCAAATTTTATTTATTATATTATTTAATTTTCTATTCTTATATTTTTATCTACATCACCTCTCTGAGTCCTAAAAATTTTGAACTCTTTAATTATTATTGCACTTGTCAAATAAACATTTTTGAAGCATAACACAAAGATGCACAAATAAAGTATGTCCAGCTTATTGAATATTCACACATTCACACATGAATACACTCATTTCCTATCACTCAAGTCAAGAAATAGAACATTATCAGAATCCCAGAAGCCCATATGTTGTTCTTCCTTACTCAATAACTACATTTTTATCTAGAAATGGGATCATTATTCTGGCTTTTCAAATGATTAATTACTTCTACCTGTCCTTGAAATGTATGCAATTGTAATTGTTATAAACATATACAGTTATATTGTACAAGAATAGATAATATCATATACACTATGCAATACATATGTAATTAGATAATATTTTAAATTCAGTCATATAATATTATAAAGCATGTTTCATTGTTTTTAAATTCTTTTAAAATGATTTTAAATAAATTTCTTCTCTTAGCTTAATTTTATTGCTCTCTGGTATTCCATTGAATATATTTATTAAACTTTATCCATTCTACTGTTGATGAATGTTTACATTGTTTTGAAATTGGGGATCTTAAAAATAGTGCTGTCATTAACATACTTATACATGTCTCTTGATGTACATAAATGTGAATTTCTTTTTGGTATACATTTAGCAGTGGAATACCAGCATCATAGGGTATGCCCATGTTCAACTTTAGTACATACTGCCAAATAGTTTTCCAACACGGTTGCACCAAAATACACCAGCAGGGTGCAAAAGTTCCTCTTGCTTTATGACTTTGCCAATACCCATTATTGTTAGTCTTTACAATTTTACTCTTACCAGCATTTGTGTTGTTGTATCTCATTTAGTTTTTAATTTACATGGACCTGATGACTACTTTATTGGTTTGTAAAAGTTCATTATGTATTTTAGATGCACAACCTTTAGTCATTTGTGACACGTATCTTTTTTTTCATAGTTAATGCCTCCCCCATTTAAAAAGACTTTTCCTACCTGTCTTTAAGGGTTCACTTTTATTTTTTTCTAGAGAATTTATTGTTTGACCTTTCACAAGTACACTTCACTTGAAATTAATTTTTTTGTATCTGAGAGGTAGGGAAGGATTAAGTATTACCTTTTAGTTATTCAATTGGACTGGCATGATTTTATAAATTTAATTTTTCAATAGAATTTAGTTTTTAGAGCAGTTTTAGGTTCATGGAAACATTGAGCGGAAAGTACAGAGAATGCCCATGTACCTCTTATCCCTACACAGGCTAAGCCTCTCCCACTATTAATATGTTTCACCAGAGTGATACATTTCTTATAATCAATAAATCTACACTGACACATCATCACCAAAACTCCATAATTTACATGAAGGTTCAATCTTGATGTTGTATATTCTATGGGTATGTTTGATTTTTGATGTCTATGTAAGTAGTATTATTAAAAATTATTTTTCAAAGTTTGATCATGGCACAAAGAAACACAATTACTTCTTTAATGATCTTATTTCCTGCATCTTGCTAAATTTACCTACTAATTTAAAAATTCTTCTGTAGATTCTGATGGAATTTCCAAAACCGCAATCACACTAGCTGTACACATTAGGTTCCTTTTTTCACTTTTCAGGTTTCTTTTTTTCTTTTTCTTTTTTTCATATTCTTTACATCTTGCATTTACTTTTCTTACCTTGGTGCACTGGCTATGTCTGCTCATATAATGTTGAGTAAAAATCATCATATGTTTTGTTTTTCCAAAAATTATTTGTGAGTAAACTTTAATTTCTAAAAATTATTTTCTGAAGGGTGAAGGGAGAGGTCACTAAGATGGTACTTTCTTCCTCTAGCAATTTGATTTATTTGAGCAACAGTTTATTTTGTCTCTCTGGATCCAGAGTCACTTTCTAGTTTCTTGGTCTTAGGTCAAATAAACACAGTGCTTTCAACTTCACTGATTGTTGTAATGAGAGGCATAGGGATTTCTGCCTTCATGAACTAGTGGTTCACTAGCAAGCAATTTATTTGTTGTCTGTCTGTTTCCTCATTTTCTCAAAAACTAATTCTCTCAGATTCAATAATAAAGAGAACTCAACATGTCTATCATGGTTATCCTCAGTTCTTTGGAAAAACAAGCTTGCCCTCCAAGGAACAGACATTGCCATGACTAGGTGAAGCCCTCTTCAGTCCAGGCTCTCTTTGGATTCACGTGTTGGCTTTGACTCTCAGTTCATTCTCTACTGCTCTGAACTTGGCTCTTGTCCTTACTTTCTCCTTCAGGATCCCATCAGTGTCCAAGGCTTTACTCACTTTCTCCAGGCCCTAGAACCTGCTGGGGTGAAGTAGAGAGTTTATAGTTGGTGGACAGGGCCTATAAAGATTCTAACAGACATCCTGTCTTTCATTTAGAAAGAACCATGACTATTTTCAGTTTCTTCGTGTAAATGGATAGTGAGTACTCTCTATTAAGCTGTCTACCTGCTTTATCTTACTTTCAGATGTTCTGAAAGAAAGGAAATTTTACACATTGTAATAGGGGAGGGAAAAAAACTAAGTAATGTCCTTTTCAGAAAGTTAAGTGTTGCAATTCTTTGAAAGAAGATATTAAAAACATCTCATTAGAATGCTGAATAGTGGACGTGAATGATTATTTATATGGAAGGCCATGTCTAGTTACTTCCTTGAATTTTTTTGAAAGGCAATGTTGGTAGAATTCTTATTAGGAATGTACTTTCTATGAGAATTTAATAGTCATTCTATTTTTATCTGGAAAGAAATGAATCTCACAATACTAATTTTCTTGGTTTATGGAGTTTCTTCCCTTAAATAAGCCCAATTCTCTAATTTGAGATGGGTAGCAGCTTACTTTAGCCTGTGTAGGAAAGTGCATTATATATAGGAAAAAACTAAAGTAAGATATGATTTTAACCTCTCTTTAGGAATTGAGAAAATCTATTCCTAATTTTTTTCAATGCCTCATTTTGAATGTTGTCTTTGCAAAATCAAGACTTTTAAATTATGTATGAAGGAGTTTCTAAGATCTGTAACTTGATGGGAAAGAACATAGATTTTAAAAAGCACATTAGAAAACACAAACAAGGGATATGTTTTTGTTGATTCAATAAGTACTTCCTCATATGCTTACTGTGTGCTAGACACTTGTCTAATCACTAGAAAAACTGTGGTGAGCAAGACAGATGAAGTACCAGCCTTTAGTCAGCTTAAATTTGCATATATGGAAAACAATGAATAAATTAATATTTACATAGTATAATATGAGGTAATGACAACTATAATGAAGGAAAAAATGCAGGGAAAAGGGATAGAAATAAGTCCTATTTTATACAGGATCTTGTCATCTTGGGTAAAGATTTTATATATAGACATAGATAGTTTTTTACAAGAAAATCATCAATTTTAATTTGAAGTTTCTTGTTATATATTTACATGAAGTATTGAGTCATAATTTTATCTCTTTATCTCTGATTGTGTGTTTCCTTTGTTATTCCTGTATTTGTCTATTTTTGCTCTCTCTCATTTTTTAATAATTGGTCTATTTTATTGTACTTCTCAAAAACAAAAACAGGAAACTTCATTTTAACTTTTCTTCTCTATATTTTTTGTTTTCTATTTTCTTAATTTCAGCCTTTATCCTCATTATCTCATATATCTTCTTTTACATTTCTTCAATTTTTTCAAAATGAATATTAAGTTTCTCTACTCTAGACTTTATTCTTGATAATTAGTTCACTGATGTCTATACATTTCCGTTTGAATAGTATGATGGACATACTCTCCTAGGCCCATTTCAGAAGTGGACATGGAAGATAATAAACAAGGAAGAACCTCCTGGTACTAGGCAAAAGGCCACGGAGGATGATGTTAAGGAAATTTCAAAGAGTAGAGCCCGGGAATGCCAGATTGATTACCTTTCCAAGGAATTATTCCATAGCTAAGTGTGAAGTCTGCAATTTTTGAAGAGCAGGAGTTGATAACTACCATGGACCAAAAATTGTTGGTATTTTCCGTGCTCTCTTTTTCAAATGGGAGCTTGCATTATTGTTATCTTGTTCCAACTCCACTATTGTATATTAATTATCTAGAAGGGAAAGGTAGGTAGATAACCTTGACAAATATAGTTCATTGGACCATGAGTTGTGGTGGAGAAAACTAAGCATGAAACAGACAGTGTAGACTTTGTGATAGGTCCACTAAATGTGTTTAATTTTAGGAGTTACCTTGCTTGGAATGAGGCAAGTGTGTTGTGTGCTGAAATCAGGATTCACAGACATTTTGCTTATTAAAGGAGTGGACCATTAAAGAGAGTACTCATTGACTCTCAATGTTTTTTTTATCACATAACTGCTGAGTAGTAGATTTTCAGCTAGACAAATCCTTCATCATCTCTAGAGGAAGATTTTATTTGTTGACATTTTTGTGCTAAGTGTGCCATGTGACAAAGGGCTGGTCAATGATTGGATGTGAATATAAATAGTCTAATCATCATATCATGTGCTAAAATGGAAGTGTGTCTTCCCTATGTTCTTCTTTCCTTTCTGCTGGTAAAAGCATATATAATGGTTTGATCCAGAGCCCCACTTTG
>CM052440.1:29682715-29735363 GCA_028533085.1 Varecia variegata
AAAGAGAATTTAAATACCTATTTTGCTTAAGACATTGTTTTTTTTTTTTTTGGCATGATCAAGAACTTTATTTTTGTGTAGACTAAGCTTACAAATTTAAAACATAGTTATAGCTTTAATTCATATCTCTTTTTTTTTTTATTTCAGCTTATTATGGGGGTACAAAAGTTCTGCATAGATATATTGCCCATGTCCCTCCCAATCCCTCGAGTCCGAGCCTCAAGCGTGTCCATTCCCCAGAGAGTAATTTGAGGTCTTTATTGCAGTAGTTGAAACTATGTCCTAAGTAAAACATTACTGGAGAGAAGCATTTCTAGGGAAAGGAACAAAAGTACTAAGGCTTTGGGACAGAAATATTTTTTGTGTTTTGAGGAAGAGTTGTAAGTTCTGTTTGGTTGGAGCACATTGTTCCAGACCTCTCTGCCTAGAAAATAACACTCTGGCCCTTCACGAACTGACTGAATTCAAACCACCAATGTTACCCGTAGCACTGATGTTTCCATTCTCAGGTTGAATCTCAGACAATTTAGAATGCTTTCAAGTTAGTACAGCTAGTGAGTGGCAAAGTCTGAGTCCCTTCTTAGGAGTCTGGATCTGAAGTCTTATCACTAGGGTACAACTAATGCTATGGCCAGGACCAAGGGAGATAAGGTATAGTCATTATATCAATAATAGGAACATCTTCTCTGATTGCCATCATTCAGTCCAGTGAATTTTAAACTTGACTGCACAACAGAATCAACCAGAAAACTTCTGAAACCCCAGCCTTTCAGATTCTGATTCAGCATATCTGGAGTAGGTCTTTTGTCTGAATTTTAATTAAAATTTCCAGTTGATTCTTTTAAAGCAAGTTAGTAACAGGACTGTACCTAGGCCTTTGGGAACCATTAATCTAAATATCTACATTTAGAGGTGAGAGAATTGAGACCTCAAGAGATGAAGTGACTCAATGACCATTGGCCATTTGGACTATGGACAGTTATGCTGCCTTTTTAAAAATTTTATGATTCTCCAAAATAATAAGATGTTTTGATGTAGTGTAGCCTAAAATGGCTAAGGCCCATGCAATATCTTACATTTTGATAGAAAATATTGAAAGGATAGCTTGAAATTATAAGTATTATCTTTCATATTTTCACCTTGGAAAATACAAAGAAAAGTAGATTTCTAACAAAATTAATAATATTACTCTGTAGCTTAAAAAGATTTTAATGTACAACTTTGTTGGATTCTTAAAATTATTGAATAAAATTAAGACAACTAGTATTGAGTACTTTATATGTACTAGACATTATTATGAACATTTAAATCTATTATCTCATCTCATTACCATCGCAATTCTGTGAAGGAAGTACTATGAGTCTTCTCATTTTATAGATGAGATAAATGAATCTCAGAGAAGGAAATAGCTCACCTTAGGCCCCATGGCTAATAGGTGGCAGATCTGGGATTGGAATTCTGTGTCTTTCCTTCTAGTCATTCTATTGTAGTTTACTTCCATGAAGGTGATTCCTAACAATCTGTAAAAACATTATAAAGGCTTACTCTACCACCAAGTTTAACTTTTATGGATTTTTCCATAAGTTATGAGACACTTGGATTATGCACAGGTAAACCTATGTTTTTACTCTATATAGAATTTACCTGGAGGTTAATTATATCTAGTTAGCAAATATTTACTGAGCAGCTACGATTAAGTTACTAGATTATTATGCTAGTGCTAAGTTAATAAGGTAAGGGAGAGGGGGGAGAGAGAGAGAGAAATAATAAAAACTGCCAGATTTCTAGCCTTCCTTTAAACCCTAAACTCATTGCTTATGTGAATTCAATCTTTTCTAACATAATTGAGCTTGGTCACAGCATATTGTATATGTGGAGATAGACTAAATTTTTACCTTGCAGTAAATATGAAAACTAATTCTCTAAGATAGAGATTTAGAATTACTGAATGGTAGAGCTGTGAGAGAGGCCTTAAAACTCATTTAGTCCAGTAATTTTCAAACTTGACTATACAATAGAATCAACCAGAAATCTTCCTAAACCCTAGCCTTTGAGATTCTGTTTGAGCATGTCTTGGAGGTGATCTTTGAGTCTGAATTTTTAATCAAAATTTCCAGTTTGTTATTTTAAAGCAAGTCAGTAACAGGCATGCATCTAAGCCTTTCGCAACCATGAACCTAAATGTCTACGTTTAAGGGTGAAAAAATTGAGACCTTGAGAGAAGTAACTCAACTAGGTGCAGCATATATTAATACTTCAGGCAGTTGGAAGTAACTTAATGTTTTGTCAAATATTCTGTGATGAGCCCTTCTCAAGTAACTGCACATAACTCTATGGAATAACTCACTATCAATTCTATGGAATTTAAATGAAAGATGTAGCAATTTATTTGATTTTTGCATCATTATAATGAGAAGAATATAAAAACATTTCAAAACATTAGGTTCAATGCTTGATAGTTCTTAGCTAAGAGAAAGGTTATTTAATGTTCACATTTTATCAGACAGCACTGATCAATTTCAGATATATGCAAAGTTCGTAGACAAAAGGGTATAATTTTACAGGAAATCTGAATTTATCTTGGAATAGTAACTTTTAAAAGATTGATAATTTTATTACTTTGATTAATTTCTATATAAGCCATTGTATGTGATAAATCAGATGTTCATACTATGATTCTAATATTTTATCACTAAATTTAAGGGCAATGAAATTGAAAAGTATCAATATTATTGTCTTCAAAGTATACTGTCTCACCTCAACCCTTTCCTATTCTATTCTAAGATAAAACTATGATGTCATATTTAGTATTTTGATGTGCTTGTGTTTGTAGTGAATATTTACAGTGGTTAAAATCAATATTGATAGATAATTGCATATATATTCTAATGAGTATTATTTTTATTCTTTAACTATTATGATCCCTTACTGAAGTGTGTGTTTGTTTTATGGTAGAAGAGACTTGTGCCTTTAGATTTAGTAAGGGCTAAGTAGGGGTTATTCTAAAAATGAATATCCCCAGAGAAAATTGTTACAGTTACTGCAATTCATATGCACACACATACACATGCATATGTATATGCACACACATACACATTTCAAACCACTTGTTATCCTTTTAGTCAGTGATGCTTATCAGCTACAATTATCACTATTGGTACTTCAGTATCCATCATTCAGTTACTCATACATTCACTCATTTAACAAATGTAGATTGAGTATACACTACGTGTGGGGCATTACTGGAGCTTTTAGCAGCTTTACAGAGATATAGAGACAGATATTAGAGTCCCAGACATACTAACACACACATTAGAAATTCTTAGAGCTGCACTGTAGATGTAAGGATCAAGTAGAAGCAGAGAAGTCCTTTCAGGGAACTTCAGCTTAGGTTTTAATTATCTTAATCTCTGAAGTTGGGTTAAAGTGATGCCCCTGTGCCAAAGTGTTCTGGAAGACAAGAAGTAGTACACTTAAATGCTCTCCAAAGAAAGATAACATAATTTTAGGATCCAAATTATACTGGCAATTTTTAAAATACAATGTCTAGCACAATAAAACCTAAACAAGAGGAACCAATGTGTAAAAATAATACAGTAAGAACAATTATAATAGTCAGGCTGTGTAATATTAGGAGTATGAATATTGGGGAAAAAATATCCTATGGGAAGCCCCAGTTGGAGAATCCCAAATTGGGTTCCTAGAGTTATGGAAGAAGGTCATGCCACCTGCATTTGATAATTATGTGCCTTTTTAAGATAATTTCTGGAATATGTTTGAGCCCTGATAAGAGTAGAGTATCTGACCATAAGACATCAAGTAGACGTGTCTAGGACGTCTGACCATAAGACATCTAGTCCATAGCAGCATGGATAGATCTCAAAAACATTATGGTGAGTGAAATACGTCAGATACAAAAGAATACATAGTACATGACTCTCTTTATACTAAGACCTAAAATGGGTAAAATTCATCTCCAGTGTTAGATATCAAATCAGTGGTTGTATCTGGTGGAGGCGGGGGAATTGACTGGGAGGGATCAAGAGGAAACTTTCATGGTTGCTGGGAAAAGTCCTGTGCTGACCATAAGACGTCTAGTATCTGACCATAAGACATCATTTATCTAGACGTGTCTAGGAGACATATGAGATATACTAAGTCACAAAGTCAGGCAAGACCAGTCCCAAAATAGCAGAAGATGGAAAGGCTATATCCAGATTGAGCATGAGCAGGACCAGATGGCACAAGCAAGCTGTGTGAGCAAGTAGCCCATACTCCCACATTATCCACCACTCTTGTCTAATCCTCTTCCTCAGCTCACACCTATGGCTTTTGGGGGATACGTTACAAGCAGCTACTAGAGAAGAATAATTCCTGAGCATGGTTTAAATATGGTTTGGCTTGGTATCTGGGGGTAAGTAAAAATTAGATGGATATACAATAGTCTCATTCATGGGTACATTTGATAGGCAGTGGCAAGGGAAAATCCTCCTAACTGGTCAAGCTTTGCATGGCACACGTTTGTGGCCCAGGACAAAAATATCTATAGACTCATGAGAAGTGGCTAATAACCTGGCCAGCTGATCAGGGGCCTGAAAGGAGTCAGATAGGGAGATCAGGGACACAAAAGGACTGGATTAGAGGCATAACCATGGACATATGGGAGTTGTGGGGAAAAAGTACAAAGACATTTATATCACGTTATCCCTGTAAGAGAGCATCTGTTAAGGATGAGACACTAAACAAGTAGGCCAAACCAAAGTAGACAAAATGACTTGGCCAGTTGGTATAAGCCAACCTCTGTTACTGGTTAACTCCAGTGTTGTACCATACACACATTAATATGAAAGTATGAATGAGTATGATTTGCAGAGCCTTAACCAATATCCGAGGGTTTATGAAGCATTTGATTTCTGACATGGGATCCCACATAACATTGCATCAGACAACAGGCCATACTTCATTGCAAAAGAGGACCATAACCATGGGACCCACTAGTTGTTTCACATGCTGCACAAATAAGAACCTTTCAGAGCATGTGAATGGACTGAGGGGAACATACCTAAAACACTAGGTCAGAGTTGATACCTTTTGAGGATAGGATACTATCCTCTAGGGAGGTACATACCATGAATCAAAGATCTTTATGTGCCACTAACTTTACTTAACCCTAACTCCCAGTGGCCTATTTGGGAAATATGTGCTGCTTGTATACACAGCTATGAGCTCTGCATAAATCCTAGTCTCTAAGGAGGGGATAATTTCACCAGGGGCCATGGTAAGAGAGGCATTGAACTCTAAGCTAAGGTTACCCTTTGGCACTGCAGGATTTTTGTGTCCAAGGACCAGTAGGCAAGAAGAGAAGCTATTAATACCATCTTTCATGGGTTATTGACTCTGACTACCAAAAAGAGATAGGGCTACTGTTAGTGGTGGCAGAGAAGAACATGTTTGGCACCCAGGTAATCCAGTTAGGTGCCTCTTGTTACTCTCTTGCCTCTTGTGATGGTAAATGAACAAGGTCAGCATCCCCAACCTGAGAAAGGCTTGATGACTAGGGGCTCAGACCTCTAACTATGACAGTCAGATCTGGATTGTGCCATCATATAAACCAATCAGACCTGCAGAGGTAGTAAATAAAGGTAAGGGGAATCTAGAATGGTTATTGGAGGCAGGTAAGTAGCAGGTGCTGTCATGAGACCAGCTTCAGTGGTGTAATCTGTAGTTCCTCTCACTACCTTCCCCTTCTATATTCCCCTCAGGAAGAGAGCTTCCCCATAATCCTGGAAGATTTGCTCCCAAACATTTATAAGTTGATACAAGAACACAAGAGTTTACTGTATCTAGGGTTTACAGATAAAATACAGAAAAGCAAGTTGAATTTGAGTTTCAGATAAACAAGAATTTTTAGTATAAGTACTTCCTATGCAATACTTACATCAAAAATTATTTTTTGTTTATCTGAAATTAAAATTTAACTAGGCGTTCTGAATTAATTTGCTAAAAATAATAACCTAACTGTGGTGGACATGGGGTATGCCTAGATGTGCCTCCAAGATCTCTTTTCAAGAAAGTACCAGGTGCTGGGAATGCTGTCAGCAGACACTGTCAGTTGTTTGCCTCATCAGGGATTGCCTCAGCTGTAGAGTCTCCATCCAAGGTCACACTCCTCAGAGGATATCCCAAATCCCATGATTTATTGGAGCAGAAATATAAAAATCTGGCCACTTGGACCCAATAGGAGACAACTCTGATGAGATTTCTGCTTGAGAGGTCCCTGTGGAGTAAGCTGATGTTGTTGAGCCTGCACTGCATTCAAATTCTCCAGCTGCTCAATCCTCCTCCCTCCTTTCCTCTCAGGTGTAGGTTTCAAAGGCAATCCTCAGTAAACACCCTGCACACCAAACTCTGTCTCAGAGTCTGCTTTGTGGAGAAATCAAACTGCTACATTCTATTTTCTCTGGACTCTCTTATATAAGAGAGAGGGGGGGGGGGAAATCTGTCTTTCCTTAAAAACAATTTTTTATACATTAAGACATGATGCACATGCAGTGAAATTAAGATATCCCAGAAGTATAATTCAATCAGTCTTGACAAATTCATATACTTTTGTAACCCACACCAGTATGAAGACACAGGACTTTTCCCAGCAACCATGAAAGTTTCCTCTTGATCCCTCCCAGTCAATTCCCCCGCCTCCACCAGATACAACCACTGATTTGATATCTAACGCTGGAGATGAATTTTACCCATTTTAGGTCTTAGTATAAAGAGAGTCATGTACTATGTATTCTTTTGTATCTGACGTATTTCACTCACCATAATGTTTTTGAGATCTATCCATGCTGCTAAATGGAATATTAGGCTTCTAACCATTGCTGAGTTATTATTGCATGAAACCAGAACTGGTGAACTATTTTCCCTATTAATGGACACTGTTTCCAGTTTGGGGTTCTTATAAGTTAAGGTATTATGGATATTTTGTTCAAAGGTTTATGTAGATGCATGCTTTTGTTTCTGTTAGATAAATATGTAGGAGTGAAAAGTACTGGCTGATAGGGTAAATACATCTTTAATTTTTAAAGAACTCACTGAATAGTTTTCCAAATTGGTTGTACCATTTTGCATTTTCATCAGTAATGTTGGGGGTTCTAATGGTTTTCCAACATTTGGTACTGCTAATCTTTTTTATTGTAACTACACTAATGGAAATATATTGATATATTTTTGTGGTTTTGAGTTGCATATACTTATATAATAATGTTGAACACTTTTCATGTGGTTATTGACTATTTGTATATGCTCCTTTTTGAAATTTCTTCTCAAATCTTTTTCTCATTTTAAAAATTAGAATTTTGTTCTTAATATTTTTAAAGAAAAACCATCCAATTTTTAAAAGGGTCAAAAATCTATATATCTACATCTATATCTATGTCTGTATATCTATATTCTGAATATAAGTCATTTGGTAGACATAGGTATTATAAATATTTCTCTCCAGTGATTCATCTGTTTATTTTCTTACTGATAAAATCTGATGAGCAGAAGTTTTGAAGTTTTATTGGTGTCAAATTTACCATTTTTTTCTTTTATGGTTAATGCTTTCTGTGTTTTTTTAAAAAGCACTTTTATTTTGTATTTTCTGTCATAAGCAACTAAAATTAATTCAAGCTGATATACTTTTTTATGGTAAGAAAAAATTTTAAAAGTCTGTCAATTTTCAGTTTAAAATAAATACAGTTGTTCTTTAAATGTGAATTTCTTTGATTTTCTTAACTGTTTAAAGGAATATATTAATAAATGATAGATGTAAATTTAAATTTTAATCATATTTCATACCATCAAAAAACCCCAGATTTTTAAGCCTCATAAAATTTGTCCAGCATGTTTAATTAACTGAACAATGTACTCTACTGCTAGTATAAATATTTGAGTATTATCTACATAGTTAATGTTTTGGAAATTTTTATGTTTTATATACTCCATTATATTAATAATCTTTCCCTATAATATAAATGCTATAAATAGATTTTCATCATTATATTCTGTCACAGTGGTGTGCGTGTGTGTGTTTGTGTGTATGATGTCGATAAATCCACTGTAGAGGAGCTTTTCAAGTAATGAATATAATTTTTTACACAATGGAAATAAAGAAATGACTGTCTAAAAGTATGTTATTTAAACAAGAAAAGTAAGAAACTTGTGTTCAGTTTAACATTATGCAGAACTCTGTTTACATACTAAAAATAGAAGCCATGATATTTAGCAGGATAATATTTCCATTGATTTAATATTCAACACTTACATTGGTGCTAAAATTGGAAGCACTTACTTATAACAGCACTAAGATGCCTCTAATAAAGCACTAAAGTATGTTAGTAATAAATTAGGAAATATATTTCAAAAAGAAACATTTAAAATTATATTCTTTAAAAATTTATATAACCACAAATTTTATAATTTTCAATTAATATACAAGGTGACGTCTATGGCTAATTTTGAGAATATACATAACATACCTTCTCCCTATGTTTCAATTTCTGCAATGCATTTATTTCAGAGTTTTAAAAATATACTTTTATGGTGGATAGTTCATACAATTTCTTTTCTGCTTTTTTTTGATCATTGTTAGTTAATCTTAAAATTATTTGTTATCTATCTTTTGTGGCTTTACTACATATCAGCTATGTGCATATGGGCAATTACTTAATATATGGTAGTGATATAATAATACTATATAGCTTATAAAATCTTTGGGAAAAATAAATAAAATTAGGTATGTAACTAGCTTAAAATAAAACCTACGGCATTTAGTGAGCATTAAATAAATGTTTTACCATTATTACTAGTATTATATGTATACATACACATCTTTATAACATATCCTTAAGTTATATTTATTTTATGGAAGGGGTCCATATGTATAAATATGTATATATGTATGTAGATATATAAATACAGGCATAATTCAGAAATATTGTGGGTTTGGTTCCAGACCACCACAATAAAGCCAATAGCAGAATAAAGTACATGTAAAAGTTATGTTTACACTGTACTATAGTCTATTAAGTGTGTAATACACTATGTCCAAAAAACTACATACCTTAGTTAAAAAATACTTTATTGCTAAAAAATGCTGGTGATCATCTGAGCCTTCAGTGAGTTGTGATCCTTCTGCTCGTGGAAGATGATGCCTTGATGTTGATGGCTGCTGACTGATAAGGATGGTAGTGGCTGAAGATTGGCATGGCTGTGGCAATTTCTTAAAATAAGACAACGATGAAATTTGCCATATTGATTGACTCTTTTATTCATGAAATGTTTCTCTGTAGCATGCAATACTGTTTGATAGAATTTTACCCAGAGTAAAACTTCTCTCAAAATTAGAGTCAATCCTCTCAAAGCCTACTGCTGCTTTATCAACTAAGTTAGTAATACTCTAAATCCTTTGTTGTCATTTGAACAATGTTCATAACATCTTCACCAGAATTAGATTCCATCTCAAGAAACCACTTTCTTTGCTTATCCATAAGAAGCAACTCTTCGTCCATTCAAGTCCTATCATGAGATTGAAGCAATTAAGTCACATCTTCAGTCTCCACTTCTAAGTCTAGTTTTCTTGTTATTTCTAACACATCTGCAGGTACTTCCTCCACCAAAATCTTGAATCCCCTCAAAGTCAACCATGGGGTTTGGAATCAACTTCTTCCAAACTTCTGTTAATGTTGATATTTTGACCTCCTCCTATGAATCACAAATGTTCTTAATAGCAACTAAAATGGTGAATCCTTTCCAAAAGGTTTTCAATTTATTTTGCCCAGACTCATCAGGGAAATCAATATTTATGGCACCTACAGCTTTATGAAATATATTTCTTAAGTAAGAAGACTTGAAAGTTGAAATGACTCCTTGATCCATGGGCTACAGAAAGGATGTTGTGTTAGCAGTCATGGAAACATTAATCTACATGTACATCTCCATCAGAGCTCTCAGGTGACCAGGAGATCTGGTCAATGAGCAGTAATATTTTGAAAGGAATCTTTTTTTCTGAGCAGTAGGTCTCAACAGTGGGCATAAAATATTCAGTAAACCATGCTGTAAATCATGTGCTGTCATCTAGGTTTTGTTGTTCCATTTATAGAAAACAGGTGGACATACTTCTTTAGGGCCATAGGATTTTTGGATGGTAAATGAGCATTGGCTTGAACTTAAAGTCAACAGCTGAATTTATCCCTAAAAAGAGAGTCAGCCTCTCTTTTGAACATTTGAAGTCAGATATTGACTACTTCTCTCTATGAAAGTCCTAAATGGAATCATCTGCCAATATAAGGCTGTTTGTTTCATCTACATTGAACATTTGTTGTTTCGTGTAGCCATCTTCATAAATTATCTTAGCTGAATCTTCTGAATAACTTGCTGCAGCTTCTATATCAACACTTGCTGCCTCACCTTGTATTTTTACATTATGGTTTCCTTAAATCTCATGAACTAATCTCTGACAGCTTCAAACTTTTCTTCTGAAGCTTCACCTCTCTCTCTTAGCCTGCATAGAATTGAAGAGAGTTAGGGCATTGCTCTGGATTAGGCTTTGGCTTAGGGGGTGTTGTGGCTGGTTTGATCTCAGACTGCATTATACCACTGGCTTTCCTGGTTTTCCAGCATGCAAATGGCAGATTGTGAGATTTGTCAGCTTCCATAATCATATGAGCCATTTCTTATGTTTCTCCTATACATTAATATATGTGTATATTATATATTATACATATATTATATGTATATATGGCCTATTGTTTCTGTTTCTCTGGAAAAAGAGAAATTAATCAGGATGAATATACCATCTATGCCTGCAGGGCACAAGATCTACTCCTAGACCACTTAGTTAGTGGGCCAATTAATACTCTTATCTCTCTCCCTTTCTTCTTCTCTCCCTCTCTGCCTGCATCGCTCCCTCTCTCACTTTCTTTCTTCCTTTTTCCTTACTTTGTTTTTGCTCTCTTCCTTTCTTTTATTTATGCTAGTTTGCATTGGTTTTCCATCACTTGCCATTTGACCAATATGCAGGCTTTCTCTAATGAAGAAGTTAGAATAATAATGGTTTTAATATAGATTTAAAAGATTTGAATGCAAACTAGTACAGACATAGCCTTCAGATCTAAGGTAATTGTATTTTTTAAATGTAATATTGAGTCAGTCCTTTGAAACAGTAGCACATGTTGTATATATTTAACCTTAATGCAAATTATTTATAGGACAAAAATCACCCTAAAATCATCTGCTTATACAACAAAATTTATGTTGCTTCTTTAACTTATTTGTGTTTATTATGAAGGAAATCATTATGTAATGAACATTTAGTCAAGCAATTCACTTTTTTGTATAATACACATATTGAAGTTTAATGTCATTAATTGAATTTCAGTACTTTATAGCTTCTTGCTTGGAAGAGAATCAATCACTACAGAAAAAAAAGTCATTGATTTTTTTCTCCATACATATCAGATTAATGTTTACAAAGATAAATGAATACGAACTTTGGAATTTTGTAGGCTTGGACTTGTAATTAAAAATACTTGGCATACTTATAGACTTAAATGGCCAAATGGAGTGAGACAATTATTTGATAACAGTTTTCAGAGAAGAAACCTTGGCATTTACCAATTTCATGGAAAAACCTATAATAATCATTACTATGGCAGTGAATGCAGAACATGACATTCAAAGTAACTTCTGTTTTCTTTTTATACTTCCAAGTAAAGCTACGCTACTTAGAGGAAGAAGCCTTACAGTGGATCAGATTATCTTAGAATGGTGTCAGTAAATAATGGCATATTGGATTTCACTCGAGGCCTCTTCACTTTCACATTGTCCAGTGAAATATGTCTGTATTTGCATAAATCTGCCACTTAATCAACACAAGGTATTTAAGCCACCATGAAAAGTAATGGTTTTGTATTACATGAAACCCAAGAAACTTACATTTGAGGACCTACATTTCAAGACTGGATTAACTCATTGATAGTTCCATGTATCTTTTGTCTTTGTTTCATTAATAAGGAATAGTTTTAGGTAAATTATTTGCTGATTATTCTTAGTCCCCCTATAGAGAGAGTCCCCCCTATAGAGATATACTAAAAATAATTATAATTCTATTTAAAACTCTAAATCTCATTTATCTTTCAAATCGCAGGTTAAGACTTACCAAATATTTATATGAATGGCAGTAGTCTTTCTTCGTTCCGAGATCCTGTATTGTCTCCATTAATCACATAGGTCACTGTTAATTATTTAGTACTCATTGTTGGAGTTAGTGCAGATGGCAAAAATTTACACACCAAATTAAAGCAATTAAAAAACAAGACAAATGAGGAAGACAGGGGACAAAATAATATCATCTTCTTTACTGATAAACTTGATATAGGTAAATGTGGTTTATATGTTATGTGCAAATGGGTTTCCTAATAGGGCTCATCAGAACATTATAAATACACCATGGCAAAGATATCAGCTGCTCACCAAATCTCCATGTACTCTTCGTTATTTTCTAGCCCCCTTGGAGTTAACCTGAACCATGTGACTAGTTCCAGCTATGGCACATATAGTATATCACTTCCAGTTCAAAGATTTAAAAGCTACAATGCAGTTTTTCCTTCACCTTAGCAACATGATCAGAAAGCCACATATTCAGATGGTACAAGGCAAAGTGTAAGTTGACTGGATCCCTGAATCATTGCTTGGAAAGACATAGTCCTGGAGAGCTACTGATCAAAAGCAGACTTTGCAAAAAAAAAAGCAGACTTTTACATGGAAAACCACTGAGACTTTGTTACCTCATTATCGCCTAACTTAACATAACTAAAACACATTCCCACCTAGTCCTTTGGTAGAGGCAGAATCTCCTGTATACAATTTATAGAATAGGACATCAGAGTGGGACACGTTCTCTATCAAGAATGGAGAGAAAATGGCTGAGCTAAATGTGTCCTACTACTTTTCACAGGTTCATAGAGAGATGCAATGATAGTGGAGCTGCCACATATTAATAAGCATTAGGAATGTAAATAAGAATCCTAACATTTTAGCTGTTCTTTTTCTCATAGCCCGCTGAGTTTAAGTAATGATCCATGGATTCTGATGTTGTGGTTGTACCGCATGAGGGAAAACAAGCAGCTACCAAGACAGTCCTGCTTCTACCTTCATGAGGCCATTACTCCTATACAAATCACTGTTCTCTGGGATATTTTTCTGAGACCACCAATGAACAGTATAATTTTGTTGCCATAAGTCTCTGAAATTGGGCAAAAAAAATCCAATATTAAATTAACATTTAGGTGACATTTGTACAAACACTGAAAATTCATTTCCATGTTTATTTACCTTTTCAGATTGTTTCCAGCCACGTTGTTACAACATAGTTTATCAGGAGCTCATAACATCAAATGACAAAACTAAAATATGCAAATAATAAGAGTGTCAACATAGAGGTGTCCCAAATTTCAACATAAACTCCTCTCCCATTATCAATCACTAGGGAGAAATTGACATTCAAAGAAGTTAAATCCTCTTGCAGGTTGAAGTACCAAACATGAAAATGTAAAGAAATTGTAGTCTACTATCAAATACTCTTGTTTCTGGTTGTTCATTATCAAAGAATTAAAATCCAAAGTATATTCTTCTCTCTTTTTCTTTTGCATCTCAGCTAGCGGGATTTCCTGTGTTTGAAGTGATTTAGGATTTCTTCAGGAGCTGTACCCTGGGGGAACTGAGAAGTTGAACTACTTGAATGCCAGGCCTCTAATGTGACTACTTTTCAAAAGTCCAAATGTCTTTTGTAACATATGTAACTGTAGCTGTGCTCCCAAGCCCACTGAATTTAGAAAACCAGCCATTCCCCATTAAACAGAAATTATTCCAGGTAAAATTATATTGCCAAAACAATTAGGAACAACTCAGTTATTTGAGTGAAGAGGGGTAGAATAGAGAAATCTTCTATCCTCAAGGTTTAGTCTCATTAGAATGCTAGTTAGTTTATACCCTTGGTCTGGAATTTATGACTGAATCTGAACACAATAAGGAGAATCCCCACATTAGAAAGTGAATTTTTACACAATATGATTATCATACCTGGGGAAATATACTCATGCTTCCTATTTATACATGACGAGAGACGTGTCAGACAGGGTGCCTATGCTGTATCAAACTACCCCACCATCTCAGTGGCTTAAAAAATTATTTCTCTCTCTCTTTTTTTTGAAAGCTGCTGGTCACTTGAGATCACTGATGGGTCTGTTCCACACTTCTTTATTCTAGGATCCAAGCTGAAGAATCTTTGCTTACTCAGGACATGCTGTTCTCATAGCAGAGGTGAAAGAGCAGGAAAACTGGCAAAAATAAGCAGTGGCTGTTAAACTTTTAGCATGGGCATAGTAAATGTCACATTTGCTCACATGCCATTGGCTAAAGCAAGTGATGTACCAAACCCAACATCAATGGGACAGATATGTATACTCCTCCACAGGAGGCACTGCACATTTTATGATAAGGATGGGATACATAATTCACTTACAGGAAGAGGAAATAAATATTTTGGAACAGTAACACAAGCTGTTACTACTTTCTCCAAAAAAAAAAAAAAATCTAGATTTTATAAAATAAGTCACTCAACCACCAGGTCTTTCTCATCCATAATATTAAAAATACATTTAATATTAATTTCAATTTCTTCTTTGAGCCCTACACTTCAAGCTCCTTGGTAATCAGTAAAATTTGGCTTGGTCTAGCTTAATAGCATCCAAAATCTCTTGCAACAAGGCATTTTTACACATTTTCAACTCCTCTTGCATGGATTTACTTAGGCCCCAAAGAAACTTGCCTCCTAGGATTTATGTTATAAATTTTCCTTTGAATCATGTAGTTTTAAAAGGCATATTTTTAATAATGCAAATGTATCTTTTCAATATTAACTTGAAATGTAATAGCTTTGTATTCAGGTAATGCATAATTAAGAGAGTAATTTTTTGAAATTTATGGAGTGGTTTTATAATTTGGTATGTAGTGGATTGTGTAAATATATCATGTATGCTTTAGAAGAATGTGTCTCTAATTTGTGGATACAGAGCTCTATATGTCTGTACCACATCAGACCAACCTGGTTCACTTTTATGAAACAAAATCATGAGTTATTTTTCAGTTGCCATGGACCCCTAGGTTAAAAATCACATAATCTGAGCATGCCCAGATGAACATGCCCAGATGAACAAAGTGTTCAATCATGGGTGAAACCAAAGTGCTCAGACTGAGGAGCAGAGACTGAATTAAGAAGAGGACACTACATGGCAGTATCCGGGATCCAATCATGTGGAGCCCTGGCATCACCCCATGGCAGGATACAGTCAGAGCATGTCTCCTGGCATCACCCCATCACAAGATCCCATCAGAGCATATCTCATTACCTTCTGACTATAAAACCTTCCCCAACCTCCAGCTCAGGGAGACAGATTTGAGTCTGACTCCGGTCTCCTTGTTTTGGCCACCTCACAATAAACCTTTTTCACTGCAAAAACCCAGTGTGCTTCAGTGTTTGGTTTTCCATTGCACATTGACAAAGGAACTCAGTTTGGTTCAGTTACAGATCCATTAAATAAAGATTGTCAGTTGTACTTTTCAAACTTACTATATATTCTTGTTAACTTTTTTTCCTACATGACTCATCAACCAGTGAGAAAGGCATGTTGAAATATTTCATTATAATACTCAATTCATCAGATTCATCCTATGACTCTGTATTTGCCTTATATATGTTGAAGCTATTTTATTGAGGGCTTTCAGTTTAATAATTGTTATATATTCCTGTTCAATTGGATTAGATAGCACACAGCCTCTTAGCTGAATTTCCTAACATCCTTTGCAACCAGTTCTAACCTAACATCCTTTGCAACCAGTTGCAACCAGTTCTAACCAGTTCTAAGTTCTAACTAATAAGATGGGAGCAAAAGTGAAATAACTTCAAGAAGAAAGACAATTGCCCTCTCTTTCCTTGTCTTCTCTTTCTGTTGGCTGAAACATGGACATGTTGGTGACCTACTTTATGCATAAAAATAAGAACACTCCAGCAGCAGTGGATCACAAAATTGAAGGAATATGAATCTTTTAATGACCTTATGCCTTCCTTGCACTGTCCTGATCTCTTGCCTCTGGACTATCATATGATAGAACAGTTGTATTTGGGGTCTCACTTGTTACTGCAACTAAGGCTGCTCCCTAACCAATTTCATTGGCTTAAAGTAAACTTGGTCTGATAGTAAGGGAATCACTCCAGCCTTCTTTTTTGTTAGTATTTACCTGGTATATCTTTTTCCAGTTTTTTACATCAAACTTTGCATCTTATTGTATTTTAGGTGTGTCTCTTATAAAGAGCATATGGGTAGATTTTTTTCCCCTCTAGCAAGTTTAGTCCATTTAATTTTATTGTTATTGTTGATAATTATTTTTTGCTTTCTATTCTGCCACATTTTTGTGCCTTTTATTCTCATATCTAATCTTTTTGAAAAAGAGTTTTTAAAAAATTATTTCCCCCCTTACCTTTTTAAATATTATTGTACTATAGGTTTTAAAATGCTATCTTGACCCAATTTTGAGGCTGTGACTAGAGATCAGTCAGTTCTCTTTCTTGAGCAGCCAGTTAAGTCCATACCCTCAACCACTGTCCTTGTTGGGTCTTCACACTCTGGACCACTATACACCCACCCTAATCACCTGAGTACCAGGTACTAGACTACCAGGGAGAGCCCTGATGCCCCAGACATCAATAACATTATTCAAATTACCGAATTCCAACCCTAATCCTTCCTCTCAGAAACTGCAAGGGAGGCACTTACCCACAGTTCTCCTTTCTTCCTCCACCTCACGACTGACCCTCATAGTGTTTCTTCTGAGTGGCCCTGTATGGTATAAAACTGTAAAATTCTTTTTAGTTTGTCTCCTTTGTTCTGCGTCTGGCTTCACCATACCTCATCCAAAGTAATATGGTTAAAACTGTTACATACTCTCTTTCTATGCTTTTAGTTGTTGCACTTTGAAATTTTATCATGAATACATAACAGACTTTAAAGTGAGTCAATATATTAAGTCATCCACTCTCCTGCCCACAGAACCCCACCTCTACCAATATTACATGGGACTTAGAAAACATTAACACACCAATCTTTCCTCCTGGTATACATACTAATATCTAGTGAGTAAATTCTATTATTTTTTAGACTCCTAAATTAAGCTAAAAAAAAAAAAGCCCAAAACTGTCTCTTTTTTTTGGCTCAGAATTCCTTCTTATATCTCAGTTCTTTATTCTGAGGTCATTTTCTTTTTTCCCAGACTATGTATGTCCTTAGAAGTTATTTTAGTGGAAATTTGTTGGTGGTAAGCTGTCTCAGATTTATTTATGTGAAAATGTTTTATTTCTTCTCATTCTTGGGAGATAATTTTACTGGATACAAATTTTCTGATTGGCAATTCTTGCTTCTTAAAACTTTAAAGCTACTTGTGTATAGCAGTCTCTGTAAGTTATTTATGTCTATCTTCTAGTATACTAATTTCCTGTTTAGCTGTGTTTAATCTGCTATTCAGTCTGTCCATTAAAGATTTTTAAAAATTTAATTGTTATAATTTTTATTTCTGGAAGTACTGGTTCTTTTTGGTAGTACTACTTTATTCATTTTTTATAATACTATATTTTATTTTATTAATCTTTTCTTGCATATTACTTTTATTCTTGTGGTAGACTATATTTTCCAAAGATGGCCACCACAATCAATATATCCCATTCTACATGCCCTTTGCAATATGACCTTGCCACTTGCTCCCCGAGAAGTGAGTCAGTCTCTCCATTCCTTAAATCTTGGTGGACATTGTGGCTGCTTGATGGATATTCTACAGTAGAAATGACACTATTTCAATTGCGATCAATGACCTTACCTAGCCCAAAAGTCTTCAACTTGCTACATTTTCAAAGCACTGTTGCTAATAATTTTTTACTGTAAGTAAGCCCTGGGCAATATTTGAAATATTTTATACTAAAAAAATTATTTATTTTCTGCAATTCAAATTTAAGTTAGTGTCCTGCATTTTTATTTGCTGAATCTAGCAACCCTACTTGAAAGCCAATTGATATAATAGAAGTGTGATTACCCTGAAACCACCATGCTATCAGAAGCTCATGCTGAATGGGATGGCCTTAGAGGGTGAGACACCATGTGAAGAAAGATAAAAGCCAAGGAGTACTGAGCCAAGGAGTACTGAGGCCACAGGGGTGAAAAAGTCATCTTGGAAGTAGCTCCTCCAGCCCAGCAGTACCATTGGTCTCAAGTGGATCAGAGAGGAGCCAATTAGCTGACATTTTCCCAAATTTCTAAACCACAAAAGTTCTGAACAAATTAAAATGGTTTATTAATATTTTTAAGCCACAAATTGTAGGGTGGTTTGTTATACAACAATTGATAATTAAAATAATTCTATATTTGAAAAAACAAAAACATCACTGATGTCTTATCAGGTCTAAATTTTCTTTCATAGTTCTTTTGTTGGTATTCCTGCTAATTTCTTCTGATTTTGGTCATCTTGGTTATAAACTCATATCTGATGGATTTTAATGTTTGGGAATCTCAATTACCAGAACTGAAGATACTTTCCTTAGGAGAAAGAGAAATTGCATTTTGTTCTGCTGGAACCAGGTCACAGACTTAATGCAGGAATCTCAATTTCAGCTCCCTCATCTCACCAGAGACCCAAGGTACTCTGGCCTGGGTAATTATATAGGCAATCTCACCTTTCACCTTCACTTACCATCCGTCACTCCCTAGTCAGGTTTCAGCTCATGAGTTGTTTTCATTTTGGACAGAGGAGCGGTGACTTGGAAATTTTTCTGAGTTTCTACAAATTTAACAATGTATTAAAAAGTATGTTTTATCTAAAAGTGTTTGTTTTTTAGTGGAGAGCCTGTAACATATCTATCAGCCATACTGTACAATTTTCTTGTTATTTATTTGGAAATTTTAAAGTGGTTCATATGAGAGATAAAAGTTCTTGCTCTGAGGTCATAATGGAGCTACCGTATTTCCTTTGAAGACCCCCAATCTGTGGCTGTGGAGGAACCCCAATTCCATAGAACCAAAAGAATCCTCTCTAAGACCAAACATGATAAGATGTTTGGAAAAAATTATATTTCTTTAGGCCTTTTACTTACAAAAAGGACAAGAAAGTTAGTTTAATTTGAAGCATTAATTCATTTGGATCTCGAGGTTTTTAATTTGTAACAGGATTTAATCTTTGTATTTTAATTCCTTCCATGTAATGTAAAAGTGAGAAGAAATTTATTTCAGATTTGAAAATCCTCTGCTGACATATTCTTATTGGACTATCCTAATTTGATGTTTGATCTTACTTGCAGAATCTTAGATAGCTTATGTTGGACAACATTAGTGGATATAATTTGAGATGGGAAGTAGAAACGAGAATGCCCTGTTGGCTTTAGGGACAGAATGGCCTTGGAGTTATTTTCTATTGGACCAGGAAATGACCAAACCTTCATGGTAACTAGTTTGTAAATATAGAGAAAATAATCAGATGCAACTTGTGATGGTCCTTTGCCTTTAGTTTGGACAGTATACAGTTTTATACAGTTACGTAAACAACTCAAGGTTTTACAATTTCATTTGTCACATGAATTATTGGACTGTTAAAAGTAGTTCGCAACATAGATCATTTTTCTCTGATTAAGTTACAAAAAAAAAAAAGAGTGGTTTAGCTAAGTAGCTCATGAGCTGAAATTCTGCAAGTATATTTTTTGAACTCTAACTTGATTTGCATGTTTGGATATGGGACACTGAGAGAAATCCTCTAAGTTAAGTTTAAAAAAATTCTGGCACCAAGAATAAAGATTTTTTTCTTGTCA
Source organism: Varecia variegata (assembly GCA_028533085.1). Taxonomy (NCBI): domain Eukaryota; kingdom Metazoa; phylum Chordata; class Mammalia; order Primates; family Lemuridae; genus Varecia; species Varecia variegata. The sequence goes on from CM052440.1 coordinate 29,702,658, forward strand.
TGAAAAGCAATCTGTAATAGCCCTGTATATTTTATAATTATTAATGTTAGCCCTAAACTTTTCCTTTTGGAAAGATCAGTCATAATTCTGAAAATTTCCTTAACCAATTTAATTACTTGGCAATCTAAAACTTTTTAGAAACTTAAAAAAACCCAAAATCTATGCTGCCCACCAGTGGTCTGAGGAAGGTAGTAAAACAAGGAAAGGTTGGTAAGGGATGGGTGGCCTCATGAAAGAGGGAACCAAACTGTCATGATTTTCTGGTAATTTACATCAAAGGGTACAGATTAACCCTTATTTAACCATAGACTTAATGTTTAAAGTCTATGGATTAATAGAACCAATAGTTAAAAAGATTACTAGAGAGATACTTCTTCCCTGTTCTTAATATTTCCTTTAATCTGGAGGGAGTTCTGATTGTGTAACCCTTCTAAATTCTCTCCTCCCTCCCTCACTTCTCCCCACAAATATGGAGTGAGTTATTTTATTGAGGAATTTGAAAAGAGAAAATGTGCAGGCATAGTTTAGCTCCCTTCTCTCTCTCTCTCTCTCTCTCTCCCGGTGCACCTAAAAATGCAGGTGATTTTTAAACTTCAGTGTCAGTCCAAATTCCTTTGAGATGCTCTTAAAACAGATTGCTGGACCCCTTCCCCAGAGATTTGATTCAGTAGTTCTAGAGTAGGCCCATAAATTTGCATTGTTAACACATTCTTAGGTGATGCTGATGGTGCTGCTCAGATGTCACACTCTGAGAACCACTGCTGCAGTCCAATTCTGCCCAAAGAGCACAGTTCTGCTCTGCTTCCCCATACTCATAGTTCTGCAGCGGCAGCTTCTGCTCCTGTGGTGGGGCTGGCATGAAGGCTACCTTTAATGAGGTTCATAAGTCTATCTAATTCCAGGTCAACCATAAGGATGCCTACTTGCTCACAAATAGCTTTTGTTTGAGCAAAACAAAATTTTTTTGTTTTGGTTTTCTATCTGCCTTACATCTTGCATGTGTTTTAATTGATCAGAATTTGAGTGGGGAAGAGGGGTGCTAAAAACCCTTAAAACCTCTCTTTAAAACCTCAGAATGAACATATATGCTCTCATGTTGTCAATTAACATATATGTCACCTCACCTGCCTAGACTGTAAGGAATTTGGAGAGAAGGACCGTACGTTCACTAACACTGTAAAGTCAGTATGCAGTCTAGTGCTGCATTTTGTGCACTTGAACCCATTGCTGATTAAATTAAAAATAGTTTATATTAAGATATTATTGGTACCTCCTAGCCAATACGATATTTCATTATTAGCTAGAATTTTAGAAGTTACTTCAAATAAACAAAATTCCTGCTCTGTAGGGTGGAGTATCAGCAGTCTGTTTTAAAGGGTTGATGCTGCTGAAATCATTATGGGATTCTCAGGAATGATGTCCAGTGCTCAGTGAGTAAGCTGTCTCGCTATATGCTATCCCAGGAAGTTAATGTTTCAAGTTTGATTAATCATCCACTTTATTCCTTCAAGGTTTTCTATCTCATGCTAGGTGGATTACAGTCTGGTGACTACTACTAGCAGCTAGCCAGCTGGTGATAATTGCTGGTAATTTCCTGGTATTTGGCAACCAATTGTTCCTTGACAACTGGAGGGGATAACATAAAAAAGTGTCAGAAGGGAATTACAAAAAGAACATTTATTGTTTTTGCTTGATTATAAAAAGTGATACTTGTTTACTGTTGAAAATTTCAAAAATACAAAAAATATAGTTAAGAGTAAAAACTTAAACATAATCCTTTTATTCAGAGAAATCATTGCATAATTTTAGTGAATTTCAGATCATCTGATCTATCCTTGTCTTAGTCCGTTTGTGGTGCTACAACAAAAGACTTGAGACTGGAAAACTTATAAAGAAAAGAAATTTATTTTTTTTGGCCAGGTGCGGTGGCTCACGCCTGTAATCCTAGCACTCTGGGAGGCCGAGGCGGGCGGATTGTTTGAGCTCAGGAGTTCAAGACCAGCCTGAGCTTGAGCGAGACCCCGTCTCTACTGAAAATAGAAAGAAATTATATGGACAGCTAAAAATATATAGAGAAAAATTAGCCGGGCATGGTGGTGCATGCCTGTAGTCCCTGCTACTCGGGAGGCTGAGACAGGATCGCTTGAGCCCAGGAGTTTGAGGTTGCTGTGAGCTAGACTGACGCCACGGCACTCACTCTAGCCCGGGCAACAGAGTAAGACTCTGTCTCAAAAAAAAAAAAAAAGAAATTTATTTTTTCATTGTTCTGGAGACTGGAAGTTCAAGATCAAGGTGCCAGCAGGTTTGATGTTTGGTGAGATTTGGTCTCTGCTTCCAAGATAATGCCTTGTTGCTGTGTCCTCCCAATGTGAAAGGTGGAAGAGGAACTTAGCTAGTTTCCTCTTGCCCTTTTATGAAAGCACTAATCCATTCATGAGGGCTCTGTCGTCATGACCTAATCACCTCCCAAAGGCCACACCTCTCAACACTGTTGTATTGTGATTAAATTTTAAAATTTACATTGGAGGGGACATAAGGCATATCAGTCTTTATATGTCCTATATCCTGATACACACACACACACACACACACCCCATCACCACCACTACCACCACTTCCACTAACAAAAACTTATCATTCTATTTATCTAGTTTTGTATTCTTTTTTATTTAAAAATATCTATTTTTGGCATTTCCCATCTTCAAATAGTTTTCAAAAAGGATTATTTTTCATGACACTACAGTATTCTGTCACATGGTTGTGGAGTGTACTGGTTTAATAATTAAACGGGAACAAAAAGTTCACCAAATTGGAAATTTATCCTGAAGTTCATTGTAGAATCTAGGAGGAGTGATTCTCAAGAGCAGTGAGATGATGTCATTTCACTTGCTATTCCTAGCTCAATGAAGGCCTAGGTAGCCAAAAAAACAAGTCTAGTGTTGTAGGACATGTGCTGTTTGTATTATATATATTAATGAGTCAAAAGCTCAGAAATGAGGAAATGAAAATTTGTGTATTTTTTATTTTTAATAACTAAATCTAAGTCTTACTCCTATCTTTCTGGGTTATGAATAAACTTTTTCCCAGTCATTACTGGGACATCCTCTTTTCCCAGGTATACAATGTTTTCATAGTCCACTGCAGCATCAAGCTTTATCTACCTGTAAATGCTGATTAAGATACAATGCTCATTGTTCCAGCCTAAAAGGGCTCCTCTAATGCTTAAAAAGTAATCTTAAAGATTGGAATTCCTTGGTAATACTGAAAGTTCATTGGTACCAAATTTTTATAGGTTATTAAGTATGAAATGTCCTATTTCCTTAAGTACTAAGTTTGAGAGTTGATATCTCTGACACTTTGACATTTCTTTTATTTTTATTGCAAAGGTACATCCTCAGTCTTTCAAACACATGTTCCGGCTTGTGATTATCTTTCAATTTTTTTTAGAGCAATTTTTGTGAAACCATGGATAAGTCAAAAATTTGTGTTATTTTCAAATAGGAGTTCCGTCATGGAACCAATGCAGTGCAGACAGCTTGAAATATCAACAAAGTGTTTGGAAGGATGTGGCTAATAAACACACATTATATCAATGGTTTGAGAAGTTTGGTTCTGGTGATTTTAGTTTTGAAAATGAGCCACGTGGCTGATTCAGGTGAGACCAAGGTGGGTAATGATGAGGTGAAAGCTCTAGTGGAAGCGAATCCATCTCAACCTACGCGTGAATTAGCAGCAAGTTTGACATTACTATTCCAGCAATATCAAACCATTTCACACAAATCGGCAAGGTAAAGAAGCTGGATAGGTGGGTTCCGCATGAATTAAATGAGCATCAGAACTGATATCGTCTGGAAGCTTGCCTTTCTTTTCTGTCATGACATAAAGGCAAACCATTTTTATACCGTCTTGTTATGTGTGATGAAAATGAATTCTTTTTGACAATTGCAAGCATTCAGCACAATGGTTGGATAAAGATGAAGTGACGAAACACAGTCCAAAACCAAATATTCATCAAAAAAAGCTAATGGTGTCTGTTTGGTGGTCCAGTGCTGGTATTATCCACTACAGCTTCATGAAACCTGGTCAGTTGATTACATCAGATGTGTACTGCAACCAGTTGGGCAAAATGATGAGGATGCTTGTGATTAAGTAGCCCAGATTAGTCAATAGAGACAGGCCAATCCTCTTGCAAGACAATGCTAGACCTCCCCATATCATACAAACAGTGCTGCTCAAACTACAGAAGCTGGACTTGGAAACTCTCTGTCATCCACTGTATTCACCAGACCTTGCACCACCTGACTACCACTTCTTCCAGGCTTTGGACCACTCCTTTCAAGGAAAAATATTCAATTCTCAACAAGCTGTGGAAACCACCTTTTGTGATTTCGTCACCACTTGCTCTCCAGGCTTTTTCACTGCTGGCATAAACAAGCTACCATTAAGAAGGCAAAATTGTATTGATAGTTTAGGTGCATACTTTGATTATTCATGCTGCTTCTAGTTTGAGATAGAATAAACTACACTCTTGATTTGAAATCGGACATTTCCTATTTAATGACCTATAAGTATTTCTTCAGAGTTTTACCAACCTCCCCTGCCTCCTGCTCTAAGATACAGAGGTTAGAATTCACCCTCTGGTCTCCAATTTTATTTTAATCTGTGGGAAATACCTTCTGTTATTTTTACACTATTTGAGAACATAATAGTTTTTAATGAAATGAGCTAATAAAATAAGAAAAACACTGTTTTCCAATAGTTTATGTTTCAATAAACAAAAATTTCTAAGAGAAGGAAGTATCAAGATCCTGAATACCTGCTTAGACTGGAGTGAAAAAAATTGTGTAAGTTTTATATATATTTTTGAATACATAAATGGATGAATGAATGAAGAGTTACTAAATTATAAATACCAAGGATTTGTATAGTATCACATACATTGTCTTACTTCACCTCACAAAAACTCTGAGATACAGAAATCATTATTCCTATTTTATAGAGGAGAAATAGATGCTCAAAAATCATTGTGACTTACCCAGGGCTACATTTATAGAAAACATCAGGTTTATGTATTTTTGATCCCAGGGTAAATGTTCATTCTGCCAAACATGACTGCTCTCATACAATGGGGTAACCACTAGAGAAAGAGGAAATAGTATAATAGTCTAAGGGTATTTAATGTATAAAAATCTGTATCAAGCATTCAGAGAATGGAGATGGATGACTCAGGAATGAAAAGGAGAAACACTAGCTTTTGCATATGAGGCTCGTTGCATCAATGGTGTCATGCAAGGGAAATGATCAATGAAGTAAGGATGAGAAATATTTGGAATTCAAAACAAACACACAGAGTTTAGAAAAGTGTTATGAGTAGAAAGTAGAGGGATAGACTACTGGAGCTCTGAAATCAATAAGCATGTCCTATTATAAGAATTCTAGATTTCTGGGGAAAACAATGACATAGTGTAATAAATCCCCTGAATTCTAAAGCTTCCAGGAATCTAGTATTAGTCCTAAAAAGAAATGAAGTTTGGTTGCTGACTCCCTACTGAGGGCTTTAGACCTAATGTGATCCACTGGAAGACATAGTCATTTAATATGGGATGTAACAACGTGCTGCTCTTCAATCTAGTCTGCTGGATGCTATTTGTTGCTGCCAATTTGTAAAGAAATAACTGATATTTCTAGGATAGGGCTTCCCAAAATCTTAGAGAACTGTGCAATGTAGCTTTGAACAGAAAACTGAAGTGCTGCAAGCGAACAGCAAGAGATCAAGTAAATTCAAGTATCCCAGGTGGCAATCAAAAGGGACATTTGGGATCTAAGTCATACTATCATCAGCCCAAATATTTGACTAAGAAATTAGCTCACCTTATAGGAACCAAGAGAATGTGTTTGCTATTCGCCTGAAGACTTCATGACTTGTCCAAGAATACATTAAAATCAATATGGAGGAGATATCTAAATTCTGACAAAAAAAATAACAAAATTGAATACTTGAGGAATTTCACAAAGAATAGAAATATTGGCTATTAATAAACATTATTTAGGAGAGGCTAACAAATAAAACATATGGTCCCAGATGTCTATCATATAACAATTTTTCAGCATATGGGCAATAAATAAACTAAACATGAGATTATTGCATAAGATGGTAAAACAACATCACTGATGTTCTGAAGTGTTGCTGGAATGAATTCAAAGTGTAAATAAGCAATCAGAACTAGCAAAAAAGTAGTAACTAACATCAGGAAAACATATGCTAACATATACTGGATTCCTGAATACACAGAAGCTATAATTAATACATAGATGTGAGTACACCCTTCTGCTAATACCAGTATATTTTTTATATCCATTAATCTTCCATTAATCTTCATGGCATTAAGAGCTTATTGTGGAAAACAACATCAACAAAACAAAGACAAAACAAATCATAACAAAATAAGTCCTGACTTTCTTAGTACATAGTCTGTAGATTTGGCTAGACAGGTATCATAGGTAAATTGAGACAGTGGGAAGCATCAGAAGCCAAATTGTAATGGGAGGGGGGATGGGTGGACTGTTTGGCACTGGAGAACGAATTCTTTTAAAAGAAAGAAACATTCTGAGCTACAAAGGAAACTTTGACTGTAATTGGAAGCTGGAAGAAGAGTGAGTCCGTAACTCGGTTTCTCCTATCTCCCACAGGGCAGGCAATTTTGAGTAGCACACAACTTGTGACTATACTGATAGAATTTACCAGCTGGAAAGTAAGTGAACATATTCCCCAAGCTACTCTATACTGACAAGATATTCTTTTATCAGAGAAATGCTGTTTTGTTAGGACTTATAAATAAACCTACAATTTTATGGATTTATGAGATACAGCTGTACTAGAGAACAGAAGTAGCTACATGATTAGTAAAGTATAAAACCTGATACAACCCCACACTAAGTAGCGTCCCTATAAAATTTGTAACAGACATAGTTAGTGCTGGTCTCTCTAACTCAAAATGCATTCAAGAGTGAAAGAGCTTTCAGAAAGGTGAATCTGATCAGGTCAGTACATCCCAGATTTTGATTTCGTATTGATCATGGTTCTTTTGTTGTGTCCTTTGTGAGTTAGTAGTAAAGCTTGGTGCTGAGTAAGACTTGCTTTGTGTGAGTCTGATTGAAAATTAAGGACTTTGGAAGAAGGCAGTAGCTATTACTTGAAGTAAACTGACCTGTGCACTCTGGCTGAGACAGAGACTGTGTGCAAGTAATGGCATTATCTCTCTATATTAATTTTTCTGTTGCTGTGCAACAAATTACCACAAACTTAGTAGTTTAAAGCAACATCCATTTATTAATTCACAGTTCTGTGGGTCAGAAGTGCAGGATGTGATGACCGGGTTTGCCATTCTGGGTTTCACAGGCTGAAATCAGGTTGAGTTCTTGTCTGAAGGCTCTGGAAAAAAAATGTGCTTTCAAGGTCATCCTTGTGTCAGTTCTTTTCAATTCTTTGTGGTTAAAGGACTGAGGTTCCTATTTCTTGCTAGCTCTCAGCCAGGGGCCACTATCAGCTCCATGAGACCTGCCCCACCGACTTCTTTGGCACATTGCCAAGGAATAAAATTTCTTATGCATTGAATCTTTGTCTCTTGAAATTTCTTTGACTTTCCCTTCTCCAGTGAGCCAAAGGAAACTCTCTGCCTTTATAGGGTTCATGCAATTAGGCCAGGCCCATCTAGACCTAATCTGCTTCTTTTAAGATTAGAGTTCTTAATTATTTCTACAAAATCCCTTCATAGTAGTACCTAAATTACTCCCTGAAGCAGTATGCCTTCTGTGGGTTAATGTCAATATCTTGAAATGTATATTATCAGCTCACTCACTTTACTGAACTAGGTGAAGCATTTTCAAGTAGACAAAACTTAAACAAATGTTTTGGAAAAATGTGGACAAATAGAACAGGCAGAAATGGCACCAACAACCCAGCTTCCCATTTCTCACCCTTGCTTCTTAGGTAGATGGGAGGCTATCACAAATTCTCCTTTGGAATAAATGTAGCTCTAAGAACATGATATAAATGGCTCCTTCTAAATTGTAGCTCAGCAGATTGAGTCCCCATTTTTTCTATTGTGGGGAGAGCCAGAGAAATATGGTTTGTTTTTTGAGAAGGGATTTGAGTGGGATGGATACAATGCAGGATGTAGTTTCTCTATTCCATAACAAAGGCTTAGTCCTTTTTTGCATGTTTCTCTCCTCTTCCTCAGCAGAATGGATCTAGCTTTTACCTGCCACATTCCCTGAAGCTGTTATATCAGGAGAGATACAGGAAGGGGTGTGGTGTTGGTAGGTGCTACCATATTTTTTTCTAATACCTAGACAGAGGAAAGATCTAACTGCTATTGTCCCCAATTATATTTTACTTAGTTTCATTAAACAAAAGTTTAATGAAAAAGAATATTCTTGGCCAGATGCTAATGAAAGTTGACTTTTGATTCGTGATATATTTTGAGCTGGTGTATACTCACACTGTGAACACTGGTCATTAGTATGGCTTGATTTTTATATTTTCAGCAAGGACAAAGAACTATCTTATAGAAAAATTCCCCCACATAGGCTAAAATCTTATTCCCGTTTTCAGTTGCAATACTCAAGGTTAGCAATCATAAGCAAATATATAAGCCCTTCTATACTCCCTAACCTGTGTAATCACTTTTTTTGTGGATTCCTGTAATGGAGGAGAATATAGAGGAGGAGGATATCTCTCTGTAGACTAATACTGTCCGATAGAACTCACTGCAATTAAATGGAAGTTCTCCTCTGTCCAGTATGGTAACCACTGGCCATGTGTGAGTTGAGTAATTGAAACATTGTTAGGACAACTGAGGAAGTGAATTTTTAATTTTAATTTAAAATTAATACTACAAGTGTCCATTGGCTACTATATTAGACTATAGACCATTCTATACTATATACTACTACATTAGTTATAGATTTTGCAGAAAAGGCGGTCAAGCTGGGGAGAGCCTTGTGTAGTGCTCTGGGAAAAGTGGCCAGCAAGTGAGCAGAGTGGCAGAGAATCAGGCAGTCTGAATGGAGGGTCCATAGTGATAATTGAAAGTAAAGTCAAAGCATCATGATCAGTTGTAATTAGGACATATTTCTGAATGAGTTAGAGATATCCTTGAGGTATCCTAGAAATGTCAAGGAAAACAAAGTTAGTCCTACAAGAGAGAGTGAGGTTCTACAGCCATGCATGTGGGGTTAGCAAATGCTAAGACTCTAACAAAATTAAAATGACTTCAGATGCTCAAAATACTAGCAAACTGAATTTAACAGCACATTAAAAAAATCATTCATCATGTTCCAGTAGGGTTTATCCTTGGGGTACAAGGATGGTTCAACATACACAAATCAATAAATGTGATACGTCACAAAAACAGAATGAAGGGCAAACACCATATGATAATCTCAATAAATGCAGAAGAAGCATGTAATAAAATTCAACATCCTTTCATGATAAAAAATTTCAAATAATTAGGCATGGAAGGAATGTATCTTAATATAATAAAGGTCATATATGAAAATCCCATAGCTAATATCATACTCAAGGATGGAAAGTTTAAGAAAAATGAAAAAGAAAGAAAGAAAGAAAGAAAAAATACCAGACTTACAGAGACCGGGTAATTTATAAATAAGAGAAATTTATTTCTCACAGTTGTGGAGGCTATAAAGTCTAAGATCAAGGGACCAGCAGGTTTGGTGTCCGATAAGGACCTGGTCTCTGCTTCCAAGATAGTGCCTTGACAGCAGAAAGACAAAAGAGGCCTTTCTAATTACCCCAAGTCCTTTTATAAGGTACTAATCCCATTTAAAAGAATAGAGCCCTCATGCCCTAATCACTGCCCAAAGGCCTAATCTCGTAATACTGTTGTATTGGGGATGTAAGTTTCAACATGAACTTTAACCATAGCAAGGTACATATAAATATGAGTAGGGAATTTAAATGATGCATGAATCTCTAGAACTCCAGTGATTAAAATAGAGTCAAGAAGTTCCTGATACAAAAAAAGCCTATATGTGGTTTTTTATATATATGAAATTATAAAGGCATTACCTGGCAATCCTCATGAAAGAATCTGCCCTCCCCACACTAAACAATGCACAGCCAATGCATTGAAGTCTCTGAAGGAAGCTGCAGTCAAGAACTCAGGCCCCCTGTCACCCATGCTTTTATGCATATCTGTATTCCTAGCCTAGGAGGCCTCATTCAGAGTTCTCTTTATCTGGGGCCTTCTGCTGGCTGAGGCCTTCCTCAGGAGACTCAGTGGAGACCTCCTTATTTGAAGAAAGGTGTAATGTTAAAGACACTTTCCTCTGCACTAACTAGAAGCATGCCTTGTGTTTTTCTATTGTGCTTTACTTTATTGCATTTTGCAGATAATTGTGTTCTTCACAAATTGAAGCTTTGTGACAACCCTGCATGCTATTGACACAATTTTTTCAATATCATGTGCTCACTTCCATGTCTTTTTGTCAATATTTTTAGCAATATTTTTTAATTACGGTATGTACCTTTTTAGACAATGCTATTGTACACTTAATATTTGACTACAGTATTGTGTAAATATAACTTTTACATGCCCTGGGAAATCAAAAAAAATAAAAGAAAGAAAAGTTTAAGGCTTTTTCTCTAAGATCAGAAACAAGACAAGGATGTCCATTCTAGCTACTTCTATTTAACATATTACTGAAAGTCCTAGCAGAGCAATTAGGCAAGAGAAAGAAATAAAAGACATCCAAATCAGAAAGGAAGCTAAATTGTCTCTGTTTGAAGACATAATCTTACATTTAGAAAACTCTAAAGACTCCACAAAAAAATTATTAGAATAAACAAATTCAGTAATATTGCAGTATACAAAATCAACATACACAAATCAGTACCATTTATATACACCAAAAATAAACTATCTGAAGAAGAAATCAAGAAAGCAATCTCATTTTCAATCACCACAAAAAATACTTAGGAATAAATTTAACCAAGGAGGTGAAATATCTGTACATTAAAAAATATAAAACCCTGATAAAAGAAATTGAAGAGAGCATAATGTTCAAGGATTAGAAGAAATAATATTTTTAAAATGTCCATACTACCCCAAGCAATCTGCAGATTCAGTGCAATTCCTATCGAAATTCTAATGACATTTTTCTAGAAATAGAAAAAGTAATCCTAAAATCTATATGGAACAACAAAAAACCCTGAATAGCATAGAAATCTTGAGCAAAAAGAACAGAGCTGAAGGTATCATACTACCTGATTTCAAAATCTACTGCAAAGCTATAATAATAAAAACAAACACAATGCCAATGGAACAGGATATCGAAATAAATCCACACATTTAGTGTAAATTGATTTTTGAAAAAGGGGCCAAGAACATACAATGGGAAAAGAAAAATTTCTTCAATAAAGGGTGTTGGGAAAACTGGATAGCTACATGACAAAGAATGAAATTAGATCTTAATCTCACATTACATACAAAAATCAACTCAAAATGGATTAAAGATTTAAATGTTAGACATAAAACTGTAAAATTACTCTAAGAAAGCACATGGTAAAAAATTATTGATAATTTTTTTGAATATGACTTCAAAAGCACAGCTAACAAAAACAAAAATAGACACATGGGAATATATCAAAGTATAAAGCGTCTGCACGGCAAAGGAAATAACAGAGTAAAGAGTGAACATATGGAATGAGAGAAAATATTCACAAACCATACATCTGATAAGGGGTTAATATCCAAAATATCTGAAGAACTTGAATAAATCAATAGCAAGAAAACAAATAAAATCTGATTTAAAAATGGGCAAAGGACCTGAATAGACATTCTCAAAAGAAGACATACAAATGGCCAATAGGTTTATGAATAAACACTCAATATTCCTAATCATCAGGAAAATGTAAATTAAGCCATAATGAGATATTACCACATACCTGTTAGAATGTCTATTATCAAAAAAATAATAAGTGTTGGTAAGGACGTAGAGCAAAGGGAACCCTTGTATACTGTTGATTGGAATGTAAATTAGTACAGCCATTATGGAAAACAGCATAATGGTTCCTCAAACAACTAAAAATAGAGCTATAATATTATCCAGCGATCCCATTTCTGGATATATAGCCAAAGGAAATAAAGAGTGTCTTAAAGAGATACTTGCACTCTGATGTCCAATGCAACATTATTCATAATAACCAAGGTATGGAATCAAGCTAAGTTTCCATCCACAGATGAATGGATAAAGAAAATATGGTATATATACATAATGGAATACTATTATATTTACCCTTAAAGAAGAAGGAATCCTGTCATTTGCAACAACATGGATAAACCTGGAGGGCTTTATGTTAAGTAAAATAAGCCAGACACAGAAAGACAAATACCACATGATAACATTTATATGTGGAATCTAAAAAAATGGAACTCATAAAAGCATAGAGTAGAATGGTGGCTACCCCAGAAGCTAGGGAATGGAGGAACTGGGGAGATGTTGGTCAATGGTTGCAAAACTTTATTTAGACAGGAAGAATAATTTCAAGAGATCTATTGTTCATCATGATGATTATAGTTAATAACAATGTCTTATATATAGTACTGAAAAATTGCTGAGAGTAGATTGTAAGTGTTCTTACCACAAAAAAAATGATAACTTTGTGAGGTGATACATATGTTAATTAGTTTGATTTAGCCATTCCACAATGCACACTTATATCAAAACATTGTGTTGTACACCATAAATAAATATATATTTAAAAATGACTTCAAGGGGAACATTTATGAGAGCGTAAAAAGAGGCACTGAAGTAATATTACTACCATCTCAGAGACAAATACATAAATGCTGCTTATTTATAATTTTTAAATTTGAAGGTGACAGACTAACAGATGGAGGGAATGGATGATGTGTTCCTGACACCAACTACAGAACTGGCACAGAGGCAAAATGAGAGGCTTTCTGGACATCTGCTGGAAGTCTCGGTTGGCTAAAATCAGAGTATTCGACAAGTTCTGGACTTGCCTTGCTGATTACTTCATCCCACAAGAGACAGAAAGAACAAATACAGAAACTGCTGTTCTAATTTTGACCCTCTCTTCAAAAGAATTGGTATATAATAGAGATGGAAAGCTTTGAAGAAAGGAAATAATGCCATTTTGGAAGTCACAGTAGCTATGAAGGGTAGGCTGGGCAGGATGGACATACAATTTAGGTATTGTGAAGGCCAACTTCATAAAAGTAAGAGGAAAGATACACTCACTTCCATGAGATAGGACTCTACAAGGGAAGACAGTTGTGAGTGTATTAATATTATATTGCTGCTATAACAAATTACTACATGATTAGCAGCTTAAAACAATTACCATTTATTATCTCATAATTTTGTGGATCAGAAGTCTGGGCACAGTGTGGTTAAGCTAGATTCTCTGCTCAAGGCCTCACAAGGCCAAAATTAATGTTTTATCTGGGCTGAGATATTATCTGGTTCTCATTCAGGTTGTTGACCAAATTCATTTCCTTGAGGTTGTAGAACTAAGGTCCTGATTTTCTTTACTGGCTGTCCGTGGGGGCAGGTCTTTGCTCCTAGATGTTGCCTTTGTTCCTTCTCATGGTTTCCATGTGGCTCCCTCCAGTAACAGCAGATCAAGTCTCTTTCCCAATTTGAAATCTGACTTCTTTTTCTGATGCTTCTCTGTCTGGGGTAAAATCCTCTTCTTTTAAGGGTATCACCCATGGATCATCCAGGGTAATTGCCTATTTAAGGTCTGTAACTTTATGTCTGTAAAGTCTCTTTTGCCATGTAAAAGGCCAGGGATTAGTGCATGAACATCTTTAGAGGGCCATTCTGCAACCACAGTGAGGATTTTCTTGAAAAGATTTGAACTATACAAAAAACCCAAGTAAGTCATGAAAGGACAGATGAAATTTCTCTTGAGCTCAAATTTTTAAAGAATGTGTATAAAAAATTTTAACAACTTAAATTTTAAGAACAGCATCAGGAAAACTAACACCTTAAATGAGCTGATGCTTCCAACAATGTTAAGAAAAACTGAAAGGACCATTATATTTATATTTGCAGTAAGAAGATAAAGAGAATTTTAGACCTGGGGCCGGCTGAGAAAAGAGTATGAATGAATATCACAGAGATAAGGGAACTTTTCTCTTAAGATAACTGAGCTTCAGGCTGGAAAAAAATCCACCCAGAAAATGTGAGAACTGATTCTTTCAGCTGCTCAAATGAATTGTGTCTTAGCCTTCGCAAGCTGAATTTTATGTTAGGGCAATGAGAGGATTTAAGGAGGAAGGCACCAGATATGATCTTTGAGGAATCATGTTGAATAGGAAAGATTGAAGAAATAGAAAGCATAAAGGCATCGACTCTGTGCTTATTGACTCTATGTTTGGTTTTTTTTTTTTTGGTAATTTGGATAATGAATTTGACAAAAAGTGGAAGTTCATGCCTTAAACTTGTATGACAGTAGATCTTTGAGAGTTTTTAGTGGGAGCCTTTATGCTGCTTTTATTAAGTTTCTAGCCTAGACACCTTTTTGTTAGGAATCTAGGAATCTTTCAGTTGTAAATTTAAGAATATGAGCTAGCATATGCAGGAAAGTGGGGTTTAGTGATAGTATACAACATTGTTTCATTGAAAACAAGAAATATAGGTTGCAGAAAAGCCACAGAATCAGATACTGGCAGATAGTTATTACTCAGGCCATCTCTCTCTCTCTCCTCTACCCCCTCTCTTTTTTATCCATTAAAAATTATTGGAAAAGAGTCATATTGGATCAATTTATTTAATCTAGGGTGTATTCACATTATACAAAATGGATTCTAAAAGATCTTCTGTTTAAGTTGGTAGAAAATTAAGGGAGAGTTAATTATAATTTTGAGAGATTTAGAATTAATTTTAGGTGCCATCTAAGCTGACTAACCAGTCTCAATTCCCAAGTATGGGGCTTATTTAACAAGTCATATTTGGTGATAGATGTTGACAGAAAGTAAACAGACCTACCCAAAGAACATAGAAGTTAGAAAGTAGAAACATATTTTAAATTATGAGTCATTAAACCTAAGAGAAGAATGGCTAATCTGCAATCATAAATTTCATTGTAAAAACCAGATACTATAAATCAATAACACTATTTCATCCTACAGGTTGTTGTGGTGGAGTGTTACCAGTATTTTCTATATTTAAAAAATTTACCTTGATGTTCAGGCTCCCAAAGGCTTTACCTCCTAATACTATCACATTGGGGGGGGTTAGGATTTTAATATATGAATTTGGGGGAGACACAAACATTCAGTCCATAAGAATGATTAAAGGGATTGAATGATTAATTTTATACTGGATGGGATTTTGAAGGAGAAAAAGGATATTAGGTAATAACTAAGAAAATCTGAATAAAGTATAGAGTTTAGTTAATAATAATGTATCATTATTGGTTCATTAATTATAACAATTGTACCATACTGGATTCAGAGTATATGAGAACTCTCTGTACTACTTTTATAATTTTTTTTGTAAATCTAAAACTATTCTAAGAAAAAGCACCATCTTTTTTAAAAATGGTGGATTCCAGAATACATTTTTTATACATACATATGCATACAAAGCTAGATAATACTATATTATATAGATTATATTACATATTATAATATAAAGCTGGATAATGGAGAGTTTATTAATAGAAGGGAATTATCATATTACTTAGGATTCAACTTCTTAGGAAAAGTACCTGTAGTCTATCTTACTATGATGCTAGGATAGATCTTGGAAGCTTGGGGAAAATGATGGTGCATATGAGGTGGAAATGCTATATCTACCTTATTAGAGGATTAAGAAAAGCTCATAGAAGTGGGTACTATAAGATTTTAGTACTCACCAAATGATATACTTTTTAGGACAGCTCAGAGGACACTTCCTTAATGATTGATTAAGGAATGAATGTGACATAGAGGCGAACACCAGCAACATTGCGGAGCTCTGAGGAGGCTGTCCTGTGTTGCACAGGGTTGATTGTAGGAAATACTGTTGAAAAGAAGATTTCTCGTGTCAGTAGCATAGTATCATTCCAGAAGAACAGGAACAAGGGGCAGCACCTAAACATTAGAGACAAGGTGGATAATATTAACATAATGGACAGTAGACCAAATTAGCCCCAAGGAGACATAGACATACAGGGATCTATGAGAATGGCTGAACAGCCTGGTGTGCCTAGGGTCCAGATAGATTAAAAGCAGATGAGCAGGAGGCTAACATCACCCAATGCGAAGGGAAATTATAATCATTCATTCAATTTCCAAATGTGAGCCATTTCTCACCCTGAGAGCCCATCAGCTAAAGAACGTGCCAAGTCCTCCTAAAGAAGGACTTCACCACAAGACAAATGTGTATCATTGTGATTCCCTCAGTACTTTTCCCCCACCCCAAATTCTACTGTCATTTACCAGAATAACTGCACACTAGAGAAAGATAATTTCCAAACCTTTTGGAAGCTAAAGTGTTCCAGTTTACATTGATATCAGAAGTTCGAAATTACCACCATGAAGCCTTGTTAGATTGGGGGCTTATGGCAGCCAGATGATAGCTTGAGTATCTGTCTCTCTGGGGCTTTAAGGGTCCCAGGCTCACCTGTGGTAGTTATTTCAAAATTTCCTGAGTGTGTAATAAGAATATATTTAGCATCTGGAAGCACACTATTTCTGTATGAAGGATAGCCAGGTGCCCTTAAAACTACACCACCCTGCCAAGGTAATAAATCAGAAGCTATACTGCATCTGAGGCCCAATAATGGCAGAGTTTAGTTCCATCCTCAAAGATCAATGAGTACAGGAGGAGTGATCATCATTATAAATTTTTATAACTTATTAAGCTGGCCCCTTCAAAGTTGGTGGATTGTGGGGAATACTGCAAACTTGCTCAAATGGTAATGCCAATAGCAGCTGCTGTGCCAGATGTGGTATCTTTGCTAGAATATATCAACAAAGACTTTGGTACTTGGTTTTGAGATATTACTTTGGCAAATGCATACTTTTCAATACCCTTTAATAAGAATAATTAAAAATAATTTGCTTTTACTTGATCTGGACAAACCTAGTTCAGAGCTAGGTTAACTCTCCTTCCCTCTTTCACAATGTAGTTTGAAAAGACCTTGGTCATCTAGATACTCCACAGTATATGATAAGCGCACTTGTCTACTATATTCATAACTTCTAGTTAATTGGACTTGTGAACAGGATGCCCTGTAAGACATATGCTTTCCAAAGGTTGAGATATAAATGTTACTAAAACTCAGGGACCTGCCAGGTGGGGGAAGTTTTTAGGAATTCTGTTACTAAGTGACTGAGAAAGCCTACAGTTTCGAATGGGACCTAGAGCTAGAGAGGCCTCTGCAGTCAGCCTAGGCTGTGGTACAAGTGGCCCTGCCATTTAGTTTACATGACTGTGGAATGAATGTGGAATCATTCAGTGGCTCTGGTGGTCTTTGTATTACAGAAAGACACTGAGTAGAGTCTCTGGTAAGTCATATGGGAGAGTAGAAGCACAGACCCCTAGGAGCGAAACAGGGAATAGAGAACTATACACCATCCAGACACCAGCTCATTGTATGTGTTTAGGCCCTGGTATTTGCTGCTGTCTCTAACATCCTTCCCCAGATATTTGAAGAACTTGCATGCTCATTTTCTTTAGGTCTTATTTGATGCCACTTTCTTAGACCTTAACCTTGAGTCATTCACTAACCCCTATGTCCCTATGTCCCTTTCCTGTTTCATTAATTCTCCTTATCACTTGCCACTCTCTAACATATTGTATATTTAACTTATCATGTGTATCTATCCCCCCCATCTTAGTGTATGTTCTTTTGAAAAAGTTCTTTTTATATCTTTTGCCTACTTTTTTATGGGGGTATTTGATTTTTCTTGCTGATTTGAGTTTTTTATAGATCCTGGTTATTAGCTCTTTATCAGATGTATGGCATGCAAATATTTTCTCCCATTCTGTAGGTTGTCTAGAGAACCCAGATATAAAACCATGGTCATTGCCATCTGATCTTTGACAAAGCAGACAAAAATATACACTGGAGAAAAGAATCCCTATTCAATAAATGATGCTGGGAAAATGGGATAGCCACATATAGAAGACTGAAACAGGATCTGTACCTCTCACTAGTCACAAAAATTAATTCACCATTAATAACAGACTTAAACCCAAGACATGAAATTATAAGAATTCTAGAAGAAAATGTTGGAAAAAACTCTTCTAGATACTGGCCTACACAAAGAATTTATGAAGAAGACCCTAAAGGCAATCACAGCAACAACAAAAATTAACAAATGGGACTTGATTCACCTAAAAAGCTTCTGTACAGCCAAGGAAACACTTTAAACATACTTCCAAAATAGCATTTAAAATAGCCAACAAACACATGAAAAAATGCTCAACATCACTAATCATCAAGTAAATGCAAATTAAAACCACAATGGGATAGCACCTTACCCCTGTTAGAATGGTTTTTATTAAAAAATCTAAAAATAATAGATACTGGTGTGGATACAGAGAGAAAGGAACACTCACACACTGTTGGTGGGACTGAAAATTATAACAGTACAACCTCTATAGAAAATAGTATGGAGCCTCCTCAAAGAAATAAATATAGTTCCACCATTCAATCCAGAAATCCCACTACTAGGTATTTACCCAAAGGAAAAAAAAGTAATTTTATCCAAAAGACACTCTAATGTTTATTGTAGCACAATTCACAATTGCAAAGATGTGGAATCAACCCAAATGCCCATCAATTAATAAGTAGATTAACAAAATGTGGTATATATATTCAGCCATAAAAAAATGATGAATTAGGTGCCTCTTGCAGCAATTTGGACGGGACTTAAGAGTATTATCTATCCTAAGTGAAGTATCACAAGAATGGAAAAACAAACACCACATGTACCCTCTAATAAATTGGAAGTAACTGAGGGGCACACAAGTGCACAGAGGGAAGCAAAAGTCATTGGAAATCAAGAAGGGGAAATGGGGCTTAAGGGGAGGTGCAAAAACCTATCTAACAGGTACAATGAACACTATTCGGGTGATGGGCATACTAATAGCCCTGACTCAAGCATTACAAAAGCTATCCATGTAACAAAAATATTTGTACCCCCTTAATATTTTGAAATAAAATAATTAAAAAATAAAATAGTTTAGAACAATGGTTGGTTAATATGTCCATTCCTCCATTGCTTGTGAAATTGTTAAGGATAAGATTTGTCTCCTGCACATAGATGTGTAGTTCAGTGAAAGCCAGTTCGTTTTCAAGCCAGATATGCTAGGATTTGGAATCCTACAGGGCCATATATACCGCTGCCTGTTTGATATCTTCATTTAGATATCTCAAAGCCCCTCAAATTTAAACTGCATCATACTGAACTGATGATCTCCTCCTAAAAAACTGATCCTCCCCCCGGGTTCATATCTAAATGAATAATATCACAATCCAACCAAATATGCAAACCATAAATCTAGGAATTTCCCTAACACATTCCTTTCATCCCCATCTCCCACGTAGTACATTAACAAATCTTGCCCAAATATATCTCAGTTCTATTCTTTTTCTCTCTGTATCTATTATGACAGCTCTACTCTCAGCATCATTCATCTGTTACCTGAGTTACTGCCAATAGCCTTTTAATCATCCTCCCTGAAGACACTGTTTCCTGTGTACAATCTGCTTTATATTCTAAAGACAGAGTAATCTTTTAAAAACACAAATCTGATCATGTCATTTCTTGCGGAAGTACCTCCAATGACCTCCCATTGATCTCAGTATAAAGTCTCAGCTATTTAATATGACCCCCAAGTCCTTGTCTGCCCTCACCACTATTCAGCTGCCAACGTCACTCTCCCTCTCACCCCTTGCCTTTCAAGCACACTGACCTTTCCACTGCTATTTCTTGGATATTACATATATGGTTTCCTTTTTTCTCCTCTTTCCTGAGTAAAATACAACTCTCTTGTTATCTCTCAGCTCAAATATCATTCAGGGACCCATACCCCAGCAGATATCAGTAAATTCTAATGCCTCAATTATTTTCCTTCTTATCACATATAACAGGTTACAATTCTACTTTAAGGAAAATATTTGTCTCCGTCCAGACCATATCTGGATGTACAGAACTCTGGAGAAATATTTTAGTTTGTAAGTCATGTGTTTATATAAGGAATTTGGTTAAAAATGTGTTACAAAATTCTTGGGCATATTTGAGGTATAAAGATTTATCAGTGAAGACTAAGAATAATGGGTGGAAAAAAGGCACTTATTCATTATCATCAAATCTCAGTACAAGTGGTAATTTCTCTGTGGTGGTTAGACAGTATCTTTTCCTGTTCTTAATTTTTGCCATGTGAATAAGGTAACAACACTGTCATTACTCACAATGCAATGGCTGGTCAGAATCTGAAACAACATAGATCTCCTTGCCTCTGCAATTTCCTAATGCCATTTATTTAATGCTAGATACATCATTACTTAATACTTTGTATGTATTGTACTCCCATGAATATTGGCTTTCAATGACCCCTTCAGGAGTCGTTACTGTACTCTGTTAATGATTCTATAAACAGAAGTCTTACCTAGAGTGTGTACAAAAATGTAAATGATAATTTGTTTTCTGATAATGTTAAATTATGAATCTTAGACCATAAAGGTATGACAACACATCTTCTAACCATGTCTTTTCTTAAACTCTTTAGGTTTAATTTAAGTCTGGAACATGATGTTCTTTCAGTGTTGAGTATAGTCCTGCCTTTCATAAGAAAGTGACATGATCAGATTTGTGTTTTTTAAAGATTACTCTGTCTTCAGATTATAAAGCAGATTGTACACAGGAAAGAGTGTGTTCAGTTGCCAACAACAGGAAGACTAGAAGAGGGGCCAGAGACAGAATGAGAAGGGTGGTCCCATTCGAGCAAAGAATGGCTGTCCTTTGTTCAGCATGGTTAAGACTGACCTGGGAGAGCATGACATCACCCATCACCACATCTGTTGGTGGCAAAAGAGGGCATTGATCAGAAGGGCTCTAAGGTTTTGTGGATCGACAGTCTAAAAAGCCTTTGGATGATACAGGTATAAATACCCTACAGCACTCCCTCACACATGCCATTGAGCCTACATGGGGTGCTGGTACGAGGGGACTCACAGAGGAAAGCATGTCTGTCACCACCCTTAGATGCTACAGACTATAGGCAGTACTGTGGTCAGAACATGGATATAGGAAATCTGACGTGATTTCAATGTGAGAGCCAACACATGAGCTCAAGCCAGGTGGTAGGCAATGCACCAATGGTATCCCGAAGCCCTGAATTCACCTTGCACCCGATCAAAGTGAGCATCACATATGATCAACTTGTCCTGGCTATTTTGGAAGCCAGATTTCAGGTAATTATGAAAGAAATAAGACACTGGCTTGAAGGGAGCAATTTTCTCTCCAGATCAGCCTCCAAGAAGCAAGGCCCAGCCCTGAGACCCTGGGATGACATCAGAGTCATGAATCTTGAATTTCTGTGGAGCCTCTGGACTCATGCCTATGACTGAAATTCAGAAAGCGCCTGAAAAGGAGACGTGCAGAACAGGAGCCACAGGGTCCTAGTCTGGACCTGAGACTTGTCCCCGGACAGTACTACTGGCTTCAGTTAAGACCATGCAAAGGAGGGAGACTTGCACAATTTTGAGGAGGACTCTCCACTGCCTAGGGCACTTTGAAGAGCAGAAACTGCATGAATCTAAGGGAGTAACTGTTCTCCACTGTGAGCTCCAAGAGGGCAGGAATGAGTCTGTTTTCCTCATTGTTTTCTCACTACCAAATACTTAATAAATACTGGAAGCATTAACGGATTGGAACTTGACTGCCATGCACATAGAAAATTAGTTAATTAAGACCAAAACTTAACTTTTGGGGTCCCTATTCCTTAAATGTATAGTACACTGATGGTCCACAACTTACAATGGTACCACTTAAGGTTTTTAGACTTTACAAGAGTGAGAGAGGGATATACATTCAGTAGAAACCACACTTCGCATTTTGAATTTTGATCTCTTCCTGGTCTAGCGATATGTAGTACAACACTCTCACAGCGTTGGGCAGCAGAGAGCTGCAGCTCCCAGTTAGCCATGCAGCCCTTATGGCCAGCAAAGGATAACCTGCAGAGGCGTGATTTTGCCCAACTATAGGCTAAGGTAAGTGTTCCAAGTATGTTTAAGGCAGGCTGGGCTAAGCTATGATATTCCACAGGTTAGGTTCATTAAATGCATTTTTGACCTACAATATTTTCAACTAATTACTAATTATGATATTTTCCTCATAAGTCAAGGAGCATCTGTATACCATATTTTCTCATAAGATTTTTTAAATCATTAATGTGATAAATTATATTAAGTGCTTAGAAGAGTGTCTGGCACAGAGATGCACTGAATATGTATTTATTGAGGAAGTGATTAATAACTTAATGGACCCATGAGTGAAAAAAATCTTTTTTAGTTTTTCCACTTGTACAACTTCAGTTTATTATTTAATTTCATGGTTTCTGACACTATCGTGACTTAAATAGCTAATTTTAGAAATGTAGATCCTAGCCCTGATTTAGCCTACTTGGTCTGCTGGAGAATATATAGATTTTGTTTCTTGCACTTTTGTTCTTTTTTTCTTTCCTTCTTTCTTCCTGATAGAGTGGCACCTCTGGGCTTCCAGGCACCAGCACTTAGCTTAGTGTCTATACACAGTAGGTACTTAATAAACTTGTATAGAACTTGATTGATTTTACTGAAATAGTCAAACTAATTGATTATATTGGTGGTACCCTGGCCTTGGAGCTTGCCAAGGTCTGGATAGGAGTTTTTAGGATTTTCTATGTGCCCTAAGTATGTAGAGGCCTTGAATTCTGACAGAAATCTGGGTTCTCACTAAAATACCTAAGCAGTTAATTTAGAGAGGTTAATTTCTTTGTAGTTGTTTCTATTTCTTTCATTTACTTAAAAAATCACTCTCTCAGGCTCAAAGATTAGAGAAAGCATAACAAATGTTTTGAAACATGTAGATAAATGGACTTTTTTCTTTTATTCTGAAGTTATATACATTGTATAACAAGCAGAAAAATGTTAGATATTTAATTCATTTGTAGGACTCTAATTCGTATTAATAAAAAATATGCTGAGACTCTTACTCATACTATAGCTTCCCTTGGAAAACCTTTGAGGACTAAGATTATTCTTTTATGCATACATAAAATCCTCAGTCTCTGGCATATTTTGTCTTATAATAACCACTACTATTTGAGGGAAAAATATATAATTCCCTGGTAGCTAAAAGCTAGAAATATCTCTACAGAGGTTTGGTATATTCCAAAGGAGAATAAAAGCAAGCCCATCTAGCCTTATTTGAACTTGAGGTTAAAATGATCAATATGTGTACTTTTAAATTTTCTTCTTTTTTTTTTTTTGGTATTTAAAATGTCATGCATATGTAAAAGTACACCACTGAGATCTCAAAACTCCGGATACATGCTTCTCATCTGGCATATGACTGCATTAGGATGGCAGCTGTCAGTATGATCTGAAATAAATTGAGGAGTCTCATCATCTCCACTGTAGTCCCAGCTACCCATGAAGATAGTGTCAACTTCAATAACAAGTACAAAACTTCCTCTTTCCGGCTGAATGTTTTCTCCAGAGGAGGTCATGGGTTTTTTTAATGTATCAACACATTTCAACCTGAAAATTAACATCATGCTAATTGACATAGTATGATGGTTATTAGAACATCTATTTTGTTTCTTTCTCTAAGGAAAAAGGCAAAATAAATAGATGTGTTGTAGCATGAAGGATGCATAGCTGGACAACAGCTATCATTTCCTTGATTGCTAATGACTAATAGTATAGCAATTCCTGATCTACTAATTTAAAACCACTATTTAAACAATAAAGTTTTTTTAAAAAGAGAAATCTCCTAAAGCTTTCATTACTTAGAAATCTTGAAGCAATGACAATGCCCTGTATTGGCTGTTTGATCTTGGGCAAGCAACTAACCTCATTATAATTCAGTTTTTTCATCTGTGCAAATGGGGATAATTATACTACCTGTGGAGTTGTCCATGATGATTAAATGAGTTACTGTAAGCAAAGCTCTTGGAGTTTTGGTGGGTAAATGATCAGCACAGTGAAACATTGAGATAATGGATGCTGCAATAGTGCAAATTGGGAAAGAATGCGATTAGCAGTTGGCTCCCATTCTCTGCAGCAGCCTTACCCCAGTCCTTTAGTTAATGTCATATACTGTAACTTCACATACTACAGGTTATTCATCTATTTATTTTGAATCTAATATAACATTGTGGTGGAGTTTCACTGTACTTGCTGTATTTGAACTCTTTCTATTATTTCATTTCTCCTGCCACCAAGCTTCCAGCTTTTGTTTCTATACTTGCCTTTGAGGGCATCTGTGCTTACCTCTTATGTAGGCATCACCTGCCTGAATTGCCACCAAATTGTTAGTGTTTGACTACTATACCAGCTGGGCTATGCTTCCGACTGCTGCTTGTAATAGGTTTGCCCTGCTCCACTGAATATTTCTAATTCCTTTCCTGGTTTTGGCATCTAAGTTCCTACATTCCATACCTGGAATGAAACATGAGTCCTTAAGATTCACCATCTGCTGCAAAGAATTTTAGATCATTATGTTCACTGGAGTGATGAAATTAGTTTACTCTAGTTACTCAGCAATGTATGTCTTCGAAGTCTGTATATCATTCAATGTCTAATCCAATAGTTAGCTATCAATAAAACTCTTTGTTGCCATGTACAAGACATTATAGGCATGGGTGTAGTAAATATGGAAAGTGTTACAGTACATTAGTTAAGTCTATTGCCTCTGGAGTCATATTGATGAGCCTGAATATCAACCCCACCATTTACTAGGTCTGTGATTTTGACCTCAGTTCTCTCATCTATAAAATTGGAATAAGTAAACCTATGGGGAAAATTTAGTGAAATAATTTACTGAATAATTATGTGTGCCGAGTGCTCTACAAACTTTCTTATTTGATACCTACAACAACCGTCTATGTTAGGTGGTATTATTATTCCCGTTTTATAGAAATGTTATGTTTCAACCAGAGTAGTCTCTGCCATTTTTCTATGCTTGCTTTCTATTTTCTTTTAAAATATCTTGTATAATATGGATGTTCAGATATTATTTATGAACCTTATTGACAGGGAGAGTGTGTTATGTTTTGGCTCATGCTTAAAACTAGTTCTTACTCTTACTAATATAGTAAAATAATACATGTTTTCTGAATAAGTAAATTAATATAGCTCCCCAAAGTGATTTTATAATAAAGCTATATCATATGGAAACCTGTCATGGCAATTAGATGCAATTACATTTTCTCACTTTTCTAATAAAACACTCAAATTTGGGAAAGTGTAAGAATCCTATAAATGAGAAATATGATAGCAAAAGACACTGCCAAAGATCATTGTTTTCAATAGGTAATTTGCGGCTTTTTTTTCTGGAAAGAAATTTGCATGGTTTTTTTAAAAAGGTCATTAGTGGGTTGGCACATCCAATATTGAATTTTGTCTTATTCTAAAAAATGACTTAATAGAAGTCCTTTATAAAAACACATAGTACAAATGCTACACGTTGGAAAAAAGCAACAATCTAATTGGCATCAAAACCATAGGCTATTTGGGCTGAGAAAAAACTTGAGCAATCATTCAGTCAAAACCCCTCAATGAATAGGTAAGGAAATTGAGTTCTGGCTACATCATATGCCTTGTTCAAAACATAGAGCCTCAGAGCTAGGGTTAGAACCTTGGTCCCATGTCCTTAAAAAATATGTATTATTGGTGGATGTTGAAAACAATGCTCTTAAAATTTACACATTTTGTATAGAAATATTCTATTGTAACAATGATGTCAGGATTGCTTCATCTAACTTCCCCCACCATAAAGGTAACTAAGTTCATCTACTAACTGTGTCACAGTCACTCTTAGGTCAGTCCTACACTGCAGCTGTTTCACTGAAATACTCATGCCATGAGAAGACTTTCAGTTTGCTATTGGTTGTATTCATTGAATGCATGAATGAATAATGTTATGTAAAGATAATTTCACTTTGAATTTGTTTAGAATAAAACCTAAGCCCAAGGGAACCTGCCATGACAAGTAGAACCTGTAACTCCTGTCTATCTTTTCTCTTGAGACAATGGTGTTACTCTATCTAAGAATTGGTAGTCAGGGTACATGTAGGGAAGACCATATTTTCTTTAATACTCACTTTCTTTATTAATTTCAAAATATTAAGAGAGTACAAGTGTTTTTGTTACATGGATACCTTGTATAATGCTTAAGTCAGGCTTTTTGGTGTGCCTGTTACCAGAATAGTGTTCATTGTATCCAATAGACAAGCTTTTATCCCTCACTCCCCTCCCACCATCCCCCCCCATCTTCTTGATGTTTCACGTCCTGTATATCACTTTGTGCCTGTGTGTATCCATCATTTAGCTCCCACTTGTTAGTGAGAACATATGGTGTTTGATTTTCCACTTTTGAGATACCTTATGTAGGGTAATAGTCTCCAGTTCTATCCAAGTTGCTAAAATGACATTATTTCATTCCTTTGTATGACTGAGTAGTACTCCATGGTGTGTGTGTGTGTGTGTGTGTGTGTTTCTTTATCCACTTGTGAATTGATGGGAACTTAGGTTGATTCCACATCTTTGTGATTATGAATTGTGCTGTGATAAACATTTGAGTGCAGGTGTCTTTTTGATAAAATGACCTCTTTTCCTTTGGTAGATACCCCAAAGTGGTATTGCTGGATTGAATGGTAGTTCTACTTTAATTTCTTTGAGAAATCTCCATACTATTTTCCATAGAGGTTGTATTAATTTGCAGTACCACCAACAGTGTATAAGTGTTCCTTTCTCTCTGCATTCACACCAACTACTGTTTTCTGAATTTTTAACTATTAAAAATAATAAAATGGCAATTCTGATAGAGGTAGGGTGGTATCTCACTGTAGTTTTAATTTGCATTTCCCTGATGATTAGTGACATTGAGCATTTTTTCATGTTTATTGACCATTTGTCTGTCTTTTTGAAAAAAAACTTCTGTTTATGTCTTTTGCCCACTTTTTGACAAAGTTATTTGTTTTTTTCTTGCTGATTTGTTTGAGTTCTTTGTAGACTCTGGATGTTAGTCCTTTGTCAATATATAGTTTGTGAATATTTTATCCCATTCTGCCTGCTGGCAGAGACCTGGGAGAAACTGTGGAATAGGGGAGGGTGTAAAGGAGCAAGGCCTACTCCAGACTTCAGGTCTGACAGCTCCACCCCCACACGCAGACTTTTTGGCTGAGTGGGGCCATTTCAGCCCCTCCCTGACAGCTTTGCCCAGAAGCAGAGAGCAGACCTTTGACCCCTGCTAACAGCATTTGTGGAGCTTGAGGGCAGGCTCACCCAGTTGCCACACATTCATTTTTCCTTTTCCCATTACCGGGAGTCCCTGGTTTCTGTTGGCTCCCATGGTTTCAAGGAAGCTGATTCCCCCTGGGCTCCAGGGGTTGAGCAGGAGACCAATCCCCTTCCTGGATTTCATGTGATCTGAGTTGAGCCAATCAAAATAAATCTCAGTATTTTTGTTATAAATAGAAGTCATCTTCCATTTTTTTTTATGCTGAACATGAAGGTGAAGGAAGTAAGTCTGGAAGCTTCTGACAGTTGCTTTGAGCCTACCAATGTGGAGATTGGGTTACCAAATATGAAATCAGCAGCAAGGAAATGGATCTGAGAAAAGGAAAAAATATACTGAGTCTGTCCTGGTCTGATGGTTTACAAAGCCAGCTCAGGATTTAGAGGTGATTTTTCTCTTACTTGGTGCTGAAAGCATCTTCTGAAAACATCTTAACTGATACCCCTCCCCTCATTTTTAATTCTATAGTAGAATTATATAGAATTTCTTTCACACCATTCTTTCTCTCATCCCTGGGCCTTTGCACATAAAGTTTCCCTGATGTTGAACAGTTTCCACTCCTTTCTGCCCACCTCTAAAAAATTTGGCTAATCTCCAAATGTCTTTCAGGTCTGAGTTTCAATTTCAGAAAACTTTCCTTCAATTCCAGAAGTAGTCACAGTTGCTTTTTTCTTCCCTCTCACAGTATTTAGGATATTGGGATATTAGTCTTATAATTTTGTGTTTACCTGTCCATACCTTCAGTTAGCTATAGGCTCTATCATGATAGAGACCCATTCTATATTGTTCATTACTGTATCTTTAACATTTAGTTCATGGCACATGAAAACCATTCACTTTTCATTCAGGAAATATTTATAATGTACCTAGTATGGAACTGAGATTCTTCTAAGATCTGGGTATAAAACAGTGTATACTACAGAGAGAGAGAGTCCTCTTGTGGAGTTCATATTCTAGTGGGTGGCTATAGACAATACACCAACAAAACATAAAATATGTAATAGGTTAGGTACTGGTAACTGCTACGAAGATAAATAAATTGGGGGAAAGCAGAGTGAATGAATCAATTTCAAGGACTTGGGCTTTTGTTTTAGCTTTATACTATCATAAATGAGACTTAATTGTTCTGATGATTTAAACTGTTTCTAGCAAATTATTTTCTAAAGACAATGCTTTAGTTTTTTTAAAATAAATTGTCCGCAGTTGCAAGGGCTTTGTTTAACCATCACCTATGAATGTTTCTCTTAAATCTCCCTCTACTGTTTTTAATACAATAAGATCACAGAGTAATATTTCTGAAAATCAGTTAACCACCCTCTTAGCTTTCTATTCATTGTATTTGAATAGTTTAGATTATTATTAAAGTGTAGGTTATTATAACTTAAAATAATAAAGCATAGAGAAAATTTATGAATATTTAAATTCCTCAATCATATCTTTGAACAATTGTCAGTTTGAAATTGCCTTTAAAATGATTTCTCAAAGTCACTTTCTCATTTTCTTGCCAGAATCATGAATTATAAATTATAGTATAGAAGTACCTATGAGACAAGACTGAAAAAGAGGTAGTTCATGACATATTTGAAGTGGTTTTAAATGACTCTAATTTCAGTTTTTGAGTCCTGTTGTAATTTTCATTGAAACTAGATACGTATACTATAATAAAAGCAAGAGGTTTTTGTTGTTATACATACTAACTGACCTTTAAAAAAGATGCAAAAACTCTCATTTCTTCTTCAAATTATAGTTATTTGGAAATCCAAGTTTCCAGTCTGGCAGAAACATTTTTCTTCTCTTGTATGTGCTTATTTTAAAATTATGTATATATTTATGGATTTTTAGTTTTCTTTAACGTCTGCTGACCTTTGCAATATTAACACAATATCTAATATATCACAGTATTTTCTCTTCTCCTTTTACATACAAAGTGGTAGAAAATAAGTATATTTAATCAGTAAATGTTTATAATACTATGTACCAATCACTGTATGGATATTACTTTCAATTATTTGAACCAGAATATAATATGATATTACGTAAAAATATCAACTAGAGTTACATCAAATTGTGTCATTGAAATGAAATTCCATGAGTGGTTTTGGAAATCTCTCTGTACAACTGAGATGAATTCTGTAGCTCAGAGACATTAAAAGGTGGGGAGGGGAAAGATGTTTCTTCTAGAGGATAACTTTGACTAAACTGGAAAATCCCCAAGAATATCTAGACTTAAAAAGACATGAGACAATATAAGAAGTTTGCCTATTTCAGATTATTGGGTGCCATCTTGGAGGCTGGCTACCAAACAAATACAGGCATTTCACACCTTGTGAAACTGAGCCCTGCTGTTCCCAGTGGCTCAGACAAGGCATGCTGAGGAAGAAGGAAATTTTAGAGGCATAGATTTTATGCTAACCTAAGATTATAAAGCAAGAAATATTTGAAAACTTCACTGTTGCAAGGTTGAAAGAGTGGAACACCACAAAATGGCAATTTAGCACCAAGCTCCTCACATGTTACCAATTGAGTAAATATTTAAGCTAAATTCTTATACTGTGTCATGTCTGTCTGAGTCTAGATACTCTTGGGGGTTCCCCAGTTTAGTCATATTCATACCCTGGTGTAGTCCCCTCTCATGTTGTGCCAGGATTGCCTGTGTGATCCATACCAAATGGCAGAAGTGATGGTATGTCACTTCCAAGAGTAGGTTGTAAAAGACTGCAGCTTCTGTGTTGGGATCTCTCTCTCTCTTGAATCACTTGCTTTAGTGAAAGTCATCATGGTGTGTGGGTAGCTCTGCAGAGAGGCCCAGGTGGTAAAGAATTGAAGCGTCCATCAGCAGTCACTTCGTTGAACTTGGAAGTGTATTCTCAGCCCCTTCAGACTACTGCAGCCCGGAAGGGCTTGACTGCAACTCATGGGAGATCTTGAGGTAGAATCACACAGCTAAGCCCCTCCTGAATGCTTGACCCTCATAAATTGTGTTGTGAGATAATTAATGTTTGTTAATTTAAGGTGCTAAATTTGGGGTTATTTTGCTATAAGCCACAGATAACTAAGACACCTGCAAATGATTCAATTTTGTCCTTTAGTTTTACAGACTAGGCCAGGGATTCAGCACAATGAATTTTCAATAACTGACATCTATTCTTAGGGTGAACTCAGGCCAACTAACATTGAATTGCCATTTTTCCATGAAGTAGATGATACTTGTCATCGTGTTTCTTTAGCCTTGTCTTCTATTAAACCCATAGATATATTTTTAAGGAAGACAGGGAAGAAGAGAGGAAATGAAAGAAAGATTGTGAGGGAATGTATTGGATGTTTGCTATATTACAGGCCTTGGGCTAGGCAGTTTAAATATAGTGACTGACCCATTTAATCTTGTTAACAATGTCAACAAATCTTGGCAAACCCTTTTTTGCTTAGAGAAGTTAGGTGACATTATGCAACTAAAACATTTTACAGCCAGAATTCAAATTTGGGTCTGCTAGACTCCAATGACAGTGATATTATATTATGCAAAGCTGCTAAATGAAAACATCAGACCTAAGTCCATAATGTAGGGACACTAATTTTTTCCAGTTCAATTGGAGCCTCTGATAAAATGTTTGTGGAATCCATTCTAAATCGATAAAAATATCTGTACTGACAGATTTGATGTGATGATAAAATGAGAAAGCAAGAGCAAACAAAGCTTTCAAACTGTAAAGCACCATGTGAATACAATACTTGATCTGATTTTTATAGATCTTATGGTGGATGCTCAATACATATTTGTTCAAAAATAAGGCTGCTGAAT
This sequence comes from Varecia variegata, assembly GCA_028533085.1. NCBI lineage: Eukaryota > Metazoa > Chordata > Mammalia > Primates > Lemuridae > Varecia > Varecia variegata. The sequence goes on from CM052440.1 coordinate 29,734,014, forward strand.
GGCAGTGGAGTATGTACTTGTGTATGCAAAATGAGTTTAAGAGTTTTAATACACATTTGTTTAATAGTCTGCATGCTTCTACAAGATAGCATGGATTTAAACACAATTCTACACAGCATATCTGATCATTGTGGACTGCATGTTTGTGTTCCTCTCAAATTTATATGTTGAAGCCCTAATTCCCAGTGGGATGATATTAGGAAGTGAGACCTTTGGGCGATAATATGATACTGTGTGTTGAGCTCCCCTGATGAAATTAGTGTCCACATAAAAAGAGGAAGAGAGCTAGCTCTTGATCTACTCTCCTCCATGTAAGTGTACAAGGAGAAGACAGCCATTTGCTGTATCTGCTGGCACCACCACCTTAGGCTTCCCAGCCTCTAGAACTATGAGAAATATATGTTTGTTGTTTAATCCATTCAGGGTATGGTATATTTGTTACACCATCCCAAACTGACTTAGACACTGATATATACTTATTTCTTGTGTTGAGAATCTATTTTTGAAAAGATTTCTATATGAATTTTGTGAGAGAAAAATAACCAAGTCATAGTGTGTTACCACTGTGCATCATTTGAAGTACAAGAGTGTGGGTGAAGCAGTTATTTTAAAATGCTGAAAACGTATGTGTTAATGTTAATTTTGATTATTTTATCTTACGTACCAATTTATTTTAAATGTGCATATCATTTAGTGAATGCTCAATGTTAGCTGAGGCATTACCAATATGCATTTCTGTGAATGGTTTGCATCAATTAATATTATAATTATTTGGCTTCAATTGATATCAGAGTGGATTTGTAATTGTTTCTTTTAACTGATTATGTTGGTGGTGGCCTGTTTACACTTTTGTCCTACTGCTCTAAAGTGTCAGCTCTAAAAGCAGCTAAATTTACTGACAAAATTTTGTAACTTATGTTTATAGTTAAGTGAGTGAACAACTGAATAATTCTACTTACAACCTATTGGTTACTCACAGGGAAATGGAGTCAGGTGAAAAGCCTGAGAGTAGAGGTTTGGAGACTGGCCCTCAATACTCACATGTGAAATTTTAATGAGCCACAGATTAAATCTCAGTAACCTTATATGTAATAGAAATATTTATAAAACAAGAATAAATATTTTTGAAATTATTTTGAGTTACATGATATAGCAGATAAGAAACATTAATTTTTGTTGTTTTCTATGCATAATTTAAATTTTCTTTTTATTTCAGAATATTATGGGGGTAAAAATGTTTAGGTTACATATATTGCCTTTGCCCCACTCGAGTCAGAGCTTCAAGCATGTCCATCCCCCAGACAGTGCGCACCGCACCCATTAGGTGTGTATATGCCCATCTTGTACTCC
>CM052440.1:29735863-29767545 GCA_028533085.1 Varecia variegata
CCACTCATGTATTGATGAGCACTTGGGTTGTTTCCACATTTTCGCAATTGTGAATTGTGCTGCTATAAACATTTGGGTGCAGATATCTTTGTTATAGAATGTCTATTGTTCTTTTGGGTAGATGCCCAATAATGGGATTGCTGGATCAAATGGTAGTTCTACTTGTAGCTCTTTGAGGTATCTCTATATTACTTTCCACAGAGGTTGTACTAGTTTGCAGTCCTACCAGCGGTGTACGAGTGTTCCTATCTCTCTGCATCCATGCCAACGGGTTAGGATTAGAGCCTGATCAGGTGACTGGTTGAGGTTTCTAACATGGGATCAAGAGCAAGGTTCATACTTGTGGCCATTCAAAGAATGGAAAATTGTGATAAAAAGAAAACTACATACAGACAGAATTATGCTGGCCCATATTTACCAAATCCTTCATAAATGTATAATGAATGAATAGATAATCTTTAAAATAATACATGAATTAATGAATCTAGAGAGACAATCACTGTGCTTATTATCCAGGTCATAATAAAACTTTTGAACTTTATCATAACAGAATTGGGGAGTCACTGAAAGATTTTAAAGAGGACATGAATTGATGAGTTTTAAATTACAGAAAGACAGTCTGATGGCAAATGGATTAAACTGGAGGCAGTAAGTGATCAGACAGCAATGCAGGCAAGAGATGCTGGTTTGTTAACAAGAATGGTTAGAGTGGGATGGAATTCTGAACAGTTGGCATATTAATTAGGAAGGCATTTGGCTGCAAGTAGTAGAAAATCCAACTTGCAGTGGTAAATTAATAGAGTTTTTTTCTTTTTCACATAACAAAATTTCTGGAAGTAGATGGTAGCTGAAGTTGGTTCTACTAAGTTGTAAGGACTAGTGTCTTTGAAGTCCTTTGGGAAGTCTCTTGCTTGTTCCCTCTTGAATAAATGGCTGAAGGGAAAAGGATCCCTAGGCACTTATATCCTTTTTTCTTAGGAAAGCAAAATCTTTCCCAGAAACCCTTTCAGCAGACTTCCCCTTAAGTCTTTTTGGCCAGAGCCAGTTCCCATAGACACTGCAGCTTCAAGGGAATTTGGGATATCAGGGAAAGGAATGATCGTGATTGATTATCATAATCTATCAATAGGATGTCACATTGTTTCTCTAATTAAAACCCTGGTTCTGTTAGCATAGAACAAGGGGAGAGTGGATATTGGAAGGGAATTAACAGTATCTTCTACAGTTGGCCATTTTAGCCCAAACGGCACAATGTAATAGGTTGCTATAACTCTCTGTACTTAAGTATAAATATGCTGTTTCATTGCTTACTCATGTCCATGATTATTTCTGATAATCTTAATTAATGAATATATAACCTAAAGAGATGTGAAAGTTAAATTAAAAAATAAAATGGTTCAAGCAATTTAATTTTCTTTATCTTCCCTTTTTATTTAATAATATCCACAGACGCAACCTGCAGCAACCAAATCATGTCTCCTCTTCAGCCTGGCTGCTATAGAGTTTTTTGTTCCATGACAATAAAATGCACGGGAAGGAATTGAAATAGACGCTTTAGACTAGAATGTCAAGAAATATCATACCACTGAGGTGCATTTACAATTTTTCATTATCTAGATATTTTATAATAATCAACTTTTTTTAAATCAAGGCAGTTGATTGTTATTGTAGCAGTAGTTCCTCGATAGGAGTGAAATCATATGATTATGCAGTCTTGCACAATCTGCTTCAGCTCTTTGGCAACAACTGCTGAAAGGACATTAACTCCAGGGAGCCTTCATCAGGTTTGAAGAGCTCTGGCATCTGGCACGCTAATCAGGGATTTTTATAAAGTCAGTGAAAACAAAATATCTCCTATGTGGTTTTAATTAGTTTAAGAAAATTGAATACCATGGACCTTTAAATGTTATCAATTTAGCAATTTAATGACAGTACTTAAGCTCTTTGTCTATAGAAATGAGTGTATCATCTATCCAATTCCCTAAGATCTATAGAAAAAATCTTGATTCTTGCTACTGTGCAATAAATGCCACTTAATTCATCTTTAAGGTAAAATTGAGTACCTTGAGCAGTTTTGTTATGGGGCAGTATTTTAGATAGAAACTATAAAATATACACCTAAAATATATAATCAGAAAAAAAGGAAAATTATCTTAGTCAATGCAACTCAATTTATGGCATGTTTTCTACTATTTTCTACTATTGTATGTTCTACTTTTTATATTTACATATTTTATATTTTATTGTTATATGCCATAAATAAAACTAAAGTGCAAATAAATATGTCCTACTTCATAAAGTGCTTATATGTTGATTATAGGATAAATGAAAATATCCCACTCTTCCGAAAAAAAGAAATTCAACAATCTAATTCTTAGAGTTACTGAAGTTTAGTTTACAGAGGTGGTCTGAGAGCTCAACTTCCTAAACCTACTTATTTTGCAGATGGAGAAATACAAAATCCAGCTCATTGAATTACCTGCTCAAGATCTCACAGCTTACTAGGGACAGTCAGTACTAGGATTATAATCCTCTACTATTCAGTGTTTTTTAATCAATCCCAGATTCATTTTCCTTAAAATCTAGATATAGTCATTACTCAAACTGGGAAGTCCTTCAACTGTATCTAACATCAGATAGATGAGATTGATCTAATAAGCACTAAAGAGCACCTTAAAGAGTTACTCCTTGAACCTCAATTTGTAGAAGGGTGGGATCTGTGGAAAAGTGAGAGGTAGTTGACTAGACACCACTAGGGTTACATTTTATTCATTCATTCATATGATAGATATTTATGGAGTATTTGCCAAGTACAGTGTACTATTTGAGGAACTGAAGGTTTAATAGTGAACAAGGTAAATAAAATTCTTGTTCTTATGACACATATTTAGCGAAGACATGTAGAGAGTAAGCAAAGGAATAAAGAAGAAATGTGTTTACTTGAAAATGTTCATTCTAAGCACCCTGTTACCGTACAATTTTTCTACTTGGAGAGAATCTAAACATTATCTGAAGTAGATAAAAATTCTGTTATACTTTAGAATGTTTTAAATGTTTGTAGAAATATTTTCAGTAAGGAAATTATTGAATCATCTTCTACCATTACACACTAGAAAGTCATGGGCTTTGGAATAATACACACATGAACTCCAATCTGCATTCAAGCATATATTATCTCTGTTACTTAAATTTCCATGAGCCTGTTTCCTCACCTGTAAGATAGACATAACACTATGCCTAGCACATATTAGATAATAAATGCTATTTTCCTTTACTCTCATTATTCTTAATATTAGAACTAAATTGAGGAATATAGCTTCTATATCTGAGATAGGCTTGAATAAGACTCCTATCTAAGGAGTCTCTATCCAGAATCTAATTCTGTTAGAAGTATAGAGTGAGTAGTCACTAAGAGTTGGTACGAGTAGCACACTCTTGACATAGTCTTCTAGCTAGGGACATAATTGAGTCTTTGCTGGGTCTTTCCACTGTTTTATGGGTAGTAAGATCAATAAATCTCATGGGCTTTAGCCCTTTGACTACGTTTTTGCCATTTTTTTGATAGAAGTAGTATTGTATGGGATAAAATATTGGTGAATTAGGCATTTAGTAGTCTACAGATGGTGGTTCTGATAGAAGCAGGATAAGTAAGGACAGCAAATTCAAAAGCATAGCAAGTGTCTATTTCCCTGAGGATGTTTTATTGCCTTCTTCATGATGAAAGGTGTCTAATGTAGTCAGTCTGCTATCATCTATCTGGCTGATTTCATTGAAGCATGATAGCATGTTGAGGGGCTGAAGTTACTCACCACTTCTGAAAAATCGGGTGACAGAGGTGGTAGGCAAATCAGCCTTAATGAAGGCAAACCCATGGCATTATGCCCACGCATATTCTCTGTCCATGCCACCACAGCTGCTCACCTTGCTTATGAACCCAGTGAGCAAGCACTAATTTCTGGGAAAAAGGCTAACCTACATCCAGGGTGGGTGCATGTATCCATCAGATTATTAATGATCTATTCCACTGTGGAAGTATTTTGTTGAGTATTTCCTCCCCAATGTTCTTAGTCACAAGCCTTTAATCTTACTTCTTCTAAGTCCCTCTTCATTAACCATAGCCCAATCATTGGCATAGCGCCTTATCTCAGGCTGTCTATCTTTTCAGGCAAAGTGCACAATGAGATATAGAGCTAATATTCTGCCTGCTGAAGAATTTTGTTTAGTCCCTGACCTTCAGAGTCTTCCAGAATAGGGCTAAAATGTCCACTTTTGAATTTGTTTCTGGGTTTTAGACTATTCCATTTGTCTATATCATATGGTTTTGATTATATTTACTTCATGGCAAAGGCAAATTTAAATATCTGATTGTATATACTTCCTCTTAGCATTTTTCTTTTCAAAAAGTTACTGGCATTCCTTGCGTATTTCTTCTTCCATGTGATCTTTAAAGTAATTATCCTATTTCATGCAGAAATCTTGTAGGGTTCTGTTTAGAATTTCTTTAAATTTATATATTAAGTTGGGAATATTTATTATTTTTATTTTGTAAATCACCCATATCTCAGGACCTATTTTTAGATTTTTAATAAAACTGCATATAAATATTTTGCCTGGTTTTAAAAGCCTTCTATAGTAAAACCTCACCCAAACTATTTAACTTTTCCTCAATTATTAGTCAGACTTTTTATTTAAAGTTACTCACACAGCTATTTAAATATAATACCAACAAAATATTGTGGGCCTACTATGTGCTAGTTGCCAAGTAATTAGCAGAGTTGGTCAAAATATGGTTCTTTTATCCTAGAAATTTGTAACGTAGTAGAGGGAATTTGTAATTCTCAAAGAACAATGTTGTAAGGTAGTCTGTAATAAATGTTCCATAATAAATGTGTGAACCAAGTATAAATTCAACCTTTCCATCCTATCTCTATCACTTTTCCAATGCTTACCCACCTTCAAAGCCCAGATAAAATACTACTTCCTACATGAGGCCTTGTCTCATGACCATAATTGAGAGTGATCCTGTCCATTCCACTATCTCACAATATTAAGTACCATTCAATGAAATTTCCTCTTTGTGCCAGATATTGTATTATATGCTTAAAAATTATTCCTCAAATTTTTCATAAGAGAATGTGTTGCTATCATGTCCCTTTTCTTGATGAGAGAACAGAGGGTCAAAGAAGTTCCTTCCTCTAAAGTAATGTAGTCAATAACTGATAGAATTTGAATTTCATCCTAGATTTGTTTGGCTTCAATGTGCAAGCTTTTCCCAACATATTACCTCTTCACTCAGATTAACACTAATTTATATGCCACACTTTTTAGTGTCCCATTGAACCTTGTACATTATTTTATTTCCTCAATGTCCATTTGACACTAAAATTCTGTTAACATATTGGCTGCACTAACTCAGTATCATAAACAGTTCTTTCTATATTTAACAAATGTTGTGACCCATTTTTCCCATAAAAGAAAGCCTCCCCTTTAACCTCAAGAAGTTTTCAATATATATCTTTTCATTTTATTATTAGGAAGTTATTAATAAATTTTCTAGTTTAAAATCTAATGAGGATCACATTTTCAATAGCTATACACATCACTTAATCTTGGCTAAAATATTTATTTCTTAACTTCCCTGTGTGTGTGTGTCTTTATCTATTTGTTAACTGCCTATTTTACTGTCTCTGCACCAGGCTGGGAATAAAGTGGTAGGTGGGGATGAGATGAGAGCTCACAGGCAGGAATCTGTCCTAGTTTTCAGTATACCTGAAGAATGTGACACTTAAGCTGACATCTGATGGGCAAGGAGTTAGACAAAATAGAGGAAGAGCATTTTAAACAATGGAAAAAGTATATGTAGAAGCTCAGGAGTTCAAAGAGCATGAATTACTGAAGAATGGAATATATGTATTGATGTGGAGTGGGACTTTCAGAGTATGTGAGAGGAAATAGAGGAAGAAAAGAGGAATGGGTACACAGCTTTAGAAAAAGTCTGGAGTCTGTTTTAAAGTCAGTGGGCATTTTTTCTTGATGATTTTCCTGAGTTCTATATAGATTCTAGTTATCATCTCTTTGTCTGATGTATAGCATGTAAATGTTTCCTCTCATTCTGTAGGTTGTCTATTCACTCTAATGATAGTTTCTTAGACTGTGAGGAAGCTTATTAATTTGACCAAGTCCCATTTATTTATTTTTATTGATGCTGTGATTGCTTTTGGGGTTCTTGTCATAAATTCTTTGCTTAGGCCGACGTCTATACAAGTTTTTCCAACATTTTCTTCTAGTATGCTTATGGTTTCATGCCTTGGGTTCAAGTCTGTTATTCATTGTGAGTTGATTTTTGTGAGAAGTGAAAGGTGTGGATCCTATTTCAGTCTTCCACATGTGCCTATCAAATTTTCCTAGCACCATTTGTTAAATAGGGATTCTTTTCCCCAGTGTATGTTTTTGACTGCTTTGTCAAAGATCAAATGGCTATATGAGGATGGCTTTATGTCTGGATTCTCAGTCCTGTTCCATTGATCTATGTCCCTATTCTTGTGCCAGTACCATGCTGTTTTAGTTATTATAGCCTTGTAGTATAGCTTGAAGTCTGGTAAAGTGATGCCTCCCAATTTATTCTGTTTGCTTCAGGTTGTTTTTTCTATACAGGGTCTTCTCTGGTTCCACATGGAGCATAGAATTATTTTTTTTAGATCTGTGAAAAATTATGATGGTATTTTAATAGATATTGCATTGAATATGTAGCTCATTTTGCATAGTATAGACATTTTAACAATGTTGATTCTGCCAATCCATAAGTGAGAATGGCTTTTATCAAAAAGTCCCCAAATAACAAATGTTGGTGTGGATGTGGAGAGATAGGAACACTCATACACTGCTGGTGGGACTGCAAACCAGTACAACCTCTGTGGAAAGTAATATGGAGATACCTCAAAGAACTAAAAGTAGAACCACCATTGGATCCAGCAGTCCCACTATTGGGCATCTATGCAAAGGAAAGTCATTCTGTAATAAAGACATCTGCACTTGGGTATTTATAGCAGCACAATTCACAATTGCAAAGACGTGGATACAACTCAAGTGCCCATCAATACATGAGTGGACTAATAAAATGTGGTATATATATATATATATACTATGGAGTACTACTGAGCCACAAGAAACAATGGTGAACTAGCACCTCCTGTATTATCCTGGATGAAGCTGAAGCCCATTCTTCTAAGTGAAGTAACACAAGATAGGAAAAACAAGCACCACCTATACTCACCATCAAATTGGTACGAATTCATCAACACTTATGTGCACATATCATTCACTGTGTGTCGGGCAGTTAGGAGAGGGGAGGAGGGAATGGGTATGTTCACACCTAATGGGAGTGGTGTGCACTGTCTGGACAATGGGCATGCTTGTAGCTCTGACTTGGACGGTGCAAAGACAACATATGCAACCTAAACATTTGTACCCCTGTAATATTCTGAGAAAAAAAATATATAAAACAAAGTCAGTGGGCAACTGCTAGGAAACTGTAACGTGGAATGAGATACTCAGATGTGGGTAGTTGAAAGATTATTTTGCTCTAGCCATATTTTAGAGGATGCATTGGGTTGGGGGAGGTGATAAAATTAGAAGCAGAGAGCCCAGTTAAGTGGATGGACAGAAAAATACGGGAGGTGAAACTAGCAAGATCTTGTGACTAAATGAATGCAGAGGTTCAGGAGTGCAGCATACTTAAAACAGGGGACCAGCCACATGGAATCTGAAGCTATATTTTTTTGAAGAAAATATTGAAGCATAATAAATGCAAAGATGATTATAATTATAGTTTTTATTTCCTAATGCTATATAGTGGAAATGAAATATTTTATAAATGGTATTTAAGGATAATTTCTAGACAACCACATCAAACATTAAGGTAGCCTTCAGATATGACCAACATGTAAAGGCTGTTTGAGAGTTTTGAAGTGCCATAATTTTCTCCATACCTTGTTTTATTTACAAGCAATATTTACTTAGGCAAAGATTCTCAGGAAAGCAGCAGTCTTCCATGCCACACAGTGGGCTAGGCTAGTTCAAACCTAATTAACTGCTTATATTAATATTTACCTGAGTAGAATGTGATGCAATATTTTTAAAAATATGTATTTCATTGCTATTATATGTTCTTATTGCTATAAGACATTAGTACTACCCATACTCCCTTTATCTTATTTTTCACTTCCTCATTGCTACTAAACCTGGGATTTTACCAAACTGTTGCACTAACATTTTCTTTTTCTCTCAGATTCTTCTACCTATGCCATCCTCATAGGTAAAATGTATAAGAGCAACACAAGGATAATTACACATAACATAATCGAAACATGATTTCACTGTAATGCCATACATACTCACTAATGAATGGAAATCTTTTGTCTTGTATACACTAATTCCTAACAAATGAAAGCAAAGACAGAAGAACTGCCAATAAGAAAAAAGGGAAATGAATGAACTAATTGCAGTGAGTAGATGAATGACTAATTTAGGACTATTTCTGTTATTTAATTGTAGTACACTCTTGTGGCAACAATATTACTCAGTTATTTAAACTAAGTTGGGTTATTTGAAGTAATGCTTATTCCAGGGTACAATAGAAGGTAAACATCAGTGATACAGTAACATTAATTAGAATTTTTGCATCATCTTAGTGGGTTAATGTTTTGATGTTTTATTTCTATTTTATCTAGCTCCAAGAGTATCTGGATGTTGTATTTTACAAAACACCTTTATATTCTTTATCTTTTCTAATTATCCTAAAATTTTTCTTAGAAATTCATTTTTATAGTCTTTTTATATAAGAGAAAATTGAGACTTAGTGAGGTCAAGTGACTTTTCTGACAATATCATACTGATAAATATCAGATCTTGCACTCAAACTTGGACATTCTGACTATAAATCTCATCATTTTTCCTGTTCCATGATCTTGCTTACAAAATGGAATAAGATGGGCTGTAGTTGATCAATTTCACTAACATTCATTGAATGCTACTTATGTGCAGCACTGCACAGGGTGCTGAGGCTAAGAGAAGAATCTCATTGTCTCAGATATGGATAACTTCAATATATTATGGAATATGCTATCTAATATGTATTTTTAGAGTTAATATATCCTTCCTTAAAAATGTTTCTCTTTATATTAAGTTTATAAAAGCAAAAGAAATGTCATTTACTGTGAAAAGTGGGCAGAATCAAATTCCAATCCAGATTATTTCTCTATATACCTCTGGTGGGATAGGAGATAACAGTCTAAACTGGTAAGTAGTCTGTACACATAGTTTCTCTACCCCACCTGTGATACTGAACAAAAGAGTACAGTGAATTTAAAAAGCATTAATACCCAATATAGCCTGCTACCATTTGTCTGATCTTGCCCAGCTTTCTTTAGCCAAACAAACAACATGGTACATCTCATTGACATATATCACATGAACTAATGGGATATTACTACTATAGTAGTAACCTCTATTTAAATGAAGGTGACCTATCTTTTTGGGAGGTTTGAGAGATGAAATGCCAGTAGCAAATAAGGAAAAACATATAAATATATTTATAACTGATTTCTGTATAGTTAGGGGACGAGGTGATTTCTGAACTAGGAGTGGCACTTACTTTTTCTGTCCTCTGAAAGTAGTCCTAAAAGAAACAATGACTTTAAAACTACCTTTTGGATTTTTTATTGGGGATTAGCTTTATATTTAAATTTCTTACAAATAAAAAAATTTTGAGGCTGGACATGGTGGCTCACACCTCTAATCCTAGCACTTTGGTAGGCCAATGCAGGAGGATCACTTGAGCCCAGGAGTTCAAGACTAGTGTGGGCAACATAGCAAGACACCCTCTGCATAAAAAATTTAAAAATTGGCCAGGCATGGTGATGCATGCCTGTAGCCCTAGCTGCACAGGAGACTGAGGCAGGAAGATTGCTTAAACCCAGAAGTTCAAGGCTGCAGTGAGCTATGATCTTGTCATTGTACTCCAGCCTGGGCAACAAAGTGAGACTCTTGTCTCTGTCAATCTATCCATCAATCAATCAATAAAAAATAATAAATAAATAAAATAAATAAAAGAGGAGGATTGGCATTAATTCTTCTTTAAATGTGTTTGGTAGAATTCACCACCTAAGTTATCTGGTTATCTGGTCCTGGGCTTTTCATTGTTGGGAGGTTTTTGATTACTGATTTAATCACTTTAGTCATTATTGGTCTGTTCCTATTTCCGTTTCTTCATGATACTGTCTTGATAAGTGATACATTTCTAGAATTTATCCATTTCTCCTAGGTTATCAACTTTGTTGATGAATAAATGTTTACTGTATTTTTTATAATCTTTGTAATTTTCTGGCATCAATTGTAATGTCTCCTCTTTCATTTCTAATTTCATTTATTTGAGTCTTTCTTTTTTCTAAAAACAAAGGTTGTCAATTTTGTTTATCTTTTCAAAAAATCAACTTCATTTTGTTGATCTTTTCTGTTGCTTTTCTATTCTCTATTTCATTTATTTCTGCTCCAATCTTTATTATTTCCTTCTTTTTTTACCAACTTTGGACTTTGTTGTTCTTTTTCTATTTCCTTAAAGTATATAGTTAAGTTGTTTATTTGAGATCTTTTCTTCTTTCTTAATGTAGGCATTTATGGCTATAAACTTCCCTACTAGTACGCTGTTACTGCATCCTATAAATTTTGTTATTTTGTGTTTTCATTTTAATTTGTCTCAAGATATTTTTTTAAATTTTCCTTTTGATTTCTTCTTGACTCCTTGGTTGCTCAGAAGTGTGTTAATTTCCACATATTTGTGAATTTTTAAATTTTCCTCCTGTTACTGATTTCTAGTTTCATACCATGTGGCCAGACCCCCAAAATTGAAATCAGGATATTAAAGAGATATCTGCACCACCTTGTTCATTGGAGCAATATTCACAATAGCCACAATATCCATTTACAAATGTCCATTTACAGACGAATGGATAAAAATGTGTTATATACTGACAATGGAATATTATTCAGCTTTATAAAAGAAAGAAATTCTGTCGTTTGTGACAACATGAATGAATCTGGAGGATATTGTGCTAAGTAAAATAACCCAGTCACGGAAGGACAAATACTGCATAACTCCACTTATAGGAGGCATCTAAAATAGTCAAATTCATAGAAGAATAGAATAGAATGGTGGTTGCCATGGGGAAGGAGAGGGAGAAAGGCAGAATTTTTTTCAATTAGTATACAGTTTATGTTATGCAAATGAATAAGTTCTAGAGCTCTGGTATACAGCATTGTGTATTTTAAAATATTTTCAGAGTGTAGATCTCATGTTGTTTTCGTACCAAAAACAAAAATGAAAAACAGAAATGAACACAAAAAATTTTTTGGATGTGATGGATATTATGGTTTCATGACTGTATACATAAACATAGGTCCAAATTCATCATAGGTCCAAATTCATCAACTGCACAACATTAAATGTGTGCAATACTTATATATCAATTATACCTCAATAGATAAAAGAAATATGAAAAAAATTTCCCATTATATAAGCTTGAGCCTTGGGTGAGTTTAGATAATGTTTTCAATTACAGAAAATGATTTATTAGGGATTTGTTAGGAATTAAATGATTGCCAATACCCTCAGCTTGCTGCAAGTTGATTATTAGATTAATAAGCTATAAGTAGAAATCCTCAGAGGTAGATGGTCAAATACAAATTATAATTTCTAATGAAATTATCTTGGGAAAAATGTGAATAATTTTATATGCTTATAATTTTTATTTATAGCATTTTTTAAGGCTGCTTTTTGTTCATAGCCAGAGAGAGAGAGAAAAAAAATGTGCGTGTTGATCTTTGGACCTTAGTTAGCTATTGCTGTCCTTTGCTGAGGTTTTGCTAGAACCAATTCAAAGCTTAAAGAATACTGAAGACCTTTACTTTTTGTGTGAGCATGAGTTTTTGAAGCATAAACAACCTTCAAGAAATGAATACATAAATTCAAAATTATTGTTCTAAGGCAGGAAACTCCCATTTTTATATCGAGTATATTGTCTGTATTTTTATAAGGAATTTTTAAAGAATCTAATCCTGCTAAGTTCCAGCATGTTTACTTTTCTTTTAGATATCTACAAATGCCCTGTATTAGGCTGATGGAAGATTTGGAAGCTTTAACAAGTTGGGAACAACTTGCTATATGCTTGTAATTTTTATTCATAGCATTTTTTAGCCTACTTTTGTTCATAGCCAGAGGGAGAGAAAAAATGTGCTTGTTGATCTTTGGACCTTAGTTATTGCTGTCCTTTTTTGAGATTCTGCTAGAACCAATTCAAAGCTTAAAGAATACTGAAGACCTTTACTTCAGTAAAAGAGATCTTGTGTTCCTGGTGATAGCTGAGTGGAATGTGGTCACAAAGGAGACTATGTCTGAGAAAATATGAATAAATGAATCATAATCATCTTTATTTTTCTGGTAAAAAAATACAAAAATAGAGTGACTATTGATCGAGGATTAATAGAGCAATTCTGTTATGAGTATTGTGCAATTGTATAGTTCTGTAAAAAGTTAGAGGCCTCATGGAAGTACTTCATGAAATTGGCCAAAAAGTCTTTTCTTTTATAATTTATTAGTCATCTAATGCCTAAGTGACTGCGAGGAAAACTAAAGACTAACAAAATTTTCCATGGAAATATGCTTTTAAATTTGCATGGAATATATATTTGAGAAAAGTATTGTGTTCCACTCTTTCTTGACTCAAATTTTTCTGTTGTCTTTGCATTTTGATATAAATAATAGGAAGTTATTATGCTTATCATTGGACCTGAAAATAAATTATCAATACATTTTATTTTTATTCTTATGGTAGGTAAAAGGATATCATTTGTATTGATTACTCTTTTGTTTTATAATAGTGTTCAAATGCAACCATTTTATCGTGAATTATTTGAAGCTAGAAAAATATAACTACAACAATATAAAAGCATGTTTGTCAAATGAACAAAATTTATAAGATTATCAAAAGATTTAAGCATACCTAAAATTGACTTTAAATGGTTTATTGTGAGACAGGCATGAGTTTTAGGATTAGAAAATCCTGTGTTTGAATAATAAATCCCTTGCTTACAAAGAGTGTTACATTTTATAGGTAACTCCTCTCATTTCATTTTCCTTCCACATAACATTGGGTGATAACAGCAACTCCAAGGCAAGACATGTCAGAGGGTGAGAGAGGCCAGAGTAACTTTGATTTTCTGAAGGTTCTAAGATATTATAAAGTGAACCAAAAAACCAATATATGATTACAAAAATTATAATGTATTTAAATATTTATTTTTAAACCATGGATGTTGGGGACCTTTCTGTATAAGCATAAGTTCTTTGGAGCATAAACAAATGGCAAGAAATGACATATGAGAGGTATGATTCTATTTATAATCTCATATGGAGGTACTATCAAAATTTAAATTTTGAGACTCTTCATCACAGCAAGTGCCTCGCTAAAGACATGTCCTGGTTCCTGCTGGTCATTCCAGGGCCTCAAATGCCCAAGTGATAGTAGAGTATATGTGAGGACTAAATACATATTTTGAAAAGTTCCCAGGAAATGTTTATTATATCCTTTCCTTTCCCTGCCTCTGAAAAAAAACACATGTAACTTTTGGATAAAATGAAATCATGGATACAATTTGGATTAGCCCTTCTCTCTTTCAGAGTCTTCATTGTTCACATGTTAATATAATACCTCTTCTGTTGATGCTTGATTAAAGATCACATTAGCAGGTTCTAAACTTTTTTGACAGTCACCAACACAGTCAAATACACACATACAAACAAACATACGCAGAGGCATCTGTTATTACTTGGATCGAGCCCATTCTTGAAACATGCTTAAGATAAACATTTTTATATAGCAGAGACCTTAGTGTTAGACATATTAAAAAATTATAGTGATTTCTCAGTTCACAGAAAAATCCCCTCAAATTTTTCCAAATGTTATTAAAACAACTCAAATATGTAAAAATCTACTGAGTTTCTATGTAATATAAAGCATTTAAAACATCAATGAAGTCATTATTTAACATTTAATGAAGTCATATGTAGGTATGTTTTGGGGAAAAATCAATGATACTCTAGAGTAGTAGGTACAGATTACATTATCCTCTTTCACTGCAAGGGATATATAATGTGATATAAATAAAAATTAATGAAATAATACTGTAAAGATTCATAGTGAAGATAAATCCATTCAGCAAAATAAGATTTTTAGAAGACTAGTATAGCTAATTAATTGAGGAGAGGTATTAATTGATGGTGATAGGATGGACATAGAGGTTATAGTCACTGCTGCTGGTGAATGGTGAGCAAGAATGAGCCAGTAAAGGAGCTAGTAGGTAGTAAATGCCTAAGGTTTACCCATGACTGAATTCAGAGATCTGCTGGACAGTCTTTTCTTCCTGGATCTCAAGATTCTACATGGGCAATATATCTATGCAGAACTTTTGTACCCCCATAATAAGCTGAAATAAAAAAAAAAAGAAAAAAAAACAAACAAAAAAAAAGAGAATGTTTATGAATCAGTCATCATCTTAAGCCTTAGACAAAGCAATGTAATGAAAACCAATTTAAGTGAAGTATCACAAGAATGGACAAACAAGCACCACATCTACTCACCATCAAATTGATATTGATTGATCAATTCATTGGGTGTCAGGCAGGTGGGAGGAGAGAGGAAGGGATGGGTATATTCACACCTAATGGGTGTGGTGCACACTGCCTGGCAGATGGACACACTTGTAGCTTGGACTCAGGCAGGGCAAAGGCAATATATGTAACCTAAATATTTTTACTCCCATAATATTCTGAAATAAAAAAAATAAACAAGATGAAATAAAATAAATGTCTTTTTTCAGACCCGTTAGATGCAGGTCCTGGTAAACAGAATATATTTATAGTTGCATTTAAAAAAATAAACTTTCAGCTTATGTCGTTATCATTGCATTTTAAATGATTTTGTCTTTATAATGTTTTCCCTTAAGGTTTGATGTCAAAATATTCCTGGGTCTTCTTTAGATCAACAGTGAAAATTAAGATGACTGCATATCTTAGTAACAAGCATTAAAATTTGCTTTACGCTGTAACTACTTTATCAAAGGATTGTTGCAATCCCTTGGGAAAAATTGCTCCTGCCTCACTATCTGTGGAAGACATTTCACCTGTGGTATTCAAATTAAACAGATTTGCACATTTATTAGGTCATTTGATCAATCCAAATTCAGTATTTCCTTTGAAACCTAACTCCTTCATCAACTCAACTCCCTTCCCCATTTCCTTGTTCCTCAGATTTTTTTTATTCTTATTTCAGCATATTGTGGGGGTACAAAAGTTTAGGTTATGTATATTGCCCTTGCCCCTCCCCGAGTCAGAGCTTCAAACGTGTCCATCCCCTAGACAGTGCACATCGCACTCATTAAGTATGTATACACCTATCCCCTCCCCTACCAACATCTGCCCGACATCCGATCAATGTTATTCCTAAATGTGCTCTTAGGTGATGATCCATGAAACCAATTTGATGGTGAGTACATGTGGTGCTTATTTTTCCATTCTTGGGATACTTCACTTAGTAGAATGGGTTCCAACTCTTTCCAGGAAAATACAAGAGGTACTATATCACCATTGTTTCTTATAGCTGCAAATTCTGTTGTATCAAAATGATGCTTACGGACAGTCTATGTTAATTGTAGCCATTAGTCTATGGGACAAAGTATTCTCCAGTTGTTTAAAAAAGATTATCTTGTACTCTGGTAATACAGCAAAACTTTCCAGAATCAGTGCACTCCATTATTTTTGTTTATTTTCTTACACATGTATGTCCAGGCTTACACTTTCATGAGCTTATCTCTATTTATATGTTTATAACTTCTAACTTGCCTTCTAACACACAAGCTTTTCCAGGGCTTTTAGGTTCAATTACCTTCTTCAAAACATTTTACCCTTTTTTGAAGACATTTTTTACTGAATAATGTGGGGGAGATAATAACCATAACACACAATATACTTAAATGATATGAGCGCAAAACATGACACTGTTGAAAGAAAGGCTGATACATGATGACAAGTTAATTTTACATTTTCTTCCCAGAATCACAGGCAATTTAAATGGTTTCGTTTCCACATACGTATGGATTCATTGTCATGCTTTTTGATTGGGATAGTCTTTTGAGTACACGATTACACTCAAATGAAATATATCTTCAGATAGAAAGACTTTAGCTATGGAGGATATGGCAGACCATGTTATATAATGTTGCAACTATTCACTCCCTCCCCAGTAATGGAATTATACATCCACACTCACTGCCAGGTATCTTTGCAGTGCCCACCTACTATTGGGAAGACTGTACCCCTCCCATCCCTTGGCTCTGGGTTTAAGTAGCACCTTGCTTTGGCTAGATATTAGCAAGTGTAATATAAACAGAGGTTTGAAAAGCAATTGTGTGATTGGGTCTTCTTTCTTGTGCCTCTCCATTGACATGAGAAGAACATACCAGGCCAGCACTTTGGTCTGGTCCCAGGAGGAGGATAACAGATGTGTGGAGCAGAGCCAACCTAGCCAGGTTGACTATGGATCAGCCAACTCTCCATCCAGTAAATAAGCCCAGTTGAGATCATCAGGGGCAAAGAGCCTACTTGAGACTCAGCTAAGTGTAGAATACCTAAACACTAGCCTATTCACCAATGCATGAGCTAATTAAAATCTTATCATGTTATGTTGCTGAGATTCAGTGTTTCATTGTTTTCTCTCTCTTTGTTTTTAAGGCAGCATTATTGTGGCTATACATACATATAAATACATATTGTGGCCATACATATAAATATGCCTCTGATAACTGAAATATTAATGTTTCACAAAATATCTATTTTTGTGTTAGCTTTGTTAAATATTATACACTCTGATTTTTTCTGTAATTATACTATTCTATTCTAATTTTCCCTCTTTTTTGGTTTCCATTTCATTATTTAAAAGTGAGGATTGTAATCAATTGAAAGAGTACGTAACTGCTAAAGGATCTCCATACAACCCATCTTAATTTTTTTGTTTTTTTAGTTTTCCTGGACTCCTCCATGTGTTCCATGATATCTCAAGTAGCATACTTAATGTGCAGACCCTGTTACTGTCAAACAAACATGCAAGATAGACAAACTCAAACCCCAGGCCTGACTTATTTGGTAAAGATATAAGGAGCCACTTTCAAATTTGGATGGTTTGTTATTTATACAATCAGTGAAAAGAAGATTAAGACAATGGAACTAGTTCCTTGTCCCACACATTAAAGAGGATAATATTAAAACAGGAGCCACATGACTACAATGCAGTCCGTGAGATACACCACTACTAAGGAATCAAATATAGACTGCACCTAAGTGGTTTTATGTTCTGACACTCTGAGGGGAGTGGAGCAAAAAGCTTCATAACTCCTTAAAACACAGAAATGGTGAGAAACTGTCTCCTGAGAGCCTCCCAAGAGAGAAAGGGAGATAAGTAGGAGATAGCCTCACATTAGCTCTTTTGGGGCATCCCATGCCCTCCCATTGCAAGATTATCATAAGATGTTCTGCCAAGACTCAGATGAGTTATGATTCAAGCCTTTGCCTATAGGGATATGTGCAAGATAACCAGGGCATCATGGAGGAGCTATTCTCCTACAGTCAGCACCTTCTCTGTGTTTGTTACATCAAATACTCAAAGTTCACAGACTTTATAGAAGTGTGACATGCCTCCAATAGTCTATGCAAAAATAGTAATTGCTTTACTTATCTCAAATGACTGAGCAATACATCAGCATCTTTCTTATAAGAGCACTTAGTAACTACTTTTCCCCCTCTGACATAATTATTTTCTCCCCAGTGGTAAGCATTATTCAGACACTGATGATTAAAGGGTTATTTAAACCTTTTTTGGTAGGAAAAGTAATTTTCTGCTTGCAGTTGGAGCTAAATATGAACATATATTGTAAAGTGCCATGAGATTTCTTGTGTAACACTAATAATTTTCATCTAGAAGCAAATGCTCAGACACCTTAACATATAATCATTTTATGCTTCAAATCATAGTCTACAAAACAGCATATAACCTGCAAAATGCTATTATGATTTTAAAGATGCTTAATTCCTTTTCCTAGAAATAATGCATTGTAATAAGTAATACAGATTCCATAACTGGTATAAATAAAATTTTGGTTTTGCTTTGGATTTTTAAAACAATATTTAGGGATATTTATGGCCTTATGTTATGCATTATAATTTTCAAACAATAATCAATATTTTGTCATTTGTAAGTACTATTGAAAAGTTAATACAATTCAAGTTCAAGAAGTTATACTGAGCAACATATTTAATTACATTAGATTTGAATGATTTTTTTAAGTATAAGTTGACACCAACTTTCTCAGTGAAATTAGAAATTCTAGACAAAAATAAACAAGGAAATCTACTTTACTGATGTGGAAACAGACACAGAAAAGTACACCGATTTAAAGGCATTGGAGAGGAACTGAGGCATTTGACAATTCAAAATCAGAGGCTGAGATGCTTATCACTAAGCAGCAGCTAGGAGAATGAGAAACTATTAGCAAGTGCAACATAGGGTTAGGTTATTAAGTATGAAATGTTCAATTTCCTTAAGTACTAAGTTTGACAGTTGATATCTCTGACACTTCACTTTGACACTTACTGTTTTATTTTTATTGTGAAGGTACATTCTCAATCTTTCAAACACATGTTGTAACTTGTGATTATCTTTCAAATTTTTTTAGAGCAATTTTTGTGAAACCATGGGTAAGTAAAAATTCATGTTATTTTTTTAAAATGTGTTCTGTCATGGAACAAATGCAGTGCAGACAGCTTGAAATATCAATGAAGCATTTGGGAAGGATGTGGCTAATGAATGCACCACACGCTGATGATTTGAGAAATTCCCATCTGGTGATTTTAATCTTAAAAGCGAGCCATGTGGGCAACCTGAGACCAAGGTGGACAATGATGAGCTGAAAGCTCTGGTGGAAGCAAATCCATTTTGACCTACGCAGCAAGGTTTGATGTTACTATTCCAACAATATTGGACCATTTTGAAATAAATCGGCAAGGTAAAGAAGCTGGATAGATGGGTTCCACATGAATTAGAGTGTCAGCAGAGAAATCACCTCGAAGCTTGGCTTTCTTTGCTGTCACGACATAAAGGCAAACCAGTTCGACACCATATTGTTATGTGTGGTGAAAAATGAATTCTTTTTGGCAATTGCAAGTGTTCAGCACAATGGTTGGATAAAGATGAAGTGCCAAAACACAGTCCAAAACTGAATATTCATCGAAAAAAGCTAATGGTGTCTGTTTGATGGTGCAATGCTCTTATTATCCACTATAGCCTCATGAAACCTGATTGGTGGATTACAGCAGATGTCTACTGCAACCAGTTGGATGAAATGATAAGGATGCTTGCAATTAAGCAGCCGAAATTGGTCAGTAGAGACAAGCCAATCTTTTTGCAAGACAACGCTGGGTGACATGTTGCTCAAACAATGCTGCTCAAACTACAACCGTTGGACTTGGAAACTCTCTGTCATCCACCATATTCACCAGCCCTTGCACCAACTGACTACTACTTCTTCCAGGCTTTGGACCACTCCTTGCAAGGAAAAATATTCAATTCTCAACAAGCTGTGGAAAACGCCTTTCATGATTTCATTGCCACTCACTCTCCAAGCTGCTTCACTGCTGGCATAAACAAGATTCCATTAAGATGGCAAAACTCTGTTGATAGTTTAGGTGCAAACTTTGATTAATTGTTCTGCTTCTTGTTTGAGATATAATAAACTACACTTTTGATTCAAAATCAGACATTTCATATTTAATGACCTAAAGTTTAGATTTTTTTTTTTTTCAGTCTTCCAAAGGCCTTCAGTCTACGGGAAAATGTGAACTGGAAATTGACAAGCCCTGCAAAGATTAAAGTCTAATTTCAAATCTACTCAATTCACGATTGGTTTAGGATGATCCACCTTATCTTAGTTTAGTTATAAAAGCAGAGATTGATATAAAAACTTAGATGCAAATAGTTTATTTGGGACATTATTCTGGAAGCAGAGAGAGAGAGAATGGGGAGAAAATATCAGAGGAGGAGGGAAAAATAAATGTTCTGATTGCTACTAAAGGCAATTGGGTCTCAAACCAACAGGGACTGTTCTGAGGAACCATGCAGAAATTACTTTAGAATTATCCTCAACTATTGTTTTTTGTGGCTGAATAATACTCCATGGTATACATATACCACATTTTATTAATCCACATTTTATTGATGGGCACTTGGGTTGTTTCCACATCTTTGCAATTGTGATTTGTCCTGCTATAAATATTCTAGTGCAGATGTCTTTTTCATAAAATGTCTTTTTTTTTTTTTGCTTTGAGTAGATTCCCAAATGGGATTGCTGGATCCAATGGTAGTTCTACTTGTAGCTCTTTGAGGTATCTCCATATTACTTACCACAGAGGTTGTACTAGTTTGAAGTCCCATCAGCAGTGTATGAGTATTCTTATCTCTCTGCATCTATGCCAACTTTTATTGTTTTGGGACTTTTTGTTAAAAGCCATTCTCACTGGAGTTAAGTGATATCTCATTGTGGTTTTGATTTGCATTTCCTTGATGATTAGAGATGTTGAGCTTTTTTCATATATTTGTTGGCCATTAGTCTGTCTTCTTTTGAAAAGTTTCTGCTCATGTCCTTTGCCCACTTTTTAATGGGGTTGTTTAATTTTTTCTTTTTAATTTTCCTGAGTTCTATATGATCTAGCACCTCTTATATTATCCTGGATAGAGCTAGAGCCCATTCTACTAAGTGAAGTATCACAAGAATGGAAAAACAAGCACCACTATACACTCACCATCAAATTGGTATTAATTGATTAACACTTATGTGCACATATAGTAGTAACATTCATTAGGTGTTGGGCAGGTGGGAGGGGGAGGAGGGGATGGGTATATTCATACCTAATGGGTATGGTGTGCACTCTCTGGGGGGATGTACATGCTTTAAGCTCTGACTTGGTTGGGACAAGAGTAATATATGTAACCTAAACATTTGTACCCCTATAATATGCTGAAATAAAAAGAAACAGAATTATCCCCAACTAAAAGATGTGCAAGCTGAGGATTTATTTACTGACTCCTATCCATTGTTGGTTGAATGTTGTTCCCAAAGCCTTTACCTCCCCTACAATTCAAGACTAGGCCTCAGCATTGTTCTGGAGTAGGTATCTAGGGTATTGGAGAAAGATTCTAGGCAAAGAGACACCGAAGCGCTGATGTTCACACTTGACGTGAATGCTGGCATCATTTATGTAATTGTACACCTCAGCTGTGCTGAAATCAAGTAGTCCAAGGGAATGTGGCAAAAGGCACCTCAAATATCTGCTATGCTAAGTGCCCGCCAAAAGCAAAGATAAAACTTCTCTGGAAGAAGATAACATCATCGAGAATTTGAAATTATTTCTATAATTTTAATATCAGAATTCAGTCAAATATAACTTATTATAAGGCAATAAAATTTGAATGAAAATCAAGAGAAGAATAGGTAAAAAACAGATACAGAGAAGAATTAGATATTGGCTTTAACCAACATGGAGTTTAAAATAACTGTGTTTAGATGATAATATGTCAATTTAATCAGATGAAGAAAAAAATATAAAAATTGTAGAAATAAAAATATAATAATTGAAATTTAGAAGTTAATGGATAGATTTAACAGAAGTTTAGACACAGCCAAAGAGTAAGTTAATGAACTGAAATGTATAAGAATATATTTAAACTAAAGCACTGACACAAAAAGATGTAAGTACACAAGAGAAGTACAGAAGAGAAGTTAAGATATCTAAGAAATACATAAAAAATGCTTGAATGTAGAGTGCCAGAATGATAGAAGAGACAGAAAGGAAATAGATACAATATTTAAAAATGCAATTAAAAAATGTTTCCAAACATTTGGGATCACTTGTTATCTTGATGAAAGATATCAAGCCATAGATTCAAAAAGCACTATTAACCAACCAGAAACACAGTATATAAAAATAAAACCACAACCAGGCATATTGTGGTAAAATTTCTGAGAAACATATACAAAGAAATAATTTTAAAAGGAGCCAATGAAAAAGATTGCTTTTAACACATTGACTGCCATGTAAGTTGTATTTAACTCAGGCTATTTTTGAGCCTTGTGAAACAAAACTCTGCAGTTGGTTTGTGAAAATCTTACTTGTTAATGTTCTGGTTACAATTAATATTGACAATTTAATTCTAAAAACCTGGATTGCATTGCATATAATTCACAGAAAATAATAAAAAAATGACAAATTAGAAAGGATTGTTTTACTTTAATAAAACACCATGACCCCAGGGAAAAAAATTTTTTTTCTAGTGTGGCAGTCAATGTGTTAAATGAGAAACAAATAGAAATTCAGCTGATTTCTCAGTGGTAACATTGGAGGCCAAACGACAATTGGATCATACTTTTAAAGTGCTTAAAGCAAATAACCACCAACCTAGAATGTTACAGCAGCAAGAATATCCTTACAAAAAAAAAAAAATGAAATGAAGATGTTACAAATAAATAAATCCTGAAGAAATTCACCAGTACTTTGCAAGTAATGTCTTTGAGATTAAAAACATGTAGAGAATTAAAATAGATGATAGGGAAAAATAGTCAGGAGGGGTAAGTGGAGTTAAGAAATTCTAAGGTTCTAATATGTCTTACCTAGCCTCCCTATATCTGATTGATTATAATTTAGGCCACATGTTAGGAATTGTAGTCTGTATTCTGAGTGATCATGTATTCAATTACTGATGAAGAAGAAAAGCTCTTGTTGCCATTACAATTGTATTTACTTGAAGAAAAGCTCTTGTTGCCATTACAATTGTATTTACTTGAGTTTTAAAACTATGTACCTATATTAATTGGTTTTTAAATTCTCTATTAAACTAAAAAGAATAAGCAGCTGTTCTTACTTTGATTCCTTGAAAAGAGAATTCTTTAAAAATCTAGCTAAAAATGAAAAGATATGAACTTTTCTGATTTTATATTATTAATAATTATTCTACCATTACTATGCTAGAGAAAGATACTGTTTAAATAAATAAGAGT
Source organism: Varecia variegata (assembly GCA_028533085.1). NCBI lineage: Eukaryota > Metazoa > Chordata > Mammalia > Primates > Lemuridae > Varecia > Varecia variegata. Next base: position 29,759,075 of record CM052440.1, read on the forward strand.
TTGGAAATTGTATTTCAAATAGTATTGTTAGATGTGAGTTATTCATGACCAAACTTTTTAGAAGATGTAAAAAAAATTACAGCTAAACCATTATGTTCTACCTATTAGAGAACAGTTTGCTTCAATGTAAATTTCATTTCCTTACTAGTTTAGAAAAATATGAATTATATCATTCCATTTTCTTTACAATCAGAAGATAATATATTTTTCCAATGTTGGCATAATTATAAAATTACTATTAATAAAATGATTTCATCAAGTTTTTCATGAGCATACATAGTTTGAATGTTCTGAGAGAGACAAAGCAATTAATTTTGCACACAGCTTTTGCAAAATGCTTATGCTATTTATCAAAATAGCAATTTATATCTAAGTTGCTTTTTATAGAACATAGGTGAAAGTGAAAATATCCCCCAATATTAGCGCTAACTCTAATGGTTTAAAATAGCTATCCTTGAAGAAACTTTGCATGACAAGGTTAAAATTAGGTTAATGGTTGATGCAAATATGTTAAAAATAAAAGACAAGAAAAAGTGTGTTCCTTTTAATATACATATTCAACAGTTTTCACACTTTATAAAAAGAAGGCTATTTCACAACTTCCCTGGAAATTGCACTGGAAACCACTGCTATTTTTTTGTTTTCTTTCTCCCCTGAATAAAACTGTATTCTGTATTCTGAGATCCCCTGCTGCCTTGAACCACAAACTTCCATTATAACCTTGTGATATGTCACTTGCATTTGTACTTAACATACTTTGACTCATTCATGTCAGAGAAAAAAAATGATATTGGAATCCTAATATAGCTTTCTGCTTTGGAAAACTATATACTTAAAAATAATCTAGAACAGAGAATACTCATTTTGGCAAAGTGCACTAGTGCTAATCTTGTTCTGGCAGGTCGTCAATGAACAGGGTGTTTTCCAGCCCTACCTCAGTACAAAGTGATGCTAATGCCAAAATCAAAAAGTTCCCTCAACGTTCATACATAATTCAACACATGTCTTCTGATTCCTGATTGTGCCTTCTGTAGCTAAAGAAAATAATTTCATTGAAACAGAAAATACCTATGATGAGCCAAAATAAATAGGTCTGTATGAGAAAGGAAATATTTTTATATCCATCAATTTACTGAATAAAAAATTCTAACATAAAGGATGATACAATAAAAATTAAGCCATTACATAACCACAACGTCCCCTTTCTCAGATAATGATGAACAGATTTTTGTATCTTTCCTGAAATGTTCTATGTGTTTACAAGTGTGTGTGTATGTGTGTGTGTGTGTGTGTGTGTATGTGTATACACATATACACATATCTCTAAAGGAATATATTTTGAAGTAAAGTATGGGTCTATTTTGAGATTTATTTATTTATTTATATATTTATGTATATATGCATGTATGTATACATGTGTATATGTATTTATTTATTTTAGCGACAAGTTCTTGCTCTGTTGCCCAGGCTTGAGTGTAGTGTATCTCACTGCAGCCTTGAACCCCTGGACTCAAGCAATTCTCACAATTCAGCCTCCTGAGTAGCTGGGGCTACAGGCACATGCCAACACACCCAGCTAATCTTTTTTTTTTCCAGAGATGGAGCCTCACTATGTTGCCCAGGCTGGTCTCGAACTTCTGGTCTCAAACTCCTGGTCTCAAGTGACCCTCCCACTTTAGCCTCTGAAAGTGCTGGGATTATAGGCATGAGTCACAGCACCTAACTGAGAATTATTTTTAAAATAATATGCTATATATAGGTATTAATTTAAGTTGTACTAGTTGACATATTTCCTATGGATACATTTAAAATATTTTACTGTTATTAGCTAGTTTCTCCCTATAATCAATTTACTAAGAATAGATTAACATTAACTGTAGTTTATTTTAATATTTTACCAGATTCCTACAGGGGACATATTATTCAAATAAAATATTCTTAATGTGAGTCATAATAATAATGAATAAAGTTAATTGAGTTCTTACTGTGTACTATATACCCTCTTCTAAATGAATTGTATATGTTAACTTATTTAATAATTACAAAAATTATAAAAGTTATAACCTCCTAATTTTTTATCCCATTTTATAAAGAAACTAAAATTGCAGACAGATAAGTAACCTGTGAAATTTTACACAGTATATTAGTAGCAAAGGCTGGATTTGATTCCAGATAGTATGACTCTAGAGTTCATGCTCTTCATATTCTGCTATATTGGCTATCAAGATTTAATAAAAACTACTTTTATGCTATTAATTTGAAAATATTATCTTTAAATACATCATATAGTTTCTAAAGAAGGTTCATGTTGTGACATAATATTCCCTTTACTTTTTGTGTGTGTTCCAATCGCAATTGACAGAGAAGTCTCTTCCCCCCCCCATTGTAATATACCTTATCAATTACTCTCCACATTCTACATTGCAGTCATTCCTAACTCTTCCAGTAGAGCTCTCAGAAATATAGTTTCTATGGATCCATCTTGACAGCTGCACAGAGTGCCAGATTCATCTTACATATCTGAGGTTATGGCATCAAGCTTCCTGCCTCATGCAGATCCTTATGGAAATTGACTTCCTGTCTCTCTTGGCATTGTGTGCCTCAGCTGTGTGACAGTTATTGGGCTCTTCTTCCTGGCTTCTATCCTATCCTGCTTGTCACTTCCATCCAAACAAAAATCCTTTAGTAAGACGTTAATTCTTCTTGGACTAAACCTTCTTTTAAAGGAGTAATCATGTTTTTACAAAAATGTCTACATAAATGTTGTAGAAGTGTTGACCCACATTATCTTCCTCAATAACAACATTCTTCTAACCTTGTCTGAGTGCAGCTGTGCATGACTGAAATACTTCCATATACAGTTTTCATTTGTCCTTACATAGCAAAAGCTAAGCAGTGTTGCTGAAAGAAAAAATAACTAAGACTTTGAAAGTTTTGCAGGAAGATCTCAGCTTCTTCCTGAAATCGGTTCTTATCACTGTGACTAGACATTTCTTTTTAAGTCCTATATCTCAAATTATGAAGCCATTATATTATTTCTAATAAGGAATTTTAAGCATCATCTGAGAGCAAAAGAAAAAAAATATGGGTGCAGGGTAAGGAAGAATGTTTCTAAAATTTTTCTAAGAAAAATATTTGCCTAAATACCCAATTTAGTCTTTCTCACCTGACTGGGAAGACCCTGTATATTGCATTTTACATTCAGCTTTATATAAGGAGCAATATTCATCCTTTGAGAATCACAAGCTCTGGGGTAGGCCTATATGATGCTAATTTCCAGATTTTTCAAAGATTTCAAGCCATGAGACAGTGTTATAGATTTTTAACTGCTTAGCTGAATTAAGCCTTTTCCATTCTCAAAAAGTTATATATAATGTATATTTATTTTTGAAAATTTTTTTCTTATTTAATTGTCTTATTTTATTACCATTTTGTTGTGGTCATTAGGGCTATTCACAAACATTCCTTTTCTCTTTCATTGCTTTGGCTGACAAATTGTGAACAGATATGTTATGTATTATATAAGTTCCAAGTTTTATGCAGAATGGAGACTCTACCAGCCTGGGTCCTTGAGTGACTTCAGTGAACACCCACTCTGATGACCTGCAATGGACATCTATTGTGAAGGAGCACTGAAATTTGAAGACTGTTACGACAGCATAATCTAGCCAATCTTGCCTGTCCTAACACACATTATTTCTCTCTTCAGAATGTATTCCTATGGACCGTGTCTTAGTCTGTTTAGGTTGTTATAATAGAATGAGACTGGGTAATTTATACACAACAGATATGTTCTGGAGCCTCGTGGTTCTGGAGGCTGAGAAGTTCAAAATCAAAGCACCAGCTTCAGTGTCTGGTGAAGGCCTGCTTCCTAGACAGTAATCCTTTCACTGTAAGCTCACATGGTGAAGCAGTGAGGGATCTCTCTGGGTTCTCTTTTATAAAGGCATTAATCCCATTTATGAGGTTTCTGTCCTCATGACCTGATTACCTCTCAAAGGCCCCAACTCATAATATCATAATACTATCACTTTTGATGTTATGGTTTCAACATATGGATATTGGGAGGACACAAACATTCAGGTGAGGCAACACTGAATGATTTATAATTTATTAAAATTTCTATCAATATATATTATTGGAGCACATTAATTTTGTTATTGCAGTTGTTATATATGGTTATATCAGTACATCAGCAGTAAATTACATCCCGACAATTTTCTTCTTCTACTCCTAGGAGAAATCACATCTATACCTAATTCTTAATGCCACTATTTTCCTCTTTCAGATCACATTCAAGTCTTCTCTGACTTTATTGTGTTAGCTGTAATGCTCTCATACAACCTTATGAATTAACATTGAAGGGAACCTCCATATGTTGAAGACTCTTAAAATAATAAGCATCTTGCATATATCAGTGGGTCTGATACCCAGTTATATCACTGCTTGTGATGCTTGGATGTATCGGTCTTTTGAGAAGCTACTCTGATCTCACATCCTGGGAAAAAGAGTTTTTCCTTCTTAGTCTTTTTTGTGCTGTTATAACAGAATACCACAGACTGGATAATTTGTAAATAATATAACATTTTTTTCTTATAGTTCTGGAGGCTGTGAAGTACAAGATCAAGGTGATGATATCTGGCAAGGAACAAAGGCATCACATGGCAGAAAGGCAGAGGGAGAGAGAGAGCGAGCTAGCACAAGAGGGTGGGAAGCCACAGCCCCAATATGAACATACTCCCTTAATAATGGCATTAGTCCATTCATCAAGGTAGAGCCCTAGTGACCTAAACACCTCTTAAAGATCTCACCTTTTAATGCTGTTAGAATGGCAATGAAATTTCAACATGAGTTTTAGAGTAAACATTGAAACCACATCACCCTCTCTCCATGTATATGGAAGATGACTTTTTATTTCATTTCAGTTGGCAACACTGACTAGAAATTTAATATATTATTTGGGGGCAGTGTTAAACCACAAAGTCATATAGAGTTTTAACACCACTTAAAAATAACGTCCAGAAATAATCTAACTGTGAGTTAGTTTTTAAGTCAACAATAAAACTTTAAATTAAGATAAAATTGGGGAACACAATTTTTATATCAGTCATCTTCTTCATTAGAATCTATAATATTATAGATGGCATTCATTTCTCAAGAATTTTAACTCCCCTTTTGCAGTCCCTCTCTTGTGACTTAATATTGAGCATTTTAAATACACATGTAGAAAATATTTCCAAACCCCTACTGTCTCTAGCTTTGCCTTCCTCTCCTCCATTGATCTTGCCCTCCATCCTATCTCAGCCACTCATTTCCATAGAATACCCTAGAGATTATCATTACTGTGATTACAGCCCCTCCAGATTTCAGTGCAACATTTATCACTTTAAATTCATGATTTTGAATACTTCATTGAGAAATGTTGTAATCATTAGCAAGCTTTCATAGAAAACCACTACTACATCTAACCATCTACCAATATTAGCACATTTATACCAAACTTTCTTCTTATTACCGTTTATGAATCATTAGTGTTTTTATTTAAAGTCTATTTAAAGCCTGTCTACTCAAGAACTAAATTCCATCTCCTGTCACCTATTCCATTTCATTTTTCTAGGAACCTCCTCTCTCCAACTTCATTCTTTTTTTTTTTTTAACTTGGTACTGAATCAGTATACAAATATTTTGTTATTTCTTCCATCAGAGAGCATTTCTTTTCCCATTAGCTCCCATGCCATGTTTTTCCTCCTTTGCAGGAAAACTCATCAAAGCATTTGTCTATATTTGCTGTTTCCAGTTTACTTGTTCTCTTTAAACCACTCCAGCCAAGTTGCCCCCAAACATTCCACTCTTTTCTAGTTGACTAATGACCACATTGAAAGTCCAGTAGTCTGTTCTCATTCCTTACTTTGTTTGGCCTATCATCAGCATTTAACACAATTTATTACTCTTTTCTCATTATACTTTCTTCTGTTGGCTTGCCAACAGCACACTTTGTTTTCCTCTTATTCCACTAATCTCCTTCTCATCCCCTTTGCCATTTCTTACTCTGCTTCAACTCTTCATAATGCAGAGTTCAGTTCTAATTCTCTTCTCTCTTCTATCTGCACACATTCCAATGCATATCACAGTCAGTCCCATGACTTTAAATATCATCTTTCATTCAGGTTTTTCTCTTTATTTTCCTTCTATTGTATTTGATGTATTCACTCTTTCTGCCCCCCACTTTTTAAAAATTTTAAATAGATTTAGAGTGCTGTGAGTGGTTTTTTCTTTTCTTTTTCTTTTCTTTTTTTTTTTTTTGTTATATGGCTGGGTTGCATAGTGGAGAAGTCTAGGCTTTTAATATACCCATCATCTAAACAGAGTACATTGTACCCAGGAGGTAATTTTTTATCCTGCACCTCCATCCCACCTTCCCCCTTCTGAGTATCAATGTCTGTTAAGTTACTCTATATGACCATGCATACTCATTGCTTAGCTCCCACTTATAAGTAAGAACATGTGGTTTTTGGTTCTTTGTTTCTGGGTTACTTTACTTGAATAATGGCCTCCAGTTCCATCCAAGTTGCTGCAAAATACATTATTCCATTCTTTTGGATGGCTGAATAGTATTCTATGGTGTATATGCCACATTCTCTTTATCTACTCATTGGTTGGTGGGCACTTAGTTTGGTTCCATGTTTTAGCAATTGTGAATTGTGCTGCAATAAACATGAGTGCAGGTGTCTTTTTTTATACAGTGATTTCTTTTTCTTCAGGTAGATCCTCAGTAGTAGAATTGCTGGACTGAATGGTAGGTCTACTTTTAGTTCTTTGAGAAATCTCTGTACTGTTTTCCATAGAGGTTGTACTCATGTACATTCCCAGAAACAGTGTATAAGCAAGCATTCCCTGTTCACCCCATCCCATCTGCACCAGGATCTCTTGGTTTTTGGCTTTGTAGCAATGGTCATTCTAAAAGGGGAAAGGTGGTATCTCATTGTGGTTTAATTTGTCTGATAATTAGTGATGTTGAGCAATTTTTCATATTTTTTTGGAAATTTGTTTCTCTTCTTTTGAAAAATGTCTGTTCATGTCTTTTGTTGACTTTTTAGTGAGGTTATTTGTTTTTTACATGTTGACTTGTTTGAGTTCCTTATAGACTCTGGATATTAGGCATTTTTCAGATATTTAGTTTGAGAATGTTTTCTCCCATTCTGTAAGTTGTCTATTTAGTCTGTTGATTATATCTTTTGCTGTGCAGAAACTTTTTAGTTTAATTAAGTCCCATTTATTTATTTTTGTCATTGCTATATTTGCTTTTGGGGTCTTAGTCATGAATCCTTTACTAGGCCAATGTTGAGGATAGTTTTTTCTAGGTTTTCTTCTAATATTTTCATGGTTTCAGGTCTGAAATTTAAGTCTTTAATCCATCCTGAGTTAATTTTTGTATAGAGGGAGAAATCGGGATCTAGTTTCATTCTTCTGCATGAGGCTAACCGGTTTCCCCAGCACCATTTATTGAATAGGGTGTCCTTTCCCCCAGTGCATGCTTTTGCCTGCTTTGTTGAAGATCATTTGGTTGTAGGCATTTGGCTTTGTTTATGGGCTCTCTCTACTGTTCCTTTGGTCTATGTGTCTGCTTTTATATCAGTACCATGCTATTTTGATTACTATTGCATTGTAGTATAATTTGAAGTTGGGTAATGTAATGTCTCCAGATTTGCTCTTCTTGCTTATGATTGTTTTGGCTATTCAAGCTTTTTTTTTTTTTTTTTTTTGGTTCCTTATGTATTTCAAGGTTGTTTTTTTTCTAAATCTGTGAAAAATGACTTTGGGATTGCACTGACTTTATAGATTACTTTGGGCAATATGGACATTTTAACAATATTGATTCTTCCAATCCATGAGCATGGGACACTTTTCCATTTGAGTGTCATGTACAATTTTTTTCATCAGCACTTTATAGTTCTCTTTGTAGAGGTCTTTCACCTCCTTGGTTAAGTATATTCTGAGGTTTTTTTTTTTTTTTTGCAGCTAGTGTAAATGGGATTGAGTTCTTGATTTGATTCATAGCTTGGTTGTTATTAATATATAGAAATGCTATAATTTTTGTATGTTAATTTTGTAACCTGAGAATTTACTGAATTTATTTTTCAATTCTAAAGAGTCTTTTGGAAGAGTCTTTATAGTTTTTTAGATATATGATAATATCACTGGCAAACAGGGATAGTCTGACCTCCTCTTTCCTGATTGGGAAGCTCTTTATTTCTTTCTCTTGCCTGATTGCTCTGGCTAGTACTTCCAGTATGATAGTGAATAGAAGTGATGAAAGTGGGCATTTTTGTTTTGTTTTAGTTTTTAGAGAAAATGCTTTAGACTTTACACATTCACTATGATGTTGGCTGTGTGTATTAGAAGTATTCATTCTATCTTTATTTTTTAGAAGTTAACTAGAATTTTTAACAGGCATCTTTTTTTTTTTTTTT
>CM052440.1:29768045-29790997 GCA_028533085.1 Varecia variegata
TGAGTAATACTCCATGGTATAAAGATACCACATTTTACTAATCCATTCATGAATTGATGGACATTTGGGTTGTTTCCACCTCTTAGCGATTGTGAATTGTGCTGCTATAAACATTCGGGTGCAAGTATCTTTATTATAGAATGACTTTTGTTCTTCTGGGTAGATGCCCAATAATGGGATTGCTGGATCGTATGGAAGGACTACGGCATCTTTATCTTCAAAAATTTTAATTTAATGAACATCGTTATCCTCCTTCCAAACAAGAAAATGATTTTAGAGTGCTTTAACTCTGACATGTCATCCCAAACTTATTATGCTATTTTTTATTTAATTTCATTTTAACTCTTATAATTAGATATTATGATTATTATTTCTTGCAGAACGTCCAAATTGTATCTGCCACTATGCTTTACAAATGTTACTTACTCAGACTGTTTTCTTTCTTCCTGAAGTTTATCCTCTGCAAATTACTTAAGTGAAAGATTATTAGTGGTGATTTCTCTCAGTTTTGTTTTTGTGCTTGTCTGGAAATATCTTTTGTTTTTTATATTATGTAATCTTGAAAAATGTGACATTAATATCAGAAGTAATATTTAGATCAATTTAAGTCCTACAAACTGTCATGTACTCTACAGAATATTAGGTATGTGAGTAAAACAGACCAGACCTAGTTCCTGCTCTCATTAGGTTTAAAATAGCTTTATATTTACCATTTCAAATTAATTATTTTTATAATATAATATAATCTGTCCCAGATTTAACCATACATTTACATATTTTTAATTTCTAGTTATTTTTTTTAAAGTTATAGATAGCTTTCTTATAAAATCCCTATTTTATACTTTAATTTCATCTTGAAAAACTAATTACTATTCCATAAGGTTTGGTACACCTGATGTTGCAAATGTACCTAGTAAAAAAAATTTACTCTTCAAGGAGTACATTTGTTAAAACACCATAAATGTATTTTATTCCAATTGTTATTTCTGTCCTCATATGTCCTTTTTTATATGCTATAATGTGCTCTAGATTCATCTGTATATTTGTTCAAGAATTTTGTTAAATACAAAAAAAAGTTGATCTTAAAAAGTACTATAAATGGTACAGACTATTCTATAGAGAGGAAATATCTCATTTAAGTCACATGCCTACTTATTCCATATATAATTCAAAGATATCTTTGTGCAGCTCAAAAATAGAGTCCTGCTAACTCACAAACTAAAAGTAGAAATGGTAAGAAAATAACAGAATGGGCAATTCCTGCAAAATGATAATGGTAGGTTATAGAAAAGTTTATTTGAAATTTTTGTCTGATTTTCTCTATGGATTGCATTCTACATGTTAGATGTGCTTTTTGCAACATTTAGTTTACAAAACTGATACCATGATTATAGTTGCCCTTGCTTCTAATTATTAGAAATATATGTATTTACCCAGAAAATGCTCTAAGATGCTTTGGTTTTATTCGGTTATAATTCATAAAGTTGTAAATTATGTTCTGTGTATTTATGTAAGTGATGATAATTTAAAATATATTTGAGCACATTTTTAACAATGTTTTTAGATTCTAGCTTATGAGCCATAAAATAATTAGCCTGATAAAACTGAACTATAATTCACTCCATTTCATTTCTTTCACAGTGTTTTGTAGTTCTCCTTAAAGTGATCCTTCACCTCCTTAGTTAAGTATATTCCTAGATAACCTACAGAATTGGAGAAAATATTCACAAACTATACATCCAACAAAGGACCAATATCCAGAATGTCCAAAGAACTCAAATAAATCAACAAGAAAGAAAAACAAATAACTCCATTAAAACATGGACAAAAGACACGAACAGAATTTTTTTCAAAAGAAGATAGACAAATAGCCAACAAATATATGAAAAATTGCTCAACTTCACTAATCATCAGGGAAAAGCAAATTAAAACTACAATGAGGTACCACCTTACCCCATCATAATGGCCATTATTAAACAATAGATGTTGGCATGGCTATGGTGAAAAAGGAACACTTTATACACCATTAGTGGGACAGTAAATTAGTATAACTTCTATGGAAAACAACATGGAGTTAACCTCAAAGATCTAAAAGTAGACCTACCATTAGATCCAGCAATCCCACTACTGGGTATCTACCCAAAGGGAAAGAAGTCATTATATCACAAAGACACCTGCATCTGAATGTTTATTTCAGCACAATTCACAATTGCAAGGATATGGAATCAACCTAATAGCTTATCGTTTGATGATTGGATAAAGAAAATGTTGTGTGTGTGTAAATATATATATATAAATACACACACACACACACACACACACACACACACCATGGAGTACTACTCAGGCATAAAGGGATGAAATAATGTCTTTTGCAGCAACTTGGATGGAACTGGAGAACATTATCCTAAATGAAGTATCTCAAGAATGAGTAAAAAGACACTACATGTTCTCACTAATAAGTGGGAGCTAAAGAATGGGTATGCACAGTCATATAGTGGTATAAAGGACATTGGAAACTAAGAATGGGGAAGGTGGAAGAGGAGTGAGGGATAAAATCTTACCTATCAAGTACCATGTATACTATTCTGGTGATGGGCACACTAAAAGCCATGACTTCAGCATTATACAATTCATCCATGTAACAAAAACATTTGTACTCCCTTAATATCTTGAAATAAAAAAATTTAGAACATCTTTTGAAAAATTTTAAACATGCTAAATTTATGCATGATTAAAGACTTATCTTATTGTTAGACTTTATATATAATCAACATGTAATTCAAATGGTGACCACATTTTTAGAGTCAAAATAGCATTATGAAATATTAGTCTGGTGACTTTGGGCTGCATATCAACTTAAACTGAATAAAACTTCCAATATGAAAAATTAAAAAAGAAAAAGAAAAGAAAGGAAAAAAGTTTCATTTCATATATTACATTTCCCACAAATTTCTCCTAATTTGTGCCATACATTGCTTGGGGAAAACTTATTAGGGAACACTGTCACACATAAATGAATTACCTGACATAATATAAATAAAACTCAGATCAGTATCCATCAGTCATTTGTACCTTTGGTTTTTTACAATCAACCATAAGTCTGAAAGACATAAATTAGCTATAGGCATTATCTATTGATTTCCATTGTCTAGAAAGAAAGTAAAATATTTCAATTGAGCCATATCACCAATCCTGAAGCTTTTTTTTTTGACAACTGGACAATATTCATTATGATTTGTTTAGAAAACCAATTAAAGTAAGATATCAAATCAGTTGCTGATCTCTTTCTGTTATAGTAAAGTCAATACCATAACATGCCCCCTTTTGTTTTTTTCTGATATTTTTATTTTGTTTCTGTGACAGAGTACTATAGAATATACTGTTTTTTCTATATTTTATCTCCATCCTAGATTCACTGGATCTGGTAAGCAGGAAATAATGAGTGCCCAAATGATTAGTAAAACATATGAGTACCAGAGAATGAGAGAGAAACTCCTCCATGAAATTTAGAAGGCTGTCACATCTGTCTTGATCCACGGGGCTGAGAAATCTAGGGCATGCCAGGGTACAGATTACTATGTCATGTACAACTCATTAATGAACAAAGAGGCACAACAACTGTTGAGCCTCTTTGGATTTTGGTTGTAATGTAGGTCACACTTCAGATTGCTGTTCTGACCCATTTGCTGAGTAATGCATAAGCTTTGAAGGGGCCCTGCAGGAGCGGGCTCTGTGGCAGGTGTATGCTGTGGTGCCCACTGTCTGGCCCCTTGGGCCTTATGACCCAAAAGGTCCAATCACATAATTGAATATCTGTGGCAGATATTACCTCAATAAAATTTTTATATCTTGCATTTGCATAAGTATGTGAGTTAAAGTAAAAATAAACAACAAAAATGTTGATTGAGAACAGAATAAAAATAAGAAATTGGAACCCTTCGACACTGTTATTGGGAATGTAAAATGGTGCAACCACTATGGAAAACGGTACGAAGGTATGTATCTGAAAGAAACGAAATCAGGATCTTAAAGAAATATCTGCACTCCCATGTTTATTAAAGCATTATTCACAATAACCAAGATCTGAAGACAACCCAAATGTTCAGCCACAGATGAGTAAAGAAAATGTGATACACACACACACACACACACACACACACACACACAAAATGGAATATTGTTCAGCCTTAAAAAAGAAGGAAATCTTACCATTTGCAACAACATGAATCAACCTGGAGGGCATTATGCTAAGTTCAATAAGCCAAAGAAGGATAAATTCTGCATAATTCTACTTGTAGTATGTATCTAAAATGTTCAAACTCAGAAGCAGAGAATAGACTGGTGGTTTTAGGAGCTGGGGGGAGGGTGAAATGGGGAGCTATTGCTTAATGGGTATAAAATATCAGTTATGCAAGATGAGTATGTTCTAGAGATCTGCTGTATAACATAGTACCATTTTTGTGCACTTAAACGTCTATTTAGAGGGTAGATCTCATATTAAGTATTCTTAGTCCCCCCAAAAGACCACACACAAAAAACCTCACAAAAGGATGCAGGGATACTCTTGTAGGTGATGGACATGTTTAATACTTTGATTGTGGTGACGGTATCTCAGGTATATACATATGTCCAAATTCATGTGCAGTTTTTTTGCATATCAGTTGTGCCTCAATAAACCTGTTACAAGTTTTTAGAAAATTAAAAAATAGACTAAAACTGGAAATGGATTTACTTTTTTAAAATGAGGCTATCATGAGGCATAAGAGACAGATCCATGAAGAGTAAAACTCATAACTTCCGATTACAGTCATGCACTGCATGATTTCTCAGTCAATGACGGTGGTTCCATAAGATTATAAAGGAACTGAAAATTTCTATTGCATAGTGGTATCATAGCCATTGTAACATCATAGTACAATTACTTTATTTTTATAATTTAATGTAGTGTAAGTGTACAGTGTTTATAAAGTCTATAGTAGATTATAGTGATGTCCTAGGCCTTCAAATTCACTCATCAATTACTCACTGACTCATCTAGAATAACTTTTTGTCCTGCAAGCTTCATTCATGAGAAGTACCATATACAGGTACCAATTTTTAAATATTTCACAGCATATTTTCACTGTACATTTTCTCTGTTTAGATATGTTTAGATATACAAATACTTACCATTGTGATATAGTTGCCTACAGTATTCAGTACAGTAACGTGCTGTACAGGTTTGTAGCCTAGGAATAATAGGCTATACCATACAGCCTAGATGTGTAGTAACCATCCAGGTTTGTGTAAGTACACTCTACACTCTCTCATGTTCTCACGGTGACAAAATCACCTAAAAGATGCATTTCTCAGAATATATCCCTGTCGTTAAGTGATGCATGACTGTAGTTTTTTAGTTCATAGGGTCACTAAACAAATGGTTGAATATTAGTCAATTTTAAGTAAAAACTCATTCACAAGTCGTTTCAGCAGTACATGTTAATGAAGATGAAAAATTCTTTGTGTCAGAGATTTCAAATATTGACATTTTTTATACTTTTTCTCATGCTAGTGAACTCTTTGTTGTAATTTTCATTGTGAGCTTTGAGGTATGGTATAAGAGTTAAGAATTTAGGCTTTCAGTTAAACTATGTAAATTCGAATGCTAAGTGAACATTAATGTTAAAACTTGGCTAATGTTAAGTTTTGTAGCCTTTGGTAGGTTTCTTAAATTCTCTGAACCTTGGTTTACCTCGATGTAAAGTGGGGATAATAATGGCATTAGATCAGAAGTTGGAGTGAGGCTTAGATGAGATAGAACATGTTAAGTACTAGCCACAGAGAAAGCCCTCAGTAAATATTAAGTATTAATATTCAGAAGATTACATATCAGTATTCTCAATTGTAAAATCATAACTCCTTCCAACCTCATAACAGCAAATTTCTGTTATTGTAGGCCATATCTATATAAAGTGGAGATTTAATCAGTTATTTGGTTAACAGGGAAAGAGCCACTATATAATTAAAGTTTATGAACAAATCGTAAGAACTGGTTGTATATTAATGGCCCAATAAGTAAATACTTTTTAAATGCTATCTTAAAAGCATTTAATCATGCCATCAGTCTAGTTATATTGTGCTAAATTGTGCACAGTTGTGTCTTAGCTCCCAGCTACCTCATCCTTTTTTTCCAAATTACATTTTTCATTTCATGTGTTTCCCTAACACTAAAAATTTTGCAGTTTAAACAAATAATTTATGCAATTAACAACTTAATTTAGGTTGAAATATTTTCATCTGTATTTGATGAAAACATACAACATTTTCTTTTTAAAAACACCTTAATTTTCTCCTTATTAATACTGTCAAAGTAAATATTTTTTAAATGTAGTAATACTAATGGAAGTATGGATTCACTTTCTCTTCCAACAGAAGAGAAAAAAGCAAAACAAAATAAAAACCAAAAAACGTTTTTGCCATTTGCAATTACAGATGATCTCACAGCAGAAAATAACTGGGTAATTGTTTTGTCAGCTTGGAGATCACACACAGAATTATAGTACTTGGCTCATTTCACTCTATGTCTTGAATTGATAGAATAAGCTATTTGGGGAAGATTTTGGTTTCAAAATACACTGCAAAATTCCATCAGAATCAATATTTTCAAAAAATCAATATCTCCAAAAATATGTGTATGATGAATGGAATTCTGTGCCTTTAATGATAACCTCCACAGTTCTTAACCATTTTTCACTGTGAAAGACAAAGTAGTTATCATAAAATAAACTTATATCAGGCTTTTCATCGTTTTCTTCAAATTGTGGATTGATTTCTCACATTTGGATTTCACTGACTGCTTGACCTGAAATTGGCTCATTGATTATGATATATCTTTTTGTGCTTCTTTTAGTAATTGTTTGCCAGAGAATGTGACTTAAAAGTTAAGTGCTAAATAATTTGTTTGGGATCAGAAGACATCATAATAAGCCCAAGAATCAAATACGTATTAATAAAATATAGTGAAATACTGATAATCTTCAAGAAATAACACTGTGACTAACAAAATCCATTAAAACCCTTACAATTAAAAAGGGCCTTATTGTCACAGAAATTCATAATTCTAATATTCTTTAAAAATTGTTATCCAAACTCTGGAGAACTTGAATGTGCTTATTAATGATGAAAAAAAGTATCATAAATACTCTGTTGTTGAAAGACCAGTTTTAACTGAGACAGCAAAAGGAAGACTTGTGACTTCTCTCCAACTTTTCTGCCACTCCTAAATTTAAATCCAAAGCTCACAAACTTAAATGCCTGAAAAAATTCTACTGTTACTACCATATATGGGTAAACGGAGAAGGATATTAGGCAGTGAATATGTTAACGAACACCATGCATAGCATCTGCCTACTTTCACTGCTGTTTATAACAAACAACCTGAACAGATCACACCTTGACTTAGAATAGTTTGCACAACTTAGTTTAGAACAGATCTTCTTTTTGTCTAGCATGTAGCATGTACAGTCTCTACCTTCCATTTCCAATAATGCCAGTACATCCTGTATACCTACATATTGATCTTTTAAATAATTAAACTGATTATATTATTTTTACTGTTTAAAATGTTCTTTGTCTCCCCTTTGTTACTTAATGCAAACACATCACTTTCCAATGCCGTCTTCTACCTCTTGTTTCACTTCAACAGCCTGTGATTGTCCATATTGAATGTCTCACTGTGACTTTTCCATGTCTCAAAATTTCTCAAGACCCACATCTATCTTGCAATAGTCTTCACTCCCCCAAATTTACGTAGTTTGTGAGTCCTTCCTTTAAAATTAGCTATTTTTCATGCAGGATTTTTTTTCTCTCTATACCCATACCACTTCTCATATTGCACTGCAATTTGCAACGTATGTGTGTTTCTGCTAATTGACTTTCAGGGCAAAGAAAAATGCTTATTTATCTCTGCATCAAAACCTAATAATATCTAGCACTCAATTGTGCATATGTATGTGTTTTGTGTGTGTGTATGTTTAATTGTAGAAATAAATGACTGAATAAGCTAGCTATGTGGTAAAATAAAAATTCTAATATGTGCATTTTAAAGCAGATAAATGTTTGCTATAATTTTTCACATAGTGAAAAGTTTTTCAACAAATGTGAAAATATAGATGAAAATAACAAATGCACTGGATGTTTTCAAAAGAAATGCTTCTTCTAATTTTATACTTACTGAGATTATTCTGTATACAATTCATATATTTACCATTGTTTCTTAGCCTTGACATAAGTGCTTCCAATATCTGTGGTTCTCTTATGATTTCCTGCCTTTCTGTAGAGCTTTCATCTGCTTTTCATTCAAGCAACAGAGTAGCTGTCCTTGAAATTTGAATGTTTTTAAAGCAACTGAGAGCGTTTAGCTGTCTGCTTCTGAGATAACACATTTTCTATGACATGGTGCACCTGGGTCTCAATTAGACCTCATAAGACAAAATGAAAAAATCATAGTATGCTTACATTTGGTATGTGCACATTTGTGTGTGTATGTTTAAATAGCAGGGGCTACAGCTAGTGATTTCAAAATTCAAGATGTGTTCTATTCTAGAAAATATATTATTAGTGTCTCCATAAAAATCTCTATTTTTCTTTACCTAGACTTAGAATATTGCTAGTGCCAGTGTTTGTGATGATTCTGTCATATTCTATTAATATTCTTTTAATTAGGCTTCCATTAAAATTGATTTAAAAAACTATTGAAAAAGCATATAGTCATTACCTACTTTTTTGAATAAAGGTAATTAATAGGTATGTAGGGTGTAGTGGAAGGCTTTATTTATTAATAGGAATGTAGGGTATTTAATTATGTATTTAATTAATAGGTATTAATTAAAAGGTAATTAATAGGTATGTAAGGTAATTAATAGGTATGTAGGGTGTAGTGGAAGGTAATTAATAGGTATGTAGGGTGTAGTGGAAGGTGTGTCTGGTTTCTTTAAAAGTGTTACCTAAACTTTTGTTAAACCACACTTTTTTACTAAGAAATATTTGTAATTCTTATTTAATTAGTTCAATATTTCTCTGTCCTCTTCCATTTTTTTTTTTTTTTTTTGGTATACTACAAAGTTCTAAAACTGTCCTCTTATTTCAGTGTTCATCTGAGGGTTCAGGTTATGAATTCAGGCCTTGATGTCAGATATAGTTTGAATAAGACTTCTGCCAATTATATCTATCTTGATTAAGATACTTAACCATTCTAAGCCACAGAGAAAATAGGAATAATACTAAGATCCGTGTAATAGAGTTGGAAAGTTGAAATAGGATAATGCATGTAAAACAAGTTACAAATTTTCCAGAACATAATAAACATTCAATAAATGTCAGATGTGATGATGACGATGCTGCTATTTCTCGGTGTTCACTTACACTGTAATCTTTTCAATCTAGCTTCCCTCTATGTTGTTTCACACTGTAACAATTGCTCTCTGTAATGATACTCATTCATTAATCCATTCAATAAGATCTTCTGGAATGTACCAGGCACTGTTCTAATGGATGGAGACACAATAATGTATAAACAAAAATCCCAGTCCTTCTGAAGCCTACATTTGAATTTGGCGGGGGAGGGGGGGCGGGGTGGATAATACACAAAGAAATATGTGAATTATATTGTACATTAGGTGATGATGAGTACCATGGAGAAAAATAAAGCAGACATGAAGTATAGATAACTGGGAAGCAATGGTGTTTTAAATAGAATGGCCAGGGAAGCTCTTACTAAGAAGGTGACATCTGATTAAAGACAAGAAGAGGTGATAAGACACTTATGCCAATATCTCAGGAAAGAGATTTCAGGTATAGGACAAATTCTTATTAAGTGTGGCAATTAGAATAAAGACAGAGGGTTTCAGGGGTTAGAGTGTGGCTAGAGATCAGTTCCACTATAATGATATAGGCCATTATCACATTTTGCTTTTCCTAAAGTCAGTGGAGGTCTTAAGCCTTACTATAATCATATTCTTTCCAGTTTAGAATTGCCGTATATGTCTGTTCATAGTAACAATGGGACAAATGTGCAGCAGAAGGAACCCAAGTAGAACACTTGACTTACACACATATTATTCCCTGTCCTCATTGTGTAAAAACAGCTCTGCCTCCTGCTGATTGGCGTCATCACTCTTGTCAGGATAGTGAACTCCTCTGCTTCCTGGTTGGTCCCCGGAGAGGTCTCCTAACAATAATGTTTTCGCTTTGGGCATTGGACTCTCCAACAATAAAGGGCCCAGAGTGATGAGGCTAGGAAGCACAAGATCCTCCAGTGGGCCTTTGGAAGGGTTGATAAGTGGGGTCACTCCTGCTTTCACCCTTTAATGGAAGGGCCTATGTATCTTTCCTACTGTGGATACAGCACTATACCATGATTTCTGATTTAATGAAGACACTATGTCCTGAAGGATAATGCATAGTCTTTTCAGAGAGCTTCCTTCAGTTATACCTTTAAAAGACATACACATATGCTTTAAAAGACAGCACTGTATGAGGCTAGCTGCTTCTGGATGGTGTGGTGTAAGATTTGACCAGTGGATCCTATGGACATGGGTTCACCCTCATACCTCCATCACTGTAAAGTGAGTCCCTGTCCAGAAGTTACGCTGTGTGGGATTCCATGCCCAGGCATTAGGCACTTCATAAGCCCTTCTGTGGCGGTGTTGGCTGATGCTCTGCAAAGAGGAAAAGAAAACCCACCCCATAAGAAGTATCTTTCCCTGTGAGGACAAACCACTGGCCCTTTCAGGACTGAAGGGGGCTGATCTGGAGCTCGGTGTTGCCGTGTTGTTCACAATTTGGACAATCAGGGGTATAAGTAAGTAGATATACCTTGGTAAATGGAGTCCATAATCTTGGTGTTCCTATGTACTCTTTGTCTGCCACTGTGGCCTAGCCTGGACTTGATCCCAGATGTGTTATTTCCATCTTGTGATGGACTGCAGATAGGCATGTCTAATAACTTTATGACCTGTCAGGTCTGAAAATAGCCAACTTATAATGAGTAGTTCTGGACATACATTCACTTGGAGCCACATTGTGGAAACATTTTGTTTCTATCAGTTCCCAGTAACATTCCAAGAGTAGCTTCTCAATTTATCAAGACATATAATTATCTCCTTTAGATACTTGGCTTTGCTGCAGCATTCCAGTGACCTGCATCTGATTCTTATGAGCTTGCTATAAGCTCCGCACTGCATCTTTCCCCATCACTGACATCTCTGATACGATAATATCTGCCAAATCATATAATGCAAGCTGCAAGGCTGACTCCACCAAGACATTCACCTATTACAGCATTCTTTCCTGCTCCAGGCCTTACTCAGTGTTGGAAGCCTTATTTTCACCCAATATAAGGGCCAGACCAAAATTCCTAGCTGTGAATTATGTTGGCTCCAGAACCTAAAGAAACCTACCAGACACTATGCCTCATTCTTTGTGGTAAGGAATGCAATGTCTTTTTATTTGTGGGGAAACTCAACATGCCTCTGACCACTAGACTCCTGAAAATTTCACTGGAGTGAAACTTCCCTGAAACTTCCTAGGGTTTTTTTTTTTTTTTTTCCTTATACTCCAGAGTATACATGTCTTGCGACAACTTCTATCATACTAGCCACCTCTTGCTCATCCTGTCCAATCAACATGGTGTCCATCAATGTAATAGATGAGTGAGATATTTTGAATAGATGAGTGAGATATTTTGAAGAATGTTCAAGTGATATAGGTCTCTTCAGTCTATATTATGACAGAGAGTGGGAGAGTTAACATAGCCCTGAGGCAAAAGCATAAACGAAAATTGTTTTCCCTTCTATATGAATGCCAACTATTTCTTATCCTTTTTCCTAATTCAAATGATAAGAACATGTTTACCAAGTTAATGGCCACAAACCATATACCTGAGGCTTTAATAATTTGCTCTAGCAATGACACCATGTCCAGAACAGCAGCTGCTATCAGTGCTGTGACTTTATTAAATCTGATTTAGTCTGAAAGCATCCCATTCCTTCAGGGGCCAGACTGGTGAATTAAATAGAGATATAAGATATAATATAGAGCATCACCCTTGTATCCTTGTTTTTTAATAGTAACACTAATTTCTGCCATAACATCCCTGTGATATGATGTTGGTTTGTATTTACTATGTTGGTTTAAGGTGAATGAGTGGAAAATGGACAGTTTCAGAGGTTTCCATTTGGTCTTTCCTGATATAATAGCTCTTACTCTACAAACTAGAAAATCACATATGGCCCAAGTATACCAACTACAAATATTCCCTCAGGGACTGAGGAAATGACCACTGGGTTGGGTTCTTGGTACCAGTAGCCACACTGTGAATAGGAATTTAGCCAGGGGTCCATTCTTTACTTGCTTTACCATAGATTCCTACTCTTACAAGTGGGTTGTGATAAAACTTTGGGCTTTCATGTATCAATATAAGTTCATAACTTTTATCTAATAGTCATCAAAAAGTTTGGATACTTCCTTTAACCAGGATACCTGAGCAAATGGTCATAGGTTGGTCCCTTTGGAGAGATATCAATTTATATCTTTACCTTGATATTACAGTTCATTCTCCCTAGAAACCTGAACATTTTTTCAGCCATTGTACTCCAGATCTGAAAATGGATTCAGGTCGGAGAACTGAACAAGAGATGGTAATTTTTATTGTGACAACCGCTGCTTCTTTAGGCCTCCCCCTTGCTTTTCCATTCTTTTTCCAGTTGCTTTTTTTTTTTTTTTCACCTTTGTTGGCTTACATTGTCTATTTTGCTTCTAGGGACATCATAATCTGTTAATGATCTTTACAACTTCCTGCAGGTCAAGTTCCCTCGTCTGCCCCTCTAACCTTAGTGGTAGTGCGTTATAGTAATTGCTGCCTCTTGGCTTCTCCCAATTAAGAACTGCTTCTGACATCTATTATTCGAACTCCCAACATCCTAAGAATGTGAGGGACAGCAGCTCTCTGACCTTCTCTCCTACCAGCTTCCCTAGACTACAGAGGAAATCCACCAAGTTAGTGATGTTCGTGCCCCTCTCACTAGCAAATTCCTTAAGGACTTGGTGAATGATATGTTTTCTGGGCTTTCTTAGGGGTCTTCTGACCTTACTTAATCTATCCATTCCAACATGCCCACTTTTTTCAGCCTCTTAATTCCTTTCTTTACTGTCTTCCAGGGTCACTGAGGCATTCCTACTTCACTAAGAGTTGGCTATCATTTACCAACCCCACCAAGCTTCTAACAGCCACTCCAGCAATAATTTTGGTCCATCCAATGGTATCCTTAATTGAGTATTAAATCTCATGTCCCAAGAAAATGCCCTACCTCCTCAAGTCAATGAATTCTTGCTTATTCAGGCTTAAATTCTGGCACTAATGATCAAACACTCTTAAAATCCAGTCTCAGGAGAACCCTTCTGGCTCCTGTTCATAAATGTCAACTAGTTCTTGAAATTCCTTCTTGTATGCGGTCTCTATTCTCCCTTAATAGACTCAGCACATCTTCACCTGGGTTATGCTGAGATTTGACAATAGTCAACATCTTGGCAGCCAGGAGAGGAGATAGAAGGTCACCCGATGCTTCATGGGAGAGAGGCTCCTGTAGCATATTCCAGCACAGTGAAGTGATAGCTCTTACCAGGGAAGAGTGGGTCCCTCCTTTGCTAGCCTACAGAGTTGAGCAGGTCAGAAATCTCCATCCAGATGTACCCAAACCATATTTAGCATGTCCAGTTTTTTCTACCAGGGCACTGATCTTTATATAACAAACACATTGATTTAGCATTCAAACACCTCTGAAGCTCTGTGACTTCAGCAATTAGATCTTCAGCTATATAATCCACTGTGTCTGTTCTTCCACTGCAGGTCATAAGGACCTCTATCACAAAGGTTCTGGTTCTCCCACCTAGCCATTAACTGGTTGTGAATAGTCCTCAATCTCTCATTATCTCTCTGCAGGGCATCAATACAATTTAGCAGTATCCAGCCAACTCCACTATCTTTGTAGGTCTTTCCCCCAATATTTTTCAAATGCCTACATAATTTCACCTGCCAAGGCACACTTCTTCATTGGGACTCTCTTTCTTTATTTTTTCCTTCCCTTTTCCCTTTACACTTTTCCTTTTTCCCTTTCCCTTTTCCTTTCTTTTCCTGTCATTATAGGTAAAATTATTAGCAGTTATGCCACCATTTTGTGCCAGGGACTATCCATTTCCCATTTATCAAGCAGCATGAAATGTTCTTCACCTGTTGAGTGGTGAGTCAGTCCTAATCCCCATTTTACTGCCTGTTTTCTCAGATCACCCTATTTCTTGTACCACTTATATTAGTCTAGGTTTAACAAGTGGTAGATGTTAAGATGGGCTTACCCAAGGCTTTTATTATGGAAAATGCCTTTGTGACAGAAAAGGACAGGAGCTGGGGAAAGCTGAGACATGTAAAGGAAGGTTGAAAGGAAGCATCACAGTTTGCCCTGCAATCTCAGAGGGCTCAGGAAGATCATCAGGGAGTCCCGGAATCAAAGCTGGCTGCCAGAAGAGTCTTATGTCCTTCAGGAATAAGCCCATTTTAGGATCCCTGTGTGCTCAGTCATGGGCTAAGAGCAGCCAATGAGAATGACCTTGGTGAAGACATGGAAGATTCAGAGTGCAGCAACTGATGCCTTTGGCCAGTTAAGGTCCCTAGAGTTGGAGGTCTCTTAGGTGCATCCCCATGTCTGCCACATTAGGTGAATAAAAATTAGCACATTGGTCCCAGGGTTGGAGAGGGCCAGGTTATAAAGTCAAATAACTATAGGAGTGAGGCAGGTAATATCAATGAACAGAAGAGGAAGCCTGGCTAATGGAAAGAAGCACGGCTCAAGCTTGAAAATAACTTGGCCTTAGTGTTGGAAAAACAACAGGGCTTGGTGCTATGATTTTTACATAAAAAATCAAAATCTTGCATTGCCAGATCTTCCGATTTTTTTAAGAAGCCACAAATGTAGATGTTTACATCATGTATAAATTTTAAATAATGAACTAATTTTTAAAAACCTATTGAATTAACACAATAGAATGCATCAAGTCAATGCGGGCCTAAAGAATTGAGTTTGTGCATCTCCATTTAACTATCTTAGTAGAATATCCACTCTTCTCAGCTTCCTCTCTGCCTACATATCACATGGAGAATGTTAGGACCCAGATAATTCACTATGTACTTCCGAATGTGAGATCTGGCAACTCTATTCCCTATGATTTCTTGTCTGTGCCTCCTAGTAGTTGAATTCTTAGCATTGCTGCACAAAGGCAAAGGATTGAGATAGCCAGTTGAGGAAAATTCTTTTTCCTTGTGCTGTGCCAATGTCATGGTCATTGCTAAGGATGCCTCAAACCCTTCTCTACTAGATGCCTTGGATACACTTGCCAATATTCTTACCAGACCTACTGCTGCTACTGCCTAATCCATCACCATTTCAACTCTAAAACTAATAGCATCACTTTACTCCTTTTGTTAGACAGAATACCTTCCACACATAGGCACCTGTCATTTGCCAGCTCTCTTCTTATTTTGTAGGATGGCAAACTAAGAAAATAAAACTTCCTGGAATTGTTTTTTTGTTGCTATAGAACCTCAGCATCAGCATTTTTCTAAAACCAGGGTGTGCTGAGAGCTGAGGTTTGCTGCACTTTCCCAGTGAAAGGGTACATAGTTTTCATCTGAATCTGAAAGGAGTCCTTGACCCAGATAACATATATTCAAATTTGTGTTCTTTGGCTTTTTTTTTTTTTTTTTGTCTAATTCAGAACCTCTTCTATGAAGCAGTGTAGTTGGCTCCAAGCACCCTTAGAGCACTTTTCTATGCTATTTCTGAGCCGAGACTTTCCCATGCACTAATAATGGAAACTTAAGGAAGTACATTTTCTCTCCCACACACCCCATCCACACTGCGACCATTCCTCCCTTAGAATTAGTCCAGCTAAATATGTTATTACATCATCCCACCACTTTGCTAAAGTGTTCATCTTAGTAAAAACCATTTCCAGATTGGGGCCCATTCATGGACATTATTTTCAACCTTTTGCATCCTCAATCTATACTACTTATTCATTCTTAATACTAAAAGCAGTTTAAAGTAAGAAATGAGAAAAGTTATTTTTGCAGCATGTGTAGATATGGAAGACTTATTCATCCATTTCCTTTTAAAAACAATGCCATGAAGCCTACACTTACCATAAGAATGTTATTGAGGATGTCATTTAGTGCACTAAAGAGGGTCTTTTATGAAGGTCACAAGATAAATTTTGCTCTGGTCTCAGAACCAAGAAGAGTTATTGCTCCCTTTGAGAAAGTAGTTGTTTTTATCATAAGATACCAAGAATTATGTAACTGAATAAATGCCATTCTTCTGGAAAGCTTGGAGTCAATCTGTGAACCCTCTACAGAGGTTAATGGCATTTATTTTGTGTTAAGCTCATACTGGCTCCATTTTGCTTCCCCATCTTTATTTTCTCTTTACCTTTTTTTTTCTTCTTTTTAAGAAATTTAGTCTTACCTTGCTATACGGCATATGTCTTTTACTGTATATCTTCTTAAAAGTCCTTTCTGGACCAAAGCAACATATAAACAAATTATACAAAAAGCGTTCTTCTAACCAACAAGTTCCAAATTTCATGGAATGGCCACATCTGAGACTTAAATATTGTGTGAGATTTCATGGGCACATTTAGTCTCTTCAACTCAAAAACATATTACCACAGGTGGGATTAATTTTCGAGTTGTTTCCTGAGTGTACGGTGACATTTATTGAAAGCACATTGCAGAATGAATGTATGATTGTGTCTATCAGCTGAAAACTTGGTAAGTGTGGCTGCAGGTGTTGATATTCTCAAATCCCTGTGTCTCAACCCCACCAACGTAGTCCTGTGATATGTGACTTCCTAAAAAAAAATAATTTGACTTTTTTCCAAATCTAGACATTTCTAAAGTAAACAATAATTTGCTGCTCTTCCATCCAGGTAGAGGTAAAGAGAAGAATGTCATGAGTAGGGAAAGACTTCATTTTACTCTGAGGCTTACAGCCTTTCTCGATCAATAATTTCTCAAAAGGAAATCCAAAATCCTACTTTAGTTGATATTGTCTTTAAAATTTTTTATGTCCAATATAATGATTATTGAATTCTTCATTCTATCTTCTGCAAACTCTATGCTACTTTATTTCAATGATGTAGAAATTTATTCTTGCTGTTTGTGTACTGTAATTTAAAATACTATTCATGTAACTTAAGTTTAGTCAGACTGCTAAAGGGTTAAACTGCCATGGGAAAATTCCCTCTTTCAAAATGGTGAACATATCATCTCCATTGCCTAGAACCTCCAATAGCTTCTCACTGAACTTAGAATAAATTCAAGCTCTGTATCATGACTTGTAATTGTCCCCTAGTGTGATGCCTCTTATTCCTCTGACCTCACCTCTAACCACTCTCCCCTGGATTATCAGAGTCCAATAATATGGTTCTTCTTTCCATTGTTCTGATAATCAATATTGGTTCCCTTTTAGACATTTGCTCTTATGCCTCCCTTTCATGGAACATTGCCCCTGCGTCTTCCAATGACTAGTTCCTTCTCTTTATTCAAGTTTGGCTTAAATACACCTCTTAAGAGGTCTCCCCTGGATATTTAGTCTGTACTAGACTACTTTCCTGTGTCCCTATCCAATCACTCCCCATCACAGCATTCTTTTATTTATTTTATATAGCTGATTACACTAACTAGTTTGTTTATTTTTTACTTTACTTACTGACTGTTTCCCCTGATTGAATGTAAGTAAGCTCCTTGAAGGAATGAACTAATTTGTCTTGCTAATTGCCTTCTGTCCTATTTCTATGACAGATTGGTACAATGTAGGCTCTTAATCAACCCATTTTATTTTAATGAATGAAATAAGAAGTAAAATGCACTGACTTATAGAAACAATGTTGGGTATTAACCTGAGTGGTGCTTTACCATGTTGGTGAGTGGCCATTCCGGGAAGGTCTTCTTCCTCTGCTCTCCAGAGGCTGGCAAGAGAAGGCCTGAGAGCACCAAAGTGTCTTTCCTCAGTGACGGTGTTTCCTTCCATGGAAAATTTGGATCCTGGAAATATCTCTATTAGCTTAAGAAGGCTCAAATATATAGCACAATAGAGCATTTTGTAAGATTTATTTTTTAATTTGCCAAATGTCAATGGTTGCACTCGAAAATCCTGTGTACTTTCTACTTTAGTCTCTTACTTGAAAATTATAAAGATTTTGCTTGTCTGCATTATTTTAATGTTAGTCTCAAAACTATCAAACCCTGAAACTTGGGTTACATGTTGTTATTATATAAACTAGAAAATCATTAGAATGAAATTGTCTTCCAAATTCAATATTATTCAATCTTTTTTCCTGTTTTGCCACATATTCGATTGTTAAAACTACCTCATGGTTTAATCTCATATTTTATTCAAAATATATGAGATATAGTTTGTGAAAAACCATGATGAGAAAAATATTAATGTGAATTGAGTACATATCATGTGTGAGGCACTTTTCTAAGCACATGCATGCATTATCTGATTTAATCCTAAAATAAACTTCTGTGGCAGTACTGTTATAGGTTCATTTTACAAATGAGGGGACTGATGCAAAGAGCTCAGACATAGTGTAAAAGGAGGATTTGGGTCCAGGTAATACTATGAATGATGAATGGCCTTTGTGGCTTTTAGAAGGGGGAAAGAAGAATGTTTTCTAACCTTTTTGCAGAGGAACCATGTGGACACTGCTGTACCTGCTGTTTGCCTGGATCACAGTCCGGAATATGACCTCTTTTGCTCTGGGGGTATCCTCTAAGATCTTCCTTCCCTTCACCTAAAATTCTCTTGCCCATACTGTCTTTGGACATGCCATTTAATCTTTCTCAAAACATTTCCATTTTGCTTGAATAATTGTTTCTTTTCATCCAGTCTCTTATTATATCTTCCTTTTATAATTAGACACTTTGTGTTGACATTTCCTTATGTGTTTTTTCAGGTTTTCCTAGAAGCAGATGTCAAAATCGGATCAGATATGCAGGAGATTTATTGATGGTAATGTCTGTACTGGGACAAGGGTAGAGAGCTAGAGGGAATGGAGAGAATCTGGAGATCATGTGCAGGTCTGATTCCAGTAAAGGAGAGCAGGAAGGAAAAAGGATTGGATAGGAAGAGTCTCAAGCTGTAAGGCAGTTCTAAAAGTTTCAGTGCAGTGAGGGATCAAGACACAGAAGCTGGATCTGGCCATCAGTTATGCTCTGTGTGACTAGTATTATCAAGGTCACCAAGATCCACTCATTGTGTAATACACATCTCTGTTTCTCCATGCACATCCCAGAAGCAGCTGCTCCGTAGTTCTTATAGACCTTTCATTCCGAGGAGGAATATAACAGAGGGAAATTAGTAGTATGAACTGTATAGCCTATGTTCCTGCTGTTGATCTAGAGGTGATGACTGGTCATCTTCTCCCCTTCCACTGTCTATTCTTCATTCCCTTCACCCTCAGCTATCACCTGCTCAGGCCTTGGTGGCTTACTAGATTGTTTGTCTCAAACTTTCATTTCTGAGGGCTCTGAACCCTAGATAATTATACCCTCTCCAGGAGGGGGCTGCTACATATGTTGGTTCACAGTTTCAGTGGGGGTAGGGAATACCAGAGACACCTAAATGGATAATCTGGGTTCCATATGTATTTCTCCCTGTCTCCACTGTGTAACAGCATCCCTACCTCCTCCTACTGAACACAGTAAATAGTCCTTGCCATAGCAATGCCTTTTCTTATTTACTTGTTCCTAGACCAAGAAATTCAGAGTTCCTTGGTAGCAGGCATAATTTATACTTCAGTGAGACCCTTGCTGTGTCCTTTGGCAAGAATATGCCCCCTTTGTGGACCAGAACAGCCAACACTACAGATTTCAGAGTTGATTTGGACAGCAATAAAAATTATTCTCCAATGGGTCATTGGAAGTAATGGTTAAGAGTGATAATAAGGTGGGCCACTCATGTTTTTACCCCTTGGTTCCCATACCCATGCAATCTTCCTATTAGTGACACAGCATTATATAGAGTTCTCTGATTTTATGCATATACTACATTATGAAGGATGGTCCCCTATCTTCTTCAAGTGTTGCCTGCATGCTAGATCTTCAGTCTTCCCATTGTTCTCTGAGGCTGGTAATTTCCAGATGATGAGATATGTGGTGTTATGACCAGTAAATCCCATGGGCATGGTCTCACTTCCATGCCTCTTTGCTGTGAAGTGGGGCTGCTGGTTGGATGCTGTGTTGTAGGGATTGCATGTTTGTGGGCCAGGCATTCTGGAGGCCTCAGGATTGTGATGGCCACTGAGTCTCAGCAAGCAGAAAAGGCAAACCCATATTCTGAATAGGTGTCTATCTCTATAAGGATGAACCACTGCCCTTCTCAGGATAGAAAGGACCCAATGTAGTTGATTTCCACCAAGTGGTCAGTTGGTATCTCAAGAAATAATGCCCCATAGGGGGTGTCTGGAGCTGTTATAGACTAAATTTTTCCTTTTCAAAATTCATATGTTGAAGCCCTAGCCCTCAATGTGACTATATTTGGAGACAGAACCTTTAAGGAGGTAATTAAGAAGTTCATAAGGGTGAGGCCCTGATATAAAAGGACTGGTGTCCTTATAAGCAGAGGAGAAGACATCAGAGTTCTCATTCATATTCCCTCTTCCTTTCTCCCCACCCCCCACCCCCCACCCCACATGGGCCACAAAGAAAAGGCCACGTGAGGACATGGTAAGAAGGTGCTGTCTGCAAATGGATGAGAGAGGCCTCCCTAGAAACAAACCCTGCTGACACCTTGATTCTGGACTTCCAGGCTCTAGAATTGTGAGAAAATAAATTTCTGCTGTTTAAACTACCCAGTCTGCTGTATGTTGTTATGGCAGCACAAGCAGACTAATACGGCTACTGAAAGGGTAGAAATTCAGAGACGCAGAAGCTAGATGTGTGCATTAATCAAACTCTCTGCAGCAGAGGATTTGAGTAAGTGATACATTTTCAAGGCTGCCACACCTTATTATTATTGCCATACCTCTATTAATATGCCACACCTCTATTATTCAATTGGTAGGCAATTTTGAGAGAGTTGGAATTGTTTTAAAGATAAGAATTAACTATAAAATTTTAATAAAACACGTTCTCCATTCAAATTGTTATTGAGCACCTGAATATTTAAGTTAAGACTGTTAGGGAAGTGATGACTAATACAATATTTCAGCCCTTAGAGCTTCCAGTAAACTGTGATAAATGCAAATAATATGGTATTTTTGCAAGAAGGTATCTTTTGCCTTCCGAGGGGCATTTTATTGAGATTGCCAAAAATAGAACATAGACTTGTCTTGCATAGCTTCTTATGGTCCATTCATTAAATCTTTAGTATGAATAAATGTGAATCTGTTGTTTTTTAAATCTCAAAATAAATACATAAAAATATTTTCTACTTATTTGGAGTTGACATCTCTGAACCAGTACATACATTACATATGCTGCATTATTTAGCAATGTATGTACTGGTTCAGAGATGTCAACTCCAAATAAGTAGAAAATAACTTTTTATGTATCAGAGCTTCACTTAAGATGTTAAGATCAAAGTTTCGTTACATCTTTTGATGCAGCTTTTGAGGCCTATGTATCTCCCTTAACTCCATTACCATCTGTATGTTCAAGAAGTATAGCATAGAGAGAGGAAAACTGGACAGAATATCTATCATTTTATTCAGCTGATACATACTGTGAAGATAAATGTTTCTAATATAGTAAACAAGAATGAGCCTTGTCATGCAGTGTATAGCAAGCTGGAAGTAAAATTGTAAAAGCAAACAGAGGAAACCCAGACCATAAAACAAACCTGGTCCAAACCAAATTCATGCTCTGCAGAAATGGGATAATTTCTGCATAATTTTTCTAATTATTTTATAATATTATTGCTATTTTTAAGTTATATGTTACAGACCATTTCTATGATATATTCTAATGTTAGATATAATCTATAAAATAATAAATAATTCCCAGTGATGAAATTATTTTCTTCATTAGGCATCAAAGTTTTATTTTGTTTTGTTTTGTGTTAGAGGTGGGATCTCACTCCCAGGTTGGAGTGCAGCGGCACCATGACAGCTCACTGCAGCCTTGAACTCCTGCCCTCAAACAACTCTCCCATCTCGGCTTTCTGAGTAGCTGAGACTACGAGATGTGACACCATGCCCAGCTAATTTTTTTCATTTATTTAGAGACAGAAGTCTCACTATGTTGCCTGGGTTGGTCTCGAACTCCTGGTCTTAAGCTATCTTCCTTCTCAGCCTCAGATTTATTTATTTATTTTTTTTTGGTAATCTTTTAAGGCATTGCTATTATTTTTGCATTGACCAAAATTCTTTTGTGGAAAACTACTGGTGCATTGTGAATGTGTCTCTGTGTGTGTGTGTGCATGTGTGTGCATCTATGTATGCACTGTTAGGTACAACACTTATATTTCTCCCTATATAATTTAGTTCCTTTTTTAACACTATACACATTCCGGGGTTTATGCTAAATTATTGTTCTATATTAAATTATGAATCCTCATAAGGAAATGTCTTTACATTCCCTAAATAAATTTAATATAGTCATATTAAAGGTTATTCTCAAGACTTTTAGCTATATGTAATAAATATGTCCAAGTAAGAACATGAATTATTTTTCATATCATCAAAGTCAAGGACAATATCACGGGCAACTTTACAGCACTCTATAAAATTAAATGCATATAACTCTTTTGTTGCAGTTGCCTAGGAACACATTGTGTTTGAAAATGTTTCCAAGAAACACAGTAAGTTTGTAAGAGTAGAATTGAGCCAAGCAGAGGATTTTGCTTTATGAGTAC
>CM052440.1:29791097-29810665 GCA_028533085.1 Varecia variegata
GGGGGATTGGGAGGGACATGGGCAATATATCTATGCAGAACTTTTGTACCCCCATAATAAGCTGAAATAAAAAAAAAAAAAAAAGAAATATACCCTGAGATGTAGTGGCAAATTTGTGTCAGAGTTAAATAGAAAAAAGACTATCTCATAATTAGTCATATTTGCTAAAAATACTGAAAATTGTTACATTTTTTCTCACGATTTGATTGTTAGACTACATGGTTAATGGTGTGTAATTTATGAACCTGATGAGAACTTTCAGTCTCCTTATTCCTCCTTACAATTTAGCCTCAATTTTGAATGTGATTCCAGTGGCTAAAGGTTTATGAATAAAAATAATCTTTTCTGCATCATTTTGCTTTCTGAGTGAGGAAATATTTGGGTCTAGAAACAGCAAAAGCAAAAGAATACCCAATGTTAGGGCATCCTATTAACTAGTATTCAGATTACTGGTATAAAAAGCAATCTTCATGTGACCTTAACGTAAAGAATTACATAATTATGTAATTAGAGTTCTTATTGGTTCTATTTGATTTGAACAGGCAGTGATCCACATCTCAAAGATGCGGGAAGCAAAACTCATTCCTGCAGCAAACATATTATTGCCTGAGTTTTATATCTATAATAGATAATACATGACAACTTATATTTATTTGTTCTATATAATTATCTAAAGTGGCAGTTCAACAAATTCTGCAG
This sequence comes from Varecia variegata, assembly GCA_028533085.1. Classification (NCBI taxonomy): domain Eukaryota; kingdom Metazoa; phylum Chordata; class Mammalia; order Primates; family Lemuridae; genus Varecia; species Varecia variegata. Next base: position 29,791,797 of record CM052440.1, read on the forward strand.
ATGAAATAACCCAAAACATCAATCTTATTTATATTACAAATTGAGCATTCTTAATCCACAAATCCAAAATCTGAAATGCTCCAAAATCCAAAACTGTTTGAATAGTGACATGATGCCATAAGTAGAAAATTCCACACCTGACCTCATGTGGTGGGTCACAGTCAAAGCTTTGTTTCATGTACAAAATTATTTAAAATATTGCATAATATCACTTTCAGGCTATGTATTATATGTAAAATGTATATGAAATATAAATGAATTTCAAGTTTAGAGTTGGGTCCCATCGTCAAGATGTCTTATTATATGTATACAAATATTCCAAATCTCATAAAAATCTGAAATCCTAAACACTTCTCAAGCATTTTAGATAAGGCACATTCAACCTATATGTCAATAAGCCAGACATTTTCTTTTTCTAGGTAGAGTTTCTTGCTCCTTTGAAATTACTTAAGATAGGTGCAAACCTCCAATTCCATGACCTGTGGAAACTAAGTCCTTTCTCCAAGGGTTGCAGGAATTTACTGGGGTAACTGTGGTTGTGATTACTTTATACCTTTGGACTCACGCTTTTTTACTTGCTGTGTTTCATCCGATACAACTCAGAAGTAAAACTTATCCCCGTTCACAAGATTTAGGGGGGAAATAGGCTATAAGAAAACACTCACAACTGAGGTAGTTCCATGGAAGATTTATTGGTAAGGATATTATAATGGGGTGCTGGAGCTGGGAGAGATGAGACTGTATATTGAAACAAATAACTAGGAAGGAGATGATTTCTATTGGATGCCTCATACACGTATTTCTGTTGTACACCATCACTCTGGTTCTTCTGACTCTCACTATTCTTTGTGTCCATACACTTCTTCCTCAAGAGCAGAAAAAATTCCTGTTCTTGTCTCTCTGAGAAAAGTTTAGTCACAATTTTTTGTACCTTGATTTTTCCTGATTCTAATGTCCATAAGACTCAACTTCTCCAGGAAGTAGCTTAGCAGAATAATTGCCCCAAGACATTTTCTTTTCTAAGGTAAGTACTTATTCTGTCTTGTCCATGTGACTTTTGTGAAGGAAATCGTCTTATGTGAATGAAGCAGAAACGCAATCACTGAATTTAACATCCTCACGTTAGAACTGTTGGGGTGTCTTGAAGTTGGTAGGTTGACCTGGCTCCTCACAGTGATGGTCACATCAGTTGCCACGTTCACCTTGTGATACAGCTACCTCTGCAAGACCAGAGCAGCATTTTCATAGGCAAATAATTAAAGATCCTCTGGTTTCAAAGGGCCAGACTTACTACTTACAACTTTATATGGAAAGTGAGTCTTTTCCTTTGATTTAAGAAGTGATAAATACATTCCTGTCCTTTGCAGTATTAGCAAAAGCTTATATTTATTATGAAATAAATTACTAGATTTTTTAGTGCTGTACCTTCATAACAAAATTACATTAATGATTCAGTAATTTCTAAATTGGAATATATGTTATCAAGTCCATTGATAGCTTCTTGTCATATTTTTCCAGAAATATTATCTGTAAAATACCCTATTTCCAGAGCAGGGTTATTGACCATAACATCTGAATTGTTGTCTGTCTAGAAGTGCTTCAAGAGTTACAGCAAAGAAACCAAAAATATTTAGAAAAAATGTTATGTCTTGGCAGACTAACAGGGCTAAAGCAGAACTGAAAAATTAAAATTAACCGAGTGCTAGTTGAAATTTTGCTTTCTATTAAATATGCAATCATCCACTTTATCTGGAAACACTGGCTAGTATACATATATAATCATTTTTGAAAGAGAATATAGAAAATAATTATTTTGTAAATAATATGGACTGAGTCAACAAAAATTCCAGACATATTACCATAGGCTTATACTTTAGACATGTCTCTATATTTAAGAATTGTTTTACAGTGTTGCTTAGCAACAATCTGGTCATATTCTTCAAAAGCTATTTCTGAACTACAAAGCCTTTTGTGAAAAATAAATCAAATAATCTGATATTTTTTCATGTACAGGAAAAAAGGCAGAGGTCTTCTGTTTTGCATAAAGGAACTATAGTATTAAAATCTGGAAAAATAACATTCTCATTACATTATTTGCTATAATATTTATTTCAAGTCTTTTTATTTAAGACAATAATAATGAAGTCAATTGTTCTTTACTCTGTTTATTCAGTTGTTGGTTAATGTGGCATCCAATTTACATCCAAGAGCTTAAGTGCCTATGGAAAATGAATCTTTTAAGAAAAGCCAGATACAAATGTTATCCTTGGTTTTTGTTTTTGTATTACCTGAAGAAGAAAGGATTAAATAGGGAGTTAATATTTAAAATGCAAAAACATGTATTATAACCATAGTACTTATAAATCTGTTATAGAAACTTGATACATTCTACCTGGCATTGGAGTTTTATACATATTTCATCCCTCATACTATCCATACTTCTTATAATCAAATATTTTTTCTTCTTCACCTTTTAGTTTCCTATAACCTGGTAGTGACTTATATATAACAGATACTTCATAAATATGTGTCAGGTTGAATATATTTATAATAGTAATAACAATGACATTTTTGAGTATTGTTTATGTGTCATGTATTTTACCAAATACTCTATTTTAATAGTAGGAACCATTAAATCATAATTATGATTATTTTTTTTGTTTGTTTCTATCAGGGACAGAGTAGAAGGAAATCTTAAATTACAACAACTGTAAGGATTGAGAAACACTAAAATAGGCGACCAAGAATTTGCAGTCATTTACGTTGTGATAAGCTAAAACTAAATGTTTATATTTTTAAGTATTGATGGGTTTAACAACTGTTTTTTCACAAACTTAGATATCAGGGTATATTAAGAAAAATTGGTTATATCTTAATGTAGTTGATGTCTGTTGACTTGTGCAGCATCTATTGTCTATTCTGGTAACAACACTCTGTTTTTAGTGTGTGTGTGTATGTGTGTGTGTGTGTGTGTGTTTACCTTGGAAATCGCCTCTCCTCCATTTTCAGTTCATGTGGCTACAGTGGCACCATCCTCTTACTCCAAGGATGGGAACATAATCGAGCCCTGGTCTGTGACAGTGGCCTTCCCATTAGCTATGGTAAGCAATATAGCAATACATGTTACCCAAGAAAAGGAAATAATTGGTAGCACAAAGTGCTTTACTGCAACTAGGGAAAGAGATACGCTGTTTTTATTAAGAGTGCTGAGCTGGTTGAACTTGAGTCTAGAGCTACTTGTGGTCAGTATTTCTTCAGCAGTGTTTTTTGAAAATTAATCTAATGCAGAAAAAACTGTTGCCAACGCAAACATCACAGAATAATTGTAGTCAATATCCACCAATAGATGCTAAAATCACTGGGTGAAACTTTGAAGAGAAAAATAATATTAGCATAGTCTCAAAGTGTCTCCCCCAAGTTATTTGTCAATTACAAAGGGAAAAATGTTAACTTTACAATGGAGAACACCTCCAGTAGAAAAACCTCAACCAAGTGATAAAGATTAACATCACCAGAAATAAGATATATTGGCATTGTGTTCCCTCAATATTATGTCCTTAGAAGGGAATAAAAATCATTACATCTGTTATTCCTGCCAAAAGTGCAAAACTTCAATATAACTATGAAGAAACTTCAAACTCAAATAGAGACATATCTACAAAATAAGAAATCAGTAGTTATCAAAACAAGGATAATGAAAGACAAGGAAAGACTATGGAATTGTTGCAAATAGAAAGTGACTGAAGAGACAAAATAACTAAATGTGAGGTGGCAGCCTGATTGGATCTTAGAAAAGAAAAAAACTGGAGAAAAACAAAGCCCTGGTAAAATTCTAATAAAATCTATAGTTTATTTAGTAGTATCATACCAATGTTAATTTCCTAGATTAGAAAAGTTTATTTTGGCTATCAATTGTTAATGTTAGGGAAAACAGATTCAAGGATATATGTGAACTATTTGTAATATTTTCCCAACATTTTGTAAGTTAAAAATTATTTCAAAATAAACAAGTTAAAAAAAAACAAAGGAAGAAACTGAGATTAACAAAAACAGATTCCTGGCAATTCTGTGTACTTCTGTCCAGCCATTTTGAACACAAACCTACTACAGGACTTTTCAGGTCCCTGAGTCAAAAAATTCTTTAATCATTTTGGTTGGGTATCTCATACTTGTAAGCAAAAGAGTTGTGGCATATATATGTTTTTTTTTTCCCCAATGGGTTTATTGTGGCCTGTCTAGAAAATGCCTCATTACCAATGAGGTGTTTCACATATGGGAATTTTCCAGATAACTTCTATATTAAAGGCAATACTTTTTTTCATTTTAATAATTTTGCATAGAGCCTTTTCTATAATGTACTTTACACTTTCCTGTCTTTGCTGTGAAGTATATGGAAGATGATTTTTCATTCTCTCTATGACTTTAGTCATCACTCTGAACATAAATCATCTTATATAACAGCATGTGATGGCATCATAATCATTTGAGGTATAGAAATGTATGTTTTTACATTAATTGGCCTCTGTTTAATAAGATTTATTTTTGTCTACTCATATAGTTTTTATGAATCCCTCTTAGCTTGTATGGTTTTATATACATTTTCCACTGTTAGACTATTTATAGCAGCTCCTCCCCTGTAGAACTTGCTGCTATCTATATATCTGCTGTTGGAGAACACAATCTTATTGAAATCACATCTAAAATAAAAGCCATACTCTGCATTAAGATCTCTCATATGATGAAAATTCCTGAATTTTATGATATTTATTTTGGCCAAATAGTGTTGATATTATTTTCTTCATTCTAATAAGTATGAACTATGATCTATATGGGTGAATTTATTGAACGTAATAAATTGGGATACAATAGCATGACTCTATTAGAAATTAAAGTTTGCAGCTTACATTTTTATTAATATTTTCCAGCATTTCTTTTCTTAGTAAGTTGGCAGTATCCTGTTCACTATGATACCTTTCCCAAAATGGCCTATGAAAAATGAACATCACATATGACAAGAACTAATGATAACTCCCTTGGGCAGATAAAACATTTCTGCATTCGCCAGGGCCTGTGATTACTTTGATTACTTCTTCCTGCTTACATAACTATTCATGACATTTCTCTCATGACAGGTCTTTTGTCCTTGTGTTGTGAATGTAAACGCTTTTCTTTCTTCTTCTTCTTCTTCCTTTTTTAATTTTTTTTTTTTTTTTTTTGTTTTGCTTAAATGTGTTGTCAATTCCCTCCAGCCACCTTAAATGCTAATCCCCTTTTATCTTGGTCTCCTTCAAAATTTGTCGCTTGCACACGTATTGGACTTATAATTAATCTGAGCTGATTGCACATTTCTTCACTGCCTATATGCATCTATTATTATCCATTCTTTTTTTTTTCTTTCTTTCTTCAAGTCAGTAGCAGCTATACTGTGCTGTCATTTCCTTGGCTTGGAATCAATTCTCTTTTCCTGCCAAGTGCCACAGATCCTATAAAGTGTTTCTGTTGCAGTAGTAATTTTGTTACCTAATATAAATGAACAGCAGAGCTTAAAAGTCTTAACTATAAATAGCATGGAGCTTCTCAAAAGTCTCCCACTGATGGTTCAGCAGACTGATTTAATCTCTACTAATAGTCTTAATTCATAAATTGACATTTTAGCAGTCCTCTCTGAATTTTTTCCCACCACGGTGACAATTAATTTTTCCTATTATATATATAGAATTAGCTCTTATTTTTTTGTTCGTTTTAGAACACTTATACGTAAATATGTCTAATCTTAGAGAAAGGGGGAAAAAGAAATTAATAAGGAGATTCAGAATTTTCCATTACTTCTTTCCATTGATTCTTGTAAACTATTTTCCCCTCAACCCTCTGAACAGAATATAATTTGGAGGGCCTCTTTTGGTACATTTTGTCAATTAGGATCATCAGTTGGTAAGCAAATATATCCCTCCCTGAAATGATGTAATGATGTAATGGAGAAAACCCTGGGCAGAGAGCCAGAAGAGGGGGGTTTTAGTCCCAACTATGTCAATATGCTTCTGTGTGCTATTATGAGTTTACTGTGACCTGTCTAGAAGATTCCCTCTTCTGAAAATAATTAGGTATGAACATGTAAACTTAAATTGCTTTCATGTCTAACAGTTTGAGTCTAGAGTACAGTGTTCCTTTAGGAATTCACAATTTAGCTGAGATGGAGAATAACAGTGCCATTGTCTGCATTCCTATGAGAGTTTTGAAGCTCAGGGACCATGTCTTATCCGATCTCTCAACTGTCCCAACTCCACGCATAGTCTGAAACAGAGGTTCCAGTTTTCTCCCACTAACACACAAATGACAGATGGCATTCACATTCACAACATATGCTCATAGGACTACGTGATATTATGAGCTGTTCCGTGACCAAATGGTATTTATAACTTTTACCCTTTTTCTGTCATATTAAAATCCAGTGATACTATTGAATCTGTTTTTATTTGTTTATGTATTTAAAAATCTTTTTCTAGGTATACTGGATACACAATAAACTGCACACATTTAAAGTGTAGAATTTAATAAGTGTTAGCTTATGTATAATATATACATGTAAAATTATCGCCACAATCAAGATAATTAATACATCTATCATTTCCTCTTGCTTTTTTATAATCCCTCTCATCTGCTCCTCCATCCATAAGCAACTACTTATCTTATTTCTGTCACTAGAGATTATTTTGTGGTTTCTAGAATTTTAAACAAATTGAATCAGAGAACAAGAAGATACTATTGGAAGAGGAAGTCTGGCTTTTGCACTGCATAATTATTTTGATTTTCATTTACCTTTGTGCAAATACCAAGGAGTGCAATTGCTGGATTATATGGTAAGACTACATTTTGTAGAGAAACCACCAAACTCTCTTTTGTGAATATAAATAGTTCGTTACATTTTTTAAAAAGAAGACTTTATTTTTTAGAGCAGTTTTAGGTTCACAGCCGTATTGCGCAGAAGATACAATGATTTTTTTGTATCCCTTTGTCTCCACACATACATACCCTTGCCTGTTGTTAATATCCCCCACCAGAGTGGCACACCTATTACAACCGATGAACCTACATTGATACATTATTATCACCCCGAGTTCATAGTCTACACTAGAGTTTACCTTTGGTGTTTTGCGGTATCACTGGATGTTGTTGGATGGTATCAATAGTATCATTGGATTTTAATATGACAGAAAAGGGGTAAAAGTTACCATTTGGTCATAGAACAGCTCACAATATCATTAGACATATGAGCATATGTTGTGAATGTGAATGCCATCTGTCATTTGTGTGTTAGTGGGAAAAAATAGGAAACTGTTTTATTCTATGGATTTGGACAAATGCACAATGACAGATATTCATCATTATGATACAGAGTAATTTCACTGGCCTAAAAATCCTCTCTGCTCTGTCTGTTCATCCAACCCTCCCCACTAACCTCTGGCAACCAATGTTCTTTTTTAAGGTCTCCATAGTTTTTCCTTTTCCAGAATATCACCTAGGTGGAATCATACAGTATGTAGCCTTTTTATATTCAATTCTTTCATTTAGTTACATGCATTTAAGTTTACACCATGTCTTTTCATGACTTGGTAGCTCATTTCTTTGGAGCACTAAATAATATGCCATTATCTGGATATAGCAGTTTGCTTATCCATTCACCTACTAAAGAATATTTTGATTGCTTCCATGCGTTGGCAACTATGAATAAAGTTGCTATAAACATTCTTGTGCAGGTTTTTGTATGGATAAGTTTTCAATTCCTTTGGGAAAATACAAAGGAGTGCCATTGCTAGATCATATAGTAAGACTACGTTTAGTTCTGTAGGGAAACCACCAAACCATCTTCCAAAGTAGCTGTACCATTTTACATTCCACCAGCAATGAATGAGAGTTCCTGTTGCTTACATCTTTGTCAGCATTTGGTGTTGTCAATGTTTTGGATTTGGGCCACTCTAATAGGTATATTGTGGTATTTCATTATGGTTTTAATTTGCATTTTGCTGATGATGTGTGATGTACAGCATCATTCATATGCTTATTTGCCATGACATATCTTCTTCAGTGAGGTGTCTGTTAAGGTCTTTGGCCCATATTTTAATCTGATTGTTTGTTTTCTTACTGTTAAGTTTTAAGTTTATCATATATTTTGGATAAGAGTATTTTATCAGCTATGTCTTTTACAAATATGTTCTCCCAGTCTGTGGCTTGTCTTTTCATTCTCTTGAAATTATCTTTAGCAGAGCAGAAATTTTTGATTTTAATGAAGTCCAGCTTATAAATACTTTCTTTCACAGATTGTATCTTTGATGCCTTATCTAAAAAGTCATTGCCAAACCCAAGGTCATCTAGATTTTCTATGGTATCTTCTAGGAGTTTTTGCATTTTCCATTTATCTCTTGATCCACTTGAGTTAATTTTGTGAAGGGTATAAGGTCTATATATAGATTATTTTTTTTTTTGCCTATGTGTGTCCAGTTATTCCAACACCATTTGTTGAAAAGACTGTATTCATCAAAAAGAATTTGCTCCTTTGTCAAAGATCAGTTGACTATATTTATGTGGGTCTGTTTCTGGGCTCTCTATTGTGTTCCATTTATCTATGCTTTTGCCAATACCACACTGTCTTGATTACTATAGTTTTATAATAGGTCTTAATGTGAGGTAATGTCAGTCCTCCAACTTTGTTCTTTTCCTTCAATATTGTGTGGGCTATTCTGGATCTTTTGTATTTCCATATAAACTTTAGAATCAGTTTGTTATTATCCACAAAATAACTTTCTGGGGATTTATTGGGGTAGCATTGAATTTATGTATCAAATTGGGAAAAACAGACATCTTGAAAATATCAAGACTTTTAATCCATGAATATGGAATATCTCTCCGTTTATATAGTTCTTCTCTGATTTCTTTCATCAGGTTTTGTGATTTTCCTCAAATAGATCTTTTATATATTTTGTCAGATTTATACCTAAGTATTACATTTTTGGGGGGTGCCAATGTAAATGATGTTGTATTTTTAATTTCAAGTTCTACTTGTTCATTGCTAGTATAGTTGTCCCCCAGCATGCCTGGGGGATTGGCCCCACTACCCCTCACAGACAGCAAAATCTTCAAATGCCCTCATAAAAAATGCTATACTACTTGCATGTAATCTACATACACCATTTTGTATACTTCAAATAATCTCTAGTTTACTTATAATACCTCATATAATGAAAATGTTATATAAATAGTTGTTATATTATTTAGGAAATAATGATAAGGAAAAAAGTCTGTACATATTCAGTACAGACACAACCATTCATTTTTTCCCAAATATTTTTGATCTACGATTGGTTAAATCCGTGGATGTGGAACCCACAAATATGAAAGGCCAACTCTATATAAGAAAGTGATTGACTTTTATATATTAATATTAACCTTGTGGGTTTTTTTTTAATTCTTTTTGGGTTTCTACATGTACTATCATGTCATCTGCAAACAAAGACAATTTTATGTCTTGCTTCCTAATACATATACATTTTATTTCCTTTTCTTGCCTTATTGTGTTCGCTAGGACTTACAGTACAATGTTGAAAAGCAGTGGCAAGAGGGAATATCCTTGTCTTGTTCCTGATCTTAGTGGGAAAGCTTTGAGTTTCTTAACATTAGATATGATGTAGGTCTTTTGTTGATATTCTTTATCAAGCTGACAAATAAAAATTGTATATATTTATGTTCTACAAGATGATGTTTTGATATGTATATACATTGTGAAGTAATTAAATCAAGCTAATTAATATAGCCATCACCTTACCTAGTTATCACTTTTTTGTGACAAGAATATTTAAGATCTATGGTCACTGTGGTGCATAATAGATCTCCAGAATTTATTCATCCTATTTCACTGAAACTTTATATACTTTTACTGACATCTCTGTATTCCCCTCTAATCTTCAGCTCTTGACAGCCACCATTCTGCTCTCTGATTTTATGAGTTCAAGTTATTTAGACTTCACATACAAGTGAAATCATTCATCTTTCTGTATCTAGCTTATTTCAATTAGCATAATGTCCTCCATCCATGTGTCACAACTGACAAGATTTCCTTCTTTTCAAGGCTGAATGGTATTCCATCGTGTGTGTGTGTGTGTGTGTGTGTGTGTGTGTGTATACATATACATATACATATGTATACACATCACAGTTTCTTCATCCATTCATCCATCCATGGACACTTAGGTTGAATCTATATATTGTCTATTGTGAACAATGCTACAATTAACATGGGAGTGCAGATAACTCTTTGACATACTCATTTCATTTCCTTTGAATATATACCCAGAAGTGGAGTGGCTGGATCATATGGCCATTCTACTTTTAATTGATTGAGGATCATTCTGTTTTCCATAATGGCTGTAGTAATTCACATCTCCACCAACAGTGTATAAGGGTTCCTTTTTCTCCATACCTTTGCCAAGACTTGTTATCTTTTCTACATTTGATAACAGGAATTCTAACGGGTGTGGATTGATATTTCATTGTGGTTTTAATTTGCATTTTTCTGATAATCAGTGATGTTGAGCATTGTTTCATATACCTATTGGCCATTTGTATGTCTTCTTTTGAGAAATGTCTATTCAGGTCCTTTGTCCATTTTTAAATCAGGTTTTATTTGTTTTCTAACTATCGAATTGCTTGAGTTCCTTGTCTATTTTGGATATCAACCACTTATCAGATGTATGATTTTCAGATATTTTCTCCCATTCCATAGATTGTCTCTTTACTCTGTTGATTATTTCCTTTGCTGTGCTGAAGCTTTTCAGTTTGATGCAGTCCCATTTGTCTATTTTTGCTTTTGTTGTCTGTTCTTTTGAGGTCACAGCCAAAATAATTATTGTCCATACCAATGTCAAGAAGCTTTTCCTCTATTTTTTCTATCATTTTTATAGTTTCCAGTTTGAATGTTTATGTCTTTAATCCATTTTGAGTTGATTTTTGCATATGGTATGAGATAAGGGTCTAATTTTATTCTTCTGTATAGGGATATCCAGTTTTTACAGATCCATTTATTGAAAAGACTATACTTTCTCCATTGTGTGTTCTTAGCACCTTTACCAAAGATCAGTTAACTCTAAATACTTTTTATAAAATGATTTTTATATAGCAATTATTATGTTCCCCACTTCTCTCTTTATTATTCACAAAGGGTAGATGCTGGTTTCCAAGAGAAGATGATTTATTCCAAAATAACAACCCATTCCAGACTGTAAAAGACAGAGACATAACAAGTCATGACATACAGATTCTTTTCATTCATGAAAGTAGAATCCCTAACTGTGTTAATGTGAAGCATGGATTTGGAAAATTAAATTAAATTCCTTTATGACTGATTTATATATTTTTATTTACTCCCCCTCCTTTGGTCTTAGAATCCTCAGTATTCTCCAATAAAATAGGGCTTAAAATGAAAGTACCCTAGAAAATGTAATATGATATGTAATCCTGGAATATGTAATACGAGATAACACCTTTACATTTTATAATTAAAGTTAACTTGATCTAAATGTTTTCTAATACCTATATCAGACCTGACTATTAAGGTAATGGTAAGTTGGATTTGGTGTGAGAAAGGAAAGAAAAGTAATTTTGAAATATAACACATTGAAAATAAGTGGAGACAAACACAATAGGTTATTATGTAGGAAGATATTGGAGAGATCGTATGACAAATACTAGAAGTCCAAAAACATCTGTCCTTTATCTCTGTGGTCCCCAACCCTGGGCCACATCCCAGTACTACTCCATGGCCTGTTAGGAACCGGGCATCACTGTCTGATCCTCACCTCACCCCCAGGCCCTCCACACTGCCGTCTGTGGAAAAAATTGTCTTCTATGAAATTTAGGAGCAGGGACACATGGGGGGAGGTGAGTGGTGCTGAGCAAGCGAAACTTCATCTGTATTTATAGCTGCTCCCTATAGCTCACATCATTGTCTGAGCTCCACCTTCCCCCCAACAACTTTCCACTCACCTCCCATCATCCATGGAAAAATTGTCTTCCATGAAACCAGTCCCTGGTGCCAAAAAGTTTAGGGACTGCTGCTTTATCTCATTCTTTAATATTAGAGCTTCCATGTTTTAGCTGGACATATGGTTATCATATATGGGCTACATTCCCAGCTTTCTCTGCAGTTGGTGTAGCTGTGTGACTAAGTTCTGGCCTATAATGCATAATTAGAAATAAAGAGTGCCATTTGTAGTCACATCCATGAAAAGAAACGTACTTATGCACCTCTTCCCTTTTTCTTATTCCCTGCTTGTGGATTGTACTGAAAGAGCACCTTTAAACTCAAGGATGGAAGCCACATGTTCAGGACTGAGGAATTTCCTTCTAATCCCAGGCTTCTTACTTCTAGAGAGATATGGATTTATGATAGAGATAATAAACACCTATTTTCTTTAAGTTTTTGTATTTTTGGATTTCTTTGTTATAGTAGTTTAGCTTGTGCTCTAATTAATAAAGTCAGGATTATTAAGGAAGAGAAGACATCACAAATCTCTAAAGACATATGAAAGATAAGTGTAAATGTTTCATATATTTTAATTTTTTCTGAGTTTGATATTGTATGGACAACTTTTTACTATACAAATTTGGACCATTTCCTCAGAACAAACTGCATATATTTTGACATTACAGGAGTATTCAAAGGAGTCATCCACCAGATGACTGTCTATATGTAAACTGCGTAAAGTTGGGTCTACCTGATCTGCCTTAGGACAGCACTTGACATGGTCACCCATCCAAAATAGATACATTAATTCCAAAAGCTTTGGGAAGTGGATTAAGTCTTTACTTGTGCAGAAACAGGGTCAAAGTAGCCACTATACTAAACACCAGAAAAAAAAAATTTCTAATAACTTTCTCACCCAATTATTCCACCAAGTATCCCTTTTATGAGCACAGTCAGACAACAGACCACTTCTCTCTTTTCTTGTGTATTGCCTTCAGAAGTTTTGATTTCTTATCTGAGTTAATCTGTGCCCCTTAAAATTTATACTATCTTACTGCTTTCTCTCAGTTACTTGGTTTCTACAGGTCTACCATTGTCCCAATCAGCACAACAAAAGCCTAAGTTTAAGTTTTGGAGTTTACAAAATAGGCAAATAAAAGCAAATTCCAGATAAAGAGACTAGTATGTGAAAGGTACAGAAGTGAGAAATGTCATAAAACATTTGGGGTAATTCCATGTTTGTGCCTTGAACTGGAAAGTGGAATATAGAGATGAGCGACTGGCAGGAGATGAAGATAGAAAAAAGTATGGTAAAATTATTCAGGACTCTAGATGGAGAAATAAATGAAGGAAGGAATCAATTAACATGGAGTTTCACAGTGTACAATATATTAAGGAGAATATTGAAAGGTTATTAGCAATGAGGGTTAGAAATTGTATTTTCATATTAGAAAAATAATTCAGATTAAAGTATACAGGTTGAATAGAAAATGTGAAAGCTGGAGTATAGAAGAATAATTGGGATCCATCTGCAATAACTAAAGGGGAGAAGTAGTAAAGGTTTTAAGTAACTAAGCAGTGAAAAGGAGAAGGAAATGGGATATATTCAAGAAATACATAGTGTGAAGATAAAATTAATAGAGTTTGATGATCAGTTAGATAAGGAGAATGAGGGAGAGAGAAAATAGAGGATGATATTTTTCTTTCTAACATGGATGAATGAAATTGTGGATACAAAAGAAAAGATGATTTGGTAAAATTGACAGATTTTTTAAAATTGTAATTTCAATTTGGGTATAGGCAGTCCCAAGCTTACAGATGACCTGACTTGTGACCGTCCGTACTTACGAATGGGCTCCCAAGGCTCCCCATAAGGATAAGGATAACTTATAACTAGATAATTAAATTAATAATTCGGGAACTACTTTCTTTTGCATATGTAAACAAACCTGCATGGCATAAGCGGTTAATTGGTGCAGCGTCTTTACACTAGCAGCTGATCTCGTTGTTTATAGGGTTGCTTGTGCACAATATCACCTTCATCTGAACTTTTTCATTCAATTTTGTGGGTCTGTGTTTACCCTCATGACCATATCTCCAAAGCAAAAGTCCACTGCAAGTCCAGGTGAGCCTGCATGGAAGACAAAAGTGATTACAATGGAAACAAAAGCAGAAATAATTTAGCATTTGGAGAAAGGTCAGGCGCCATCATTCATTGGGAAAGCATTAAGTTTCAGCAGCTCAACTATCGGAAAAATTATAAAGGATAAAGTGAGAATAATGGATCATGCAAAAGGCAGTGCTCCAATGAAAGCATCAATTATTACTAAGCAACATAGTGGGTTAATTATTGAAATGGAAAGGTTATTATTGATTTAGTTAGAAGATCAAAGTAAGCATAACATTCCTACTAGCCTAGCAACATTAGGTGAGTGTTAGTTAACCTTTAATATAATTTTTTGAAATTTCTCCTACCTAAACTTTTTGTATGCAATTGTTTTTAATGTTCTGTTTGTTTGAATTAAAAGAAAGAGCACAACAGTTTCTATAACTTATTATTACAGTACAGGTGTATTAGTATTACAGTATTTCACTATATTATTATTATTAGCACATATGAGCCATTATAGTATTGCTATTATTATTATTACTATATATACACTGTTAATCAGGGATCTGAATTACATACAAATCCCACCCTAAAGACATTCTCAGAAATGTATTTCATCTATAATGTGGGGACTGCCTGTACTCTTATTTTTATAAGAAAATGGCATTTCTTAGTGTAAGCAGACAAATAAAAGAATGTCTTAATTTAAACCACATTAATCTCTCCCTCCCTCTCTCTCTCTCTTTCTCTCTCTGTCCCTAAATATGGTAATTTCATAATGGTTTGAAATGGTATATGATTATGATTATTTTGGAAATAGGTGATTAAATTTTATTGAGTGATTATAATTTTTCTATCACCAATCTAATTATTTCATTTAATCCTTAAAGCAAACTGTTGAGCAAAATAATTATATTTATTTTACCAAAAAGAATATCAAGATAGAGAATTTAAATAATGTAAAAATACACAGCCAGTGTCTTAATCAGTTCAGGCTGATATAACAAATTACCATAAACTCAAACAACAGAAATTTATTTCTCATAGTTCTGGAGGCTGAAAAGTCCAAGATCAAGGCATCAGCATATTCAGCCAACTGCGCAAACCACATGTGCTTGGTTTGCAAGGTGCCCAACTTCTCTTGTAGCCTCACATGGTGAAGAGCAGAAAGAGGAAGCGAACCTATGTCTCTTCTCATAAAGGCACCACCCTCATGACCTAATTACCTCCCAAGGTCCCTACCTCCTGATACCATCACGTTACGGATTAGAATTTCAACATACAAATTTTAGGGGGACACAAGCATTCATTCAGTGCATGGCAGCCATAATTGGCAGAGCTTGGAAGTAATCCTGTAAGATATGAATGCCTAAAATTACTATTCCTGAACCCAACTTCCTCTTTAATTAATTTAGCAAACATTTATTAATTATCTAATTCATTCTACATACCTACTCAAGTCACAAGTTCATGGACAGAAATGTTTATAGCTCTAGTGGAAAGAGCAAGTGAAGATTGTTTGAAAACAAAAGGGGATTTTAGCTTTTTTCCACCCACAGAGGTAAAATCTCTGGATTTTTTTTTTTTTTATCTGTGATGAGAAGACATTGCAGAACTTGAGCAAGGAAGTGTCATGGTCTGATTTATGTTTTTTAGGGATGGTTCAGAATGCCATGTAGAATAGATTCGAGAGGGGAGCAAGAGTAGCAGTATGAGAAACCTGTTAAAAGGCTATCGTAATAGAGCTGTTTAGAGATCATGGTGGCTGCACCTGGGTGGTAAAGGTGGAGGTGGACAGAAGTGGTAAGATTTGTGATGTATTTTAAGCAGAGTTTGGTAAAACCTTCTAATGGATTGAATTTAGGGTTTAATCAAAAGAAAAACTGAGTATTACTCCTAGGTTTTTGACCCAACCAATTTAGTGAATGATACCATCATTTACTGAGATGGGAAATACTGGGGCAGGTGCAGGATTCTATGGGGAATCAAGAGTGCTGTTTGGGCCAGGCGCGGTGGCTCACGCCTGTAATCCTAGCACTTGGGAGGCCGAGGCGGGCGGATCGTTTGAGCTCAGGAGTTCAAGACCAGCCTGAGCAAGAGCGAGACCCCGTCTCTACTAAAAAATAGAAAGAAATTATCTGGCCAACTAAAAATATATAGAAAAAATTAGCCGGGCATGGTGGTGCATGCCTGTAGTCCCAGCTACTCGGGAGGCTGAGGCAGGAGGATCGCTTGAGCCCAGGAGTTTGAGGTTGCTGTGAGCTAGGCTGATGCCACGGCACTCACTCTAGCCCGGGCAACAGAGCGAGACTCTGTCTCAAAAAAAAAAAAAAAAAAAAAAAAAAAGAGTGCTGTTTAAGTTAAATTTGACATGCCTTGTGGGCACCCAAGTGGGGTTATCCAGTAGGTATATAGATTTGTTCAAGAGATTGGTGCTAGAGATTTAAATTTTGAAGTCATCAGCATTATAGATAGTATTTACTCCTATCTCATATACTTTCTCACCTCTGACCATTGTTAAATATTTTCCTTTTTTGAGTAGGTTAGCCCTTAGCTTGCTTTGTGCAATCCAACCGTGGTTGCCTATGTTGCTTTTATTAGTGGTCTATTTTGGTAACATACTTTGTTACATCAGTCTTGCAATGTTGTGGTAGCCCCAGCTGGGATTCATGAGTTTGCAGTACTATTGTGTGTCACATAGTTCAAATACATTGTGTGTGAAGCAGAAGAGAATTTGTTGTGAAATCTCTTTATAAATTCTGCACACAAGGTATATGGTTAGGCACTAGTTGGTTAGTAAGTAGAGTATGCACCCCTCTTATACTGGCTGATTGTAAGGACTGTGAATTGAGAAATAGTGAAGTTCATATCATGGTTGCTCTGAAATTGTTGTAATTGTAGCAGCCTGCTTCTTAGATAACTTTTGCTGATGTTGAATTCCAATTGTGCCCAACAGGAGAAGGTAGTGGGAATAGAATTAGGGGTCAATACTGTTTAATTCCAGCACTCTTGCTTCCTCATTTTTGACCCTTCAATTATTCCTCTGTTTCTTCTCAAAGTATTTTGGTTACATCTACCTTTGGCACCTAATTTTTTTTGTCTATATTATAGCTTTGTGGGGTGTACTTTGTTTTTACTAGATTTTAAACTCTTTGTATAAGTTGGGTCATGATTTTATTTTTCTCTTTCAAATGTGGTTCTTTTCCAATGTTATTGGCAATGAGCTTTGGTACAGAGATGGAGGAAGGGGAAGGCAAGTGGGAAAAAAGAAAAAGAAAAAAAAACCAGACAATTGCACAAAGCCTTTCCCTGCAAAAGCCTAGGTTCTAGTGTGGTCAGGACACATGGCTGCCTGCCTCCCACCCTGGAGCTCCGGCTTTGACTATCGAGGCACAGATAAGGAGATGTGAAAGAGCATCTGGGAGAGGAAGAATGGTTGCATGTGTGTTATATATATATGCATATATATAAAAATAGGCTATATTAGAAAATTCTCTCCATGTATAAATATAAAACACTGGTATCCAAACATGACATCAATGGCTAACTAAAGTGCTTGACAGTAGTTGGGCCTGTGTGTATGCAGGTAAAATTATTCATCCTGAGTGCCCAAGATGGGAAGGGGTTCTGGGGAAACAAAACAATGGCATGGTGGGCCTCCTCAGGGGCAGTAGAGGAAAGCACGCACTGGCCAAGCTGGGCCACCAAGGGCAGTCATGCCACCCAGGTTTTCTTGGCCCATGGCTATCTGGTCACTGTTCCCATCAACATTACGCCTAATCATTACCCTACATTCTCCACTGCACTCTGTCTACGAGGAGCACAGTGTTGTGGAGCTGCACACGGGGAGAAGAGTTGTTCCCACAGGGGAAGGCTAGTCAATTTGTACCCACAGTTTCCTCCATCCAGGGGCCCAGGGTAAGGGGAGGAGGGTCAGAGAGGAGGAAGGCTATCATCATAATTACATGATCTTTTTTTTTTTAATTCAATGTGCCTATAGCAATGGTTTGTGTATAATGAACAGTGAAAATAGATATTCCTCAAATAAATATCAAATGAATTGATTAATGATATTTGTTGTTATGTTCTTTGTTGTTATAGTCAGTCTCAATCAAAATGATATAAATCTAAATAACATGCTATTGTCTTCTGCAAAGTGGCATTCAGGATCAAATGAAGGCATAAAATCTTGATATTAGTATAGGAAGAATTAAATACTAGTTTATAATAGCATAATTTTAATGGATTTTAAAAGTGAGTTTCGGAACGATTGAGGATATAATGTGTTTTAACTCCTTCAACATTACTGTAATTGCTTTCTAATTGGGTTGTCAATATTTTTTCCCTAAATTTAATTTATTTTTAGTTCCTTGGTATTGAATTCAAAATAAATATTTTAAAAATCCTTATTCCTTAAATAATAAATTCAATAATCAAATAACAAAATAATGAACCAAATAAAGATTTTTCTTTGTTTCACACAAGATCCAGCCAAAGCTGCAAAAATTTGAGCACCAAAATAAATAAAGTAGTATTGGATTATAATCCAAAGTATAAAATAAATATACATGAGTCTATATTGACATAAACAAATGATTAATAAATTTGTAAATGGGGAAGAAAAGATGTATCACACACACAGAAGAATTCCAAGTTGATTATGTAAATACTTCAGTCTAAAGGTGGGGGAACATAAATCCCTAATTCTTAAATATAAACTGCACATAGAGATTTAATTCCAAAGAG
>CM052440.1:29811165-29837977 GCA_028533085.1 Varecia variegata
TTAGATGGCTATATGAGGATGGTTTTATATTTGGATTTTCTGTTCTGTTCCACTGGTCTGTGTCCCTGCACTTGTGCCAATACCAAGCGGTTTTAATAATCACAGCCTTGTAGTATAGTTTGAAGTCTGGCAAATTAATACCTCCCATTTTGTTTTTATTGCTTAAAATTGCTCTTGCTAAACGGGGTCTTCTCTGGTTGCTTTGAGTGGTGGGGATATGGTAGAAGGAGGGCACACAAGACAGAGGCCTGGGGTCAAACTGGCAGGGTGTCATTCCACGTATGATCTATTGGTCAGAGTAAGCCACAAGACCAAGCCTTGTGAGGAAATAGGTTCTATCTCTAGATAGGAAGAGCTGCAAAGTACTGAGGTCATTTTTGAAATCTATCACATCCTCACTTGACAAATAATATACACATTACCGAGTTTTCATGAATATTGGGTAAAATTCAGTGTTTGTTTCAGTACCTGGTATAGAGTAGCCCCTTAATAGGTGATATCTTTTTATTACCTAGATAAAATTATACCTGGGTTTAGGTCACCAGGTTGACTAAATCTTGTTACTTCAGTTTCTATTTTAAAAAATGTACTCCTTCTTCTCTGCTTCTGCTGCTATTGCTTTAATTGTGAGCTTCATGCATTTCATGTCATGATTATTGAAACTCCCGATTGGTTTCCTTGATTAATAAGCAATTGACTATCTCTCTTTATTGAGAAACTATATACTCCACGAGGGCAGGGACCCTGACTTTATTATTTATTGTTGCATTTTCATTTCCTGCACATTTCCTAAAGTAGAAGCTCCATAAGTATTTGTTCAGTGTAGAAATAGATTAAACTTTGCATATAAAGAAAATTTTAGAAAATGCAAACCTTTTTACTCTACTTCCTTACATTCCTCCAGTGGCTTCCCATAGTGTGAAAATTAAATGTAAGTTTCTTAGTTTAATCTACAAGGCTCTCCATGATCTGGCCCCTGCCTCTGTAACTTCCTCTCTTACTCTTCCTGTACATGTAATTTATTTTCCAGCAGTTTCCTGAATCTATTATGCCTTACTTGAAGGTGTCCTCTTCCCTAGAATGGCCTGAGCTCCCTTCTTCATCTGGCCTAACTCCTACATGTTTTAAGACTTTGGTCAATAATTTCCTCCTCTGGGATTATTATTATTATTCCTGGATTTGGCTAGATGTTATTCATCTTGTCTCTGTACTCTGTACATAAGTTTGCCACAACAATTTTCAGCCTTACAGAACAGGTGCTACATGTTTCATCTGCACATAACCAGCAAGCACCTGGCACATGGTAGATGCTTATTAATTATGTGAATGAATGGAGGCAGGATAGCAGGAGTGAAGAAAGGTAGCTTTAAAATTCATTGCCTGGAGTTTGATGGAGTACCCCACTTAAGCCTAAGGACATTTATTTCTTCCATTATTAAAGGCTCATTAGAGTGTTCTTACACTAAATGGTCTAAATTGCGTTTCTTTGTTCTTAAAATAATTCTCAGTAGTGAGCTTGGTGTTGCTCCATTCCCAAACGACTATTGTCCTAACCTTTATTTGCACTGAAGCTTGACTTCATTTCTCTTTGATTGCTTTTGTTGATTGAGCAGGTGGCTTATATTTTATTTCAGAACAATCTTGAAAGACTCGGACTAGTCCTAGTAAAAACTATGTTTTTAAAATGCTAAACTATTCATTTGATGGTGACTAAATTATTTTGGCATCTTGAGCACAGAACCAGTCTCAGCTCCTTCCACAATAATAATGATATTGTGCTAGTATAATTGCCTTCAGGAAAGAAGAGAAATCCAGCATCAATTTGACAAGAGTAATGTTTAAGTGGATCCTGCTGCATCTGCTTTTGAGTAGAAAAAGAAAAGTGATAGTGTTACAAAGCACCATGTGAATTCTGTGTATGCCATTGATGCATAAGTTAAAGTAGCCCCAGGTAACTTTTTTAGTTACTCTTCTTTGATTTACTATCTTTCTTAAAATAGAACACAAATGCATTCTAAACAATTTTAGGTCACCTAATGCTTTGCTTTATTTCCCAACTGTAGCCCAGTTCTCTAAATTCTTAACTATTTAGAGAAAAAGTAACAAAAAGGCACATAATTTAGTAAAGGAAAATACAGCAGAAAGAACATCACAAGTTACAATCTATGAATAACCATAATTTCCTGTTTGTTAAGAATAAACTGGAGTAACCCTTCCATAAATATATCAGATAATTTTGGAGAATGAATAGACTTCTTTTTGGAAAAAAATGAATCCTTCGTTTTTCATCGTAATATTGCCTAAGGTTGGGCATGTACTTTCATTATGTATCAAGTAATTCCTCTCCTGACTGCACTAAATAATAACTAACACTCTTAAAATGCAATTTAGGGTAAATTGGAGTTTGCTTAATGAAAGCCAACATCCTTTTTATACAGGTGAGAAAACTGAGGCCCGGGGAAGGCGGGTTACTAGGACAAGGCTATACAGCTATCTAATACAAAAACTAAACCAGGGGCTAAGACTTTAGTTTCTTCCCTTTATACTCTTTCTACTGCATTTCTATAATTTTCATACTATTTGTTCTTTTGGTGTTATCCTTCTTAATGAATGCTTATTTGTAATAAATTGTTTTAAAGGTAGTTATACAAAACAACAGGTTCTCAAATAACATTGATTCACTGAATGTTGTTTTTTTCATAACATTGATGAGAAAAAAAAATGATGGCAGGGGGAGCCACTGTCCGTGTGGAGTTTGCCTGTTCTCCTCAGGTCTGTGTGGGTTTCCTCCAGTTACTCCTGTTTTCCCCCACATCCCAAAGATGTGCACATTCGGTTAATTGGTGTGTCTAAATTGTCCCAGTCTAAGTGTGAGTATGTGTGTGTGTGTGTGTGCGCGCGCCCTACAATGGAACGGCATTCTGTCCAGGGTGGGTTCCTGCCTTGTGCCCTGAGCTTTGGGGATAGGCTCCGTGACTAGAAATACGCCATAGGACTCTAACTCTTGTTTACATCAATTAACGTATGGAAAAATTGGTTTTGTTATATGGCTTTTCCCTTAAAGTTGTGGTTTCCAAGAACCTATTAGCAATGTTAAATGAGGACTCACTGTACATTTAAAAAGGATTGAGAATTTTAGCTTAATGAAATTGGTTGTAAGAAGAATTTGTTTACAGATGGCAAGACAATGATTATTCTGCTCTAATTTCATAACGCTCTCTTTTTTCTATAGTATTTTGCATAAACAAAAAAGAAATTCATATTTAATTAATATTGCTATGAAGATTGCAAGTCTTATATAGGTTATTTTGAGATACATGCTATAGGCAAGATATATGTAGAGGTAAAATGTATTATCTATATTTAATCTGTATTGAATTTTAATCTTTAATTGATGCCCTAGGAATTGCTTGTGGGTATTCTAAAACATTGTTCTGGACCTGCCTACATCTTATTATGTTATACTCAGTCTTTAATATAAATCTATATACAGAAATATAGGTATATTTATGAGCAGTCCAACTTTGTATTTCAGGCTAGATTAATACTTATGCTCTCAAGATACAAATAATGTCTGGATAGTATTGAAGAAATGGCTAGGTTCATTTTTTCTTTAAACTAAATCCTTTGTACACATGTCAAGGTGCTGTAATGTATGTGAATTCCATGTGGTTTGCTCTGTTGGTAAGCATACAAAAAGAATTTGCAAAGTTTCATTTACAAACTTATGGTCTGTATGAACAAGAACACAAGTATTCCCATCTGTATATGCCAAAATAAAAATGGCATGTATGTATTTAAGATATTTCAGATCTTGTTCATTTAATATTGCCTAATTTTCCTTCACTTTATAACACGTATCTCTCTCTTCTAAGATCTTACTGTCAAAGAGCAGTTTCTCATTTTCAAAGTGCTTCACAGCTCTTACTAATTAGACTTTTGTAACAACACTATGAGGAACAGATATCATAATTTTTATTAAGGAAGAAATATAAAGACAGCAATATATATACTGTAAAATGGGTTTTCCCAGCTGGTTTTTTTTTTTTTTTCAGGTTTTTGGAGTTCTTGTTTTACTAGAGGTCATGCTGAAAGTTTGTCTTTCTCTAGTGAAAACAGAGGACTGTGTTTGGATTAACTCTGATAGATACACACTCGAAAGTTAACAGTTCATTAAGACTGAAATGATTATTAACACTTTGCATTCATTTTGGGTGGGATGTGTGTCAATTTTGGAAAGGAGGAGGATACAATGGGGATGGTGAGAATTTCTTTGAAGAAGGATAAGAGTGTTTTGTGAGGTTAATATTGGACTGACTTTGGGAGAAAAGGCGAGAGGTGATCAAGAAAAGAATTGTGAACAAATGGGAAGAGAAAACACGGTGGAAGAAACCCACTTGAAAAAAAAATCCCTTTATCAGTCAACCATGCTTTTGGTTGCAAGTCACAGAAATTCAGCTCAACCTGGCTCAAGCAAGAATTCTTATTACAAATCATCCCAGAGCAGACATAGTTTCAAGCCAGCTAAACCTAGGGCTTTGACATTTCTGATGTCATCAAGATTTTTTTCTCTCTCCGTCTCTCAGCTCTCTTTTCTGTAGTATTTTTCAAGCCTAAACTTAGGAGTGAGATATGCAAAAGAGGTATAGATTTAGGAGTCATCATCAGCTGTTAATTGTATATCTTACAAAAGGGTGGAATCACCCAGGGAGTGTTCAAGGGTGAGAAGAGAAGAGGACCTTGAGGAGAATCTTGACAAACACTAGCAGTTAAGGTAAAGGAAGAAGAGCCCAAAAGAGACTGAGAAGGAACCAGCTGAAAATGAAGAATACCAGAAACACAGAGCACATGAGAAAGGTTGAGTGTACCAAAGATATACATTTGTCTGGCTATCTGATTTATAACAAATTCCTCTTTTCCAGAAATGGCCTCTATTCTCAGGAATGGCCACCTGGATCACAGGACTCCTGGCCATAGCCACGTGTTTCAGGTGGATCCAGTTAAGCCAAGCTGCCCACACCCCATCATATTCTAATTTCTAAGAAATTGAAATTTAGAGCAGAGAGACACAGAAACCAGATCTGGCAGTCAAAGAAAACAAATAAAATATGCTAAATGAAAAATAGAGCCATGGACAAGTCAGGAAGTAGAGAAGTTTAAATATTCTTAGCAACAGAAGGAAGGGAAAGAGTATCTGTGGGGGAGTGGGAAGGAGAGGGACTGGGAATGATTTTGCTTTGTTTTGTTTTGTTTTTAACCTCTCAAAGATTTGAGTATTTGCCTCCCCATTGTCATCAAATGAGCTTGCTTTCTAATTCACACAGAAAATAGAACTCATTAGAGAGAAAATTTCTCAATTCCTTGCTACTAAAGCTATACATTATCGGCATGTATGTTCATTCCTTTTTCTTCTTTGCATTGTGTCACAATGGAAAAAGATGCCTCTCTGGTAAAATACCCCATTGTGATGTTATAAATAGGATGCAAAAATTAACCTAATATGTGGGGTTACTTTATTACAATGTTGAGGTCTGATCTTGCACAGGTACCCATCCTGAATTCCAGGGGTCTGTCTGCAATGTTTGACTCCAGCTCATTCTGGCTGCATTTTGGTACCATCCAATAGTGGCTCTCCATTCTGGTGTAAACATGTATAGAGATGATTCCAGGACTTAATTCTGGCTGTGACTTCCAGGACAGCATTTGTAATTCCAGGACTATTCCTCGTTATTTTGTCCTTCTGATACCGGGACTGGAACATACCCATAACACAAAAATCTCTTCCAGTGTCTGCAGTTTTCCTGCCTGACTCCATCTCTCTTCTATATCCTCCATCCTCCCAGAAAATAAAAGCTTTAATCTGTTCCAGTTTGAGAATGGGAGCTAAAACAGAGGCCAGGGGCCTATTGCCCTGAATGTTACACTGTATGCCAAGTTTCTCCTATCATCTCAAACATGTTCTCTCAGCAATGCCTAGCATATTGCTGAGTACGTAGTAGGATCTCAATACAGTTTTATAGACTGTGTAAATGGATAGATAAATAAATGAACAGATGGATGATTTGTACAAGTTGGAAGAGGCCAGGATCCAGAGTACAAGAGGAAAGATAAATTTTAGTAAAGAGGAATTTATTTTTCTATTAATACCTCTCTATTCTTCAGGGAAGGGAACTATATGGATTAACTTGTATTGGTATATACCTCACACACTACCATGAAAAGAGAAAATCAGATAATAGGTTCTTTAGTGTTCTTTTTTTAAAAGTAGATTTTATTTTTTATGGCAGTTTTAGGTACACAGCAATATTGAACATAAGGTACAGAGATTTCCCACATACCCCTTCCCCAACACATGCATCATCTCCATTATCAACATCTTCCACCAGTGTGATTTCTTTGTTACAATTGATCAACTTACATTGTTGATGTTCTTTTGAATTTTCAGAATGGTGTCCTGTGTGAATAAAGAATTATAATAATTGAAAATATGTTTAAGTGTTTACTTCCAATTTTCATTTCCATGTGAATTAATTGAAGTAGTTTGATATAATTTTCTTATTTTGGAACAACCAACATTATTAAAGTAAGTTATCATGGATTGAACAGCTGCAAGTTTTAAACTAAGCATGACTATTAAAGCAATGTATCTTGGGCTTAAAAACACAGTTCTATATTTACAGTGTTATTATTAAAAAATGTGGCTCTGATTAAAACCTCTGGTTTTTCATTTTGTTGTTGTTTTTTGTTTGTTTGTTTGTTTAAGAGAAGGCATGTATACACATGCTTTTAAAATGTCAGTCTTTGACTTTCTGCATCTTTCTTTTTTAAAACAGGCAGAGAACAATTCATATTCCCCAATTCTTTTGGAAACCCAGAAGCAACTATCCGGAATGGGCTTTTATTATATTGCATGCCTGGTAGGTCACCTTGGTCCTAAATTGTTTTATGCTGTCTGGTTTTCTTCCTTGTTATTTAAAAAATACCCTGGAATTATGTTACTGTTTCATAGGTCCTTTATGATGAATGAAAAAAAATCATATCTCCTTGAAATTTCTTTTCAGATTACAAAGGGTTGGAGATACTTTAATATACGGGCAAGTTGATAAATATAAGTATCGATTTGTTACTTTAATTGTACTAGACCTCCATACTTCAAGCCCAAGCCAAAATTATCCTAGGTAACATAGTTTTTGTAGGGCATCTGTCAGCAGTAGTTTATCTTTATCTTTCTTAGAGAAAAAGATGGCGATAAGGAAAGAACCTTGCAATAAAAAATATTAATAGTATTTCATATGATTTTATGGGTCTTTATTGTTCTAAAATTGGGTTAGGATACTATGATGACACTTACCAATATTTATGGTTCTCCTGTTTCTTGAGACAGCATAGGGTTATATCTCTCAGACTTTTTGAAGATAGGCATGGCCATGTACATTCTTTGGCAAATAAAGTGTGAGCGGAAATGACATATGTCACCTGAGAGTGACAGCCTTTGAGGGCTGATACATAACTTTTCATGTTTTTTTATTCCTGTCGTGGCAAACCATACCATTTCAGGAGGTGGAATCTCCAATAGCCTACAACCCTAAAAGAGCATAAAGTAGAGAAAAATGCCCTGTTGACTCAAGATGGATATGTAACAAGAGTGAAAAATAAACTTTTGCTTTAAATTACTCTGATATGGGCTTCATAAAAAAAAAAAAAGAAACTATCTCATTTTTACAAATACAGGAATTGGTAAGCAGAAGCAGGGGGCTTCCATACAAACTAAAAAAGTAATACGTGACATTCGCTTAGGAGTTGGTGGATGGATAGAAGCCAATCCACCTTATGTGGTAACAGTCCATTGTTACGCTGCCGCAAAGTATTTGGCAAATCTGTCTCCTTTGGTAACAAGAGGCTCATCATATACACGATGACCTCTTAGCTTTAGGGGAAGAAGTTGGAAAACAGATTGCTAATGTGTCTATCGTTTGTTGTTGGTTGCATTTGTCCAGAAATTACAGAAAGCAATGAAATCAGAAAAGAACCTACCAGGTTTGCAAGCAAGAATTAACAGGACTAGATACTCCAGACAGTCAGGGCACTGAAATGTTGGCAGAGACCACTAATTTTAGAACCTAAGCGGTAGAGATAACATTGAGAAACCCTGAGTAATAAAAACTAATTAAGACTCATTCTTACCATTACACTTCTATTAGAATAGCTAAATTCCAAAATACTGACAACACCAAATGCTGGTGAGGTTGGGAAGCAACAGGAGCTCTTATTCATTGCTGGTGGAAATGCAAAATGTACAGCCACTTCGGAATACCGTTTGGCAGTTTTTTACAAAGCTAAGTATAGTCTTACCATATGATTCAGCAATCCTGCTTCTATGTATTTACTCAAATGAGTTGAAAATTTACGTCCACACAAAAACCTGCACATGAATGTTTATGGCAGTTTTATTCATAATTGCCAAAGATTGGAAACAATGAAGATATCCTTCCCTAGATAACTGGATAAACAAACTGTGGTATATCCATACTATGCAATATTATTCAGTCATGAAAATAAATGAATTATCAAGCCATGAAAAGACATGGAGAAACACTTAAATGTATTACTATCTTGCTAAGTGAAAGAAGCCAGGCTAAAATGCCTGAAATGTACATTTCAGGTACGTGACATACTAGAAAATGTAAAACTATAGAGACAGTAAAAAGATCAGTGGTGGCCGGGGTTCAGCGAACACACACACACCTGAAAACATCGAGATACTAAGATTTTGAACCAGTATAAGCAATAAATTCAGTTTTGACTGGAATTTTCTGTTGCTATTTGAGTAGCCTTACAGAAGGGTGAGGCTCAGCAATTGGCTTGTTCCTTATTCTCAGCAAGATAAAGGAAAAACTAGTTGAAATAAGAATGAGAATCTAAGACTATTGTACAAATAATTTGTATAATTATGATTACTAATTCCATATAAACCTTGGGGATCTTTAGGTAAATATTTCCCTTCTTATTACTGTATTATTTTTGAAAACAAATATTTACCCTTTGGAGTGTTTGTGTGAGTATGTGAGTATATGTGTTGGGAGGTATATATTTATGCATATTTGGTCCAGAGTGCACAATTGTAAAAACAAAGAGAAGTCTGTGCAAATCACACCAGAGGGAGACCTGGAAGAAAACCAGGCTTTGATTGCCTAAGTACAAGTAGACTTTGTACTATGGTGGAAAAAACCTGGGCTTTGAAGTCAGGTAGACTTGGGTATAATTCAAGTTTTGCTACTATGGACCCCTGAAGAAATTTTGTTAACCCCTATGAGTCTTGATTTACTCAACTGCAAAGTGGGATTAATAATTTATAATTTATAGGATTACTGTGATGATTAAATGAGATGATGGAGGCAAAGGTCAATAAATATAGAAAAGCTCAATAAGTGTTAGCTAGTTTGATCCTACTATTTAGCAACCATTGAAATTGCTGGAATAAACAGTGGGGAAAATAAGAAACTAGATTGAGAGAAACACTACTTTGCTCAGGGTACCATATAGGTATTTGTCCAAGGTCCATATGAATTCTTAGGTATAAATAAATATCATTTTCTTTATATTTAATCTTCATTGGTAAATATTTACTAAACAGCTATTTGATGTTCAATACTAGACTATGGCATACACATTCAAAACTTACAATTCTTTAAGATGTTTAGAAGGGAATTAGAGTGATTATTCATATATCTAACAGATATATGATATGTAACCAACAGTGCCAATAAAGAGTGCTAATTGGCAAGTGAGGCCAGATTGCCATGATGTGGGAATGTTGGCAAAATCCATGTGGAAAATTAAAGACTTGATCTGGGTTTTAAAAGAGGAAGATTGCTTAGATAAATGAGAATGTGGAATCAGGACATAACAGAGGAGTAGGTGACTGATATTTGTTGAGTGACTGCCATGTTTCAGGCACTCTCTGCAAATATCAACATATATAAATAAGGCCTGATATGGTGTTTGCATCCAAACAGATGGTTGGGTGGATTGTATTGCTTTATCAAAAATAGAATCTGGAAATTTTTCATTTTAACAAGTTTAAATTTGTTTAGATTATGAGGATTTTCTTTTTGCTCTGGATATCATACACTGTATAACATTTACAATACAATTTTATCATTGTATAATGTATAATATTGAGGAATACCAGTTTGTACAGGAATCATTAATAATGAGCAATTTCTGTTTTTTCTGTCATATATCTATTGGAATATTACCAAGGTCAGGAAAAATATTCTTACAGTCCTTAAGACTCTATATGTGACTTTCATTTCTGTATTCTTTAATGAGATATCTTTGAAAGGCAAGTATATACAGATTGAGAAAATAGTTTTTGATGCTCTACATCATGAGTGAGTTATTTTGTCAATTTTATATACATAGTTTGCTTCTACACAGTTGTTTAACACTGACTATCAACACCATCATAAAAAATACTGTTGGAATCTCCTTCATTCTCTTGAAGGAAGTTTTTTGCAACAGTCAAATTAATTTTCTGCAAGATGCTGTGTGACATATTCATTGTTTTTCACACAAGGCTGACACGAAATTTTCTTAGGTCATCAGTGGATTTTTCTCTAATTGGCATATTATTTTTTATGTGAGGTTATTTTTTTGGTTAAGTTTGTAGTTAAAAAAAATGTATCTGTTTATTATTAGGTTTTCCTAGCAGTTGGCCAACAGTCTGATGTCATATGTATTAAAATTTTAAACTAGTCACAATATTTACTGTCTGTTGGTGTTTTATGTGAAAATTATAAAACATCTCCACTATGTATATTTATAATATGGGAACATATAAAGAAGAAAATAAGTTACTCACAATTACGTGACTCAGGGATAACGACTATTACATTTTAGATGCATTTTGAGAAAGAGAAAGAGAGAGCAAAATAGATATATAGATGCAAAAATTATACTAAAAGGTTTAATTTTCTTGACGAAGTTACATTCAGAAACTCTTACTGGGATAGGCATTAAAAGTTTAGCCTTGCAGTAGGATATACCATTGTCAACTGAGAAATGACATAACAGGCACTAGAAGAATCCAAATTGAAAAAAATTACTTAAATCTCAGTTAGTTTATCTCTAATATGGGAATAATAACAAAAAAACCCTATCATAGAGTTTTTTTTTATATTGGACAAAGAGATTTTTATTCAGGTTTTCTTTTATTTTAATTTTTATTTTTTTAATTTCAGAAGATTATGAGGGTACAAATGTTTAAGTTAATATATTGCCTTTGCCTCATCCGAGTCACAGCTTCAAGTGTGTCCATCCCCCGGATAGTTCACACTACACCCATTAGGTGTGAATATACCCATCCCCTCCCCCGCTACCTGCCCAACACCCGATGAATGTTATTACTATATGTGCACATAAGTGTTGATCAATTAGTACCAATTTGATGGCGAGTACATGTGGTGCTTGTTTTTCCATTTTTGTGATACTTCACTTAATAGAATGGGCTCCAGCTCCATCCAGGATAATATAAAAGGTGCTAGTTCACCATTGTTTTTTTGTGGCTGAGCAGTATTCCATGGTATACATATACCATATTTTATTAATCCACTCGTGTATTGATGGGCACTTGGGTTGTTTCCACATCTTTGCAATTGTGAATTATACCTAGGGACAGGGACAAGTAGGACTGATCGCCTTTGGCTGTGGGCCAGGTTGGTGGGGAGCGAGCAGGGATTTCCTGGACCACACTGGGGGACTGCCCCATTTAACTCAGATTGTGCTTTTGTTGTTATATCTGAAATCTCACTGGGAGGCAAGATGGCAGAAAAGAAACATTCCATAGAGTTATGAGTGTAAAATGAGACTGTAATCAAATCACTTAGAAAAATATCAGACATTTTAAAGTATACCCTAACTTATTATTGATTATAGTTAGACAAATCATAAGTACTTTATAAATATTAATCTCTATTCTTTTTGTACTATAATGATTTTGATAAAGTATTACTTATAATTTTTTATCTCTATATCTCATTCTATCTTAATGTATAATAATTTCACTAAGCATTGCCCCCAGGATGGCCCATAAAATGGTTAAATTTTCTAGATATTGAAAAACCAGTTCTTCTCTGGAACACATTCATTGGATAACTCAACTCCCTAGGTAGACTGAGCACACTAAGTCTTTGAAACTATTATGTAACTGATTATTGTTTAGATAATGTCCAAAAAAAATCTATAATCAAGGAAGAAGATGATAAGGGACCCACATCCTCCCCCAGTAAACTTTTGGTCATTTTAGTCAAAATTTTGGTTCATTGATCAAAAATATTTAACGAATACCTACTGTGTTCCAGGAACTGTTCTGCAGGCTAATTAGCAGTAAGGAACGCAAATAAAATCCCTATTTTCATAGAGGCTGCATTCCATAAGGCCTTACAGGCCATTGTAAGGACTTTGGCTTCTCCACAGGAGGAGAGATGTGTGTGGAAGAAGAATTGACAGCATGCCCTGCTTCCATAATGAATAAATGTGCACATCATGTATCTCCGTTATAAATAAAATAAACTCTGCACTCTGGGATAAACAGAGAAACAATGAAACAAAAATTGGGTCACGCTTTCTGGTTCTAATCCTCCAAATAAATGAAATATTGTGTTTTTCCCATAAGTTACAAACTCCTTAGCAAAAACAATTTTATCCCTGACTTGCATTGCTAATGTCTGAACATATGTGATCATTTTGTTATATAATCCCCACATGTTTAAAAACTGTTTTACTATCTTGAACAGATTAATATAAACTTGGTAAACTTAGTTAACTTTCATTTTTCATTAAATCCTTTTTGTTTGTTTGTTTCTATTTAATTAAAATTGGATGATAAAGATAAATAAAAATTGATATAACAACGTCCTTGAGTAAGTGGCAGAGTATTAGGACATGTGCTGGTACGTAAGAACAACCAGCTCTCCGAGGAAAAGTCCTGATTTGTAGCACTTGCCAATTTTTGTGGTGTAAATACTCCCTCCAAATTAGTACTGTTTTGTTCAATTTAACAGTGATCACAGCTGGGAGATGTAAATGCTTCTACATAAAAGTTGTCATTTACCCAGCATTAAATCTTTCTCAGCATTTTTTAGGAAGATGTAAACATGTCTATCATCAAATTCCTGGAACAGTATGCATGGAAGTAATACGCATGCTCTGATTTTTTTTTAAGTTACAGTAACTCTCTTCTTCCTCCATTCAAGTATGAATAACAGAAATATAATAACAAAACCATTTTATTCATAATAAAGGCACTAAGAGAATTGAATGAAATAGTGTCATTAAATTCAGAGTCATTTCCACTGTAGCAGACCAGAATCTAAATTGATTGAAACAAAGCATCACAAGCTAATTTGGGAAATCTTGTCTATAAGATATTGGTCATTTCTAATGTGGTCAAAAATTCATTCAATAGTCTTCCCTCAGCTTAAAATGAACATCATGCTTAATGGTTTATAAAACAATAGTACAATTATAATAAATTTAGATGCTGATCAAAACAATTTCTGATTTCTATTTTTATAAGTAGAGATTTTAACTATTGGTGGTAACCAACTCTATTGCCTTACATTCATTTACTTATATTAATTTATTGAACACATTATATTCTTGATGCTTTTGTGTAAACCACATAGATATAGTCTCAGCATTAGAATACACTGGGGAGTTAAAGTACTACTGTTTCATAATAGGTTTTAAAATAATACACCTAAAATATTGTTCATGTGTGCTTTAGGAAGATAAGTAAAGAGAATGTTGGGGCACATCACAGCTCCCCAAAAGGGAGATTTGAGGAGGAGGGATCTGCATGCAAAGTTTATTAAGGAGTATTTCCATGCCTGTGGAAGGAAGACAAGAAAGGAGGATTGGCCAAAATAAGATTTGCAGTCTCAAGAAAGGCTTCAGCAAACCCCAGAAGAAATTCTAAAGTTGATATAATCCTTCAGAATTTTCCTGAGTTGGAACAAGAGTGTCAGGCTTTAGTAGACCCTCATGAACATTAAATGCACAGTGCTCTGAGAAGGGGCTGTGACCACAGGTTAGAGGATTCTTTTCATCTGTGGCAATTCTCAAAGAAGGCTATGTGATGGTAAGTTTTATGTAGCAACTTGTCTATGTTACAGTCCCCAGTTATACAAACACTATAGAAAGGTTGCTAGGAAGGTAAATCCAGTTGTATTTAAGTGAGAGTGATTATCCTGGATAATCTGTTTGAGCCTAATTCAATAAGCTGAAAGGCCTTGAGAGCAGAACTGAGGCTTCCCAGAAGACTAAGAAATTCCTCCTGTGGATAGCAGCTTCAGCTTGTGCCCAGAATGTCTGGGCCCTTCTTGGTGGCCTGCCCTACAGATTTCAGACTTGCCTTGTCATCCAACACCTTGCAATAAATCTCTTCATATACATCTCCTACTAATTCTGTTTCTCTGGTTGAATCCTGACTGCTACTGAGAATTGTCAGTAGCAGACAGCTGAGAATTGTCTACTAATAGAATGCCCAGTAGCTGATTGATTAACCCTCAGTCCAGAAGGAGTATCTAAGTTGAACATCACAGTGCTCACTACAGGGGAGTTAAATGTTGTCTTGTTTTCTACCTTTTGAATTCAAATTTATACTTCCCACCACTTGCCATACAAAGATGGAGGAAGACTGGGAATAGCTATTATTTTAGATATGACTCTTGTATTCAGGTTGCAGAAACTCAATTCAAGCAGACGTTAACTCACATAAATTGAAAATCTGAGGGCAATTCAGGTGCTGCTGAACCTAAGGACTCAAAGAAAATGATGGGCTTTTAGATTCCCATCCTTTATCTTTCTTCTCTGCTTCCATCTGGGTTAACAACATGCTCACCATGTGTCGGCTCCTCCACTGCTCAGGCCTTCAACAGCCTCATACTAGCAAGTCCAATGCAAACAAAGAAAAAAAAAATCAGTGTATCAGTTATCCTGATTTTGGAACCAGAATTAAGTTTTATTCCTCATGTTTAGAGGGCAAGGTTACTCTAAACCAATCACTATAAGCAAAGAAGACAGGCTATACTGATTGTCTAACAAAGTCTGGGGCATTCGCCTACCATTGAAGATAGAGGTTTGAAATTTCATGTAAGGGAAGTAGCTGGAACCTTGATGGGCAGGTGATAGTCAGATACCTGTCGACAACTGGGAATAGTCATTACAAACTACAACATCCACTCCAGCAGAAGAAGCTGTCAGAGAAATTTGTCTGTCTCAGTCTGGATTCTGGGAAGAAAAATTATCTCTCCTGAGGTCCTCTATTTTCAATAAGTATTATTCAAATTAAGCCTATTCAAATCATCCTGGGTGAAGCCAGGAAATTAATATTAAGAGTGGTCTCAGAGCACCCAAGCAAAGCAAAAACAAAATCTATCAATGGCATATTTCAAATTGCTCAGGATTTCAAATATGAAGCCCAAAGGAATGAAAATTCACTATTCAAAATTACAAAACCCAAGAAGAAACAATTACATATGAGTGAAAGTCAGTCAACCCAACAAATAACAGAATTACATATGGGAAATTCAGATAACAGAATTATCGGATATTTATTATTAAATAAGTATGTTTAAAATAAAGACAAAATTAAAAGCCAAAAGATAAGTTGTGATAATATTCTTCAAAAAATAGGTGGATTTTAAAAAGAACAAACAAAACTGTAGAATTAAACTATATAGTCATTGAAATTAAAAGCCCAGTAGATGGGTTAAATATCCATTTAGTCACAAAATAAGGTAGAATTAGTAAAATGAAAAATGGGTTGGAGGAAATTACCTAAAATATGGCACTGAGAATTAAAGAGAATATCTGAGAAATTAATACAGAGGGAGGTTTCAACACATATTGAGTAGAAATTACATAAATAGAAACTAAAAAGAATGAGAAGCCATAATATTTGGAAGGATAAAGGCTAATATGTCCTAATATTTATAAAGGACATATTCAAGAAGCAAAATGGGTTCGTAAGGAGGAGAAACAAAAAAAAATAAGTCACACCTAGACACATTGTAGTAAAAATGAAGAGCACCGAAAACAAAGAGAAGAACTTAAAATCAGATAGAAGGAAGTTGGATCACTTATAAATGAATAGTAATTTCTGGATAGTAGACTTTTCTTTTCAAAATCAAAAATCAAAAGAATGTTTAAAAATTAGCATTAATGTGCAGAAAAATATCATCTACGTAGAAGTCTGTTGAGTGGTGTGCTGGAGCCAGCTCCTACTGGCTTAAAAAGTTGTTAAATATCTAAGAATTTTACAAGTTAATTGTAAAACCAGCTTCAAATCTGAGCCACGAGATAGTAAAGGAAATTCCCAGGGGCAAAAAACCCCAAATTTATTTCCTGTGGTATTATCTAAGAATTTTCCTGAATTGACAAAAGACTATTTCAGATTCCAGAAACTCAACATAACTTAAATAGGAAAAACAAAAATAAACATACTTGCAGACACATTTTAGTGAAAATTAAGAACACCAAAATCAAAGACAAGATCATAAACGCAGCTAGAGAAAAAGTAATGTTGCTCAGTTTAACAGACTTTTTAACATCACTAATGGAAGCTATGAGACAGTGAAATATCTTCAAAGCAATACAATTTAGAACTGTATGGAAGTTATATATTTGTACTTTAGATAATATTTGAGAAATACTATGTTTTAATTTGAATTAACAGCTAAGCATTGGG
The DNA here is from genome assembly GCA_028533085.1 of Varecia variegata. Taxonomy (NCBI): domain Eukaryota; kingdom Metazoa; phylum Chordata; class Mammalia; order Primates; family Lemuridae; genus Varecia; species Varecia variegata. Next base: position 29,827,919 of record CM052440.1, read on the forward strand.
TTGGGCGTGGTGGCTCATGCCTGTAATCCTAGCACTCTGGGAGGCTGAGGTGGGACGATCACTTGAGGTCAGGAGTTGGAGACCAGCCTGAGCAAGAGCGAGACTCGGTCTCTACTAAAAATAGAAAAAATTAGTTGGGCAACCAAAAATAGAAAAAAAATCAGCCAGAGGTGGTGGCATGTGTCTGTAGTCCCAGCTACTCAAGAAGCTGAGGCAGGAGGATAGCTTGAGCCCAGGAGTTTGAGGTTGCTGTGAGCTAGGCTGACGCCAGGGCACTCTACCTACCCTGGGTGACAAAGTGAGACTCTGTCTTGGAAACAAAAACAAAAACAAAAAACAGCTAAGCATTTTATGCTTTTCTTTAAAAATAGGGATACATTATATATTATTATCTTTTGATGTTACACTACACCTAGGGTGGAGCTTGCATTGCAAAAATAATTTCTCCCTTTATAAAATATGTTGTGGCTTATTTTTTCATTTCCCTTTAAATTTTATTATAGAAAATATATAAAAGTATATATGGCATATATAAATATATATCATATTAATATAATGTATAAGCATATATTATATATGTATACTATATATATTTAAGAGTTTTACCTCTAAAAAAATCATTGGGTAAGAAACCTGTAGTTATGTTCTCAGTTTTCTTTATGTAAACTTTTATATTTTGCTCTGATGTCATATAAATGACCACCATACAATTAGACTTTCAATAGAAGGAAGCAAAGGAGATGCAAAGGGAATGATAAAAAGCTCAGTTCATCTTTTTTGTCAAATCCTTGGATCATCTGTAAAGACAAAAGCAATCTGAAGTTGCTGGTTAGAAAACATTTATTGTTCGAAGGAATTTGGCCTATTTGAATTCCTAACTCTTTCTGGAAGTCTTTCTATTTCTACAGCCTTTGATCAAACTTGGTCAACCTGGTAATTGGACTGATTCATTCCAAAGAGTAAATTCTGATGGGTATTAAAAACAACTTTGAGCTGTCTTCCCTCCATATCCTATTTCTTTCTTTAGTTCTAAACTTCACTTTTCATTATAAACTCCTTTTGTAAAGAGATTACTCATGTGTATTTTATGATTGGCTTCGACCAATCCTTTAGGTAAATTTTTGTATAAAAGGAATTCCATGAGCATAAGACCATTGTACTAGATTCATATTTCTATTCCTCTTACCTTGCAAAATCTAGAATATGAAATCTATCTTTGGTGTTTATCTGACGTTAGTTATTTAAACATTTCAAAATCAGTTTTTAGGAGGAAAGATAAGCTGAATTCTAGCTACTAAAACTTTAAGTAGGATTTTGTCCTAACCTAGGCTTAGCATAATATGAAAAATAATAATAGCATATAATTTATTGATATCTTTAAAGAAAATTATAAAATGCTTAATTTTTAATTAAATTTAAAACACTATTTCTTAAATAGGCCCAGCTGAAATACAAACTTTGTTAGAAGCATTGACAAATGTCAATGAATATATAAAAGTGGTATTAGGATAAGGAACATTTCAGAGGCTTTATTTTACATGAAAAATGTTCAAAAAGAAGTGAAGATATTTAGCCTAGAGAAGAAATAATTAAAAATAGACATAATAGCTGTCTTCAATGATTTGAGAACTTTAATATGAAAAAGAAATTAGTATGGATTATGAGAAGACAAATTTTAAATTACTTTATGGAAGAATCTTTTTAATAACCAGTCATTCAACATTGGAATCGGCTACCTCAAAATGAATAGTTTACGTGATGGCTGGATATTGAAGGCTTGATATAAAAAGATTAGATGAGGTCTAGAGTTAGAGTGTAGCAAGGATAGAAAGTGTTTACAGATTTTGCTCTACCAGAAAAAAATAGAAATGATGAAGAAAGATAATGTGGAGCAAAAGAAATTTGTTTTTTAATATCTAAGAAAACAGCATGATTGTATGTTACGAAAGAAGATAATCTAGGAGAAAAGGGAAGTAAATATGAGAGAGAGAGAGTGTGTCCAGAGAGAGAGACTATGAAAAAGCAGATGGGATGCAGGGCACAGGTGGCAGATAAATCTTTAATAGAAGTGCAAGTAGTTCATTTTTTGTAATAGAAGGTAAGGCAGAGAATATGTTAGTGCAGTAGGTGGGGGAGGCATACCACAGTGAGAGAAGAAGGGTTTCTGATGGTACCCCGTATATGCCTATCTACTTCCTCTTCCCTGAAAATTCTGAAAAAGTCTGATTTTTTAACTTTCTTTGTTTTCTGAGAGAGGAATAAAAAAGACCAGAAAGGATGTCAATATTTACAGAATATGTATTATTTTCCAGGCACTCATAAGAAACTTTACTTATGTTATCACATTTTATCCTCATAAAAACTCTGAAATAACAGCAATATTGTATTGTCTATATACTAAACTAAGAATCATAGAGATTAAACTCTTTGCCTAAAATAATGCACTGCCAGAAGTGACAAAGTAAGGATTTAAAACGAAGGTCTGGCTGACTTTAGATTCGATGTTCTTTCCACAACTCATCACTGCCTGGGTAATTGAAAACCAGACGCAAGTAACATCATTCAAATTCATTTTAAGAAAAACCTAACACCAATATGTTTTAAAATTTTTTCCTAGAGTATAAGTTTTATGATAATGGCTTGAAGAAAATTATTATAAGTTCTCCTTATTTTTAGTTTTCAAGAATTTTAGACCACATTGGCATTCTGGTAGTACGTAGCAGAAAATTCCTAAGAGAAGGAATATAGAAGTTAATGCGCAGTCCCCAATCTTTTTGGCACCAGGGACCGTTTTCATGGAAGACAATATTTCCACGGACTGGGGAGGAGAGGGATGGTGTGGGGATGATTCAAGCACATTACATTTATTGTGCCCTTTATTTCTATTATTATTACATTGTAATATATAATGAAATAATTATACAACTCACCATAGGTTGGGGACCCCTGAGGTAATGTGTATTTTTATAGTTCAAAATTTGTCTTAATTTAGTAACTCCATCATTTTGTTGGAAAATTTTGATGCCTAGTATTTAATAGTTATTTATGATCTTTGAAATTGCCCATACATGTTTAATGTCAAATACTCAGCACTTAACTCCACAAAATTTTTTTAAAAAAATTATTTTGGGTACATAATAGTTGCATATCTTTATAGGATATATGTGATGTTTTGATACAAAGTTTTGAATTTCAGGTAAAACATCTTGCATTCTAAAATAGTGAAGTGTGAAGCCATTCCGTCCTGAGCTTTTCTTTAGTGGGAATATTTTTATTATTAATTCAATCTCTTTACTGCTTATTGGTGTGTTCAAATTTTTTATTTCTTCATGATTCAGTATTTTAAAGCTAACTCATTTCATGAATTGCAAGAGTTAAGATTGTTATGCTATCCATACTACCCAAAGCAATCCACAGTTTCAACACAATGCCTGTTAAAATTCCAATGTCATTTTTCACAAAAATAGAAAAAAGAACTCTAAAATTCATATGCAACCAAAAAGCTCTCTGAACAGCCAATGTAATCAAGCAAAAACAATAAAGATGTAGGCATAATACCACCTGACTTTATATTACATAGGTATAGTAATTAAAAAAGCATAGTATTGGCATATAAAGAGACACATAGGCCAGTGGAACAGAATAGACAATCTAGAAAAAAATCCAATTATTTGAAGCCAACTGATTTTTGACAAAGATACCATGAACACACAATGGGGAAAGGTCAGTCTCTTAAATAAATGGTGTTGGAGCAATTGACTATCCACATGAAAAAGGATAAAATTGGAGCCTTATCTCATACTATATACAAAATGTTGGCAAGGATATGGAGAAAAGTGAGCCCTTGTATGTTGCAGGTGGGGATGTAAATTAGTACAGCCATTATGGCAAACAGTATGAAGCATCCTCAAAAAATTAAAAATAGAGCTATTATATGATCTAGAAATTCCACTTCTGGCTATATATCCAAAGGAAAAGTCATCAGTGTGTGGAAGAGATGTCTGCATCCCCATGATTACTGCAACATTATTCACAATAGCCAATGGGATCAACCTAAGTGACCATCAACTGATAAATAAGAAAAATGTTGTATGTATGCACAATGGAATACTATGTAGCCTTACAAAAGAGGGAAATCCTGTCATTTGGACAACATGGATGAATCTGGAGGACATTGCACTAAGTGAAATAAATCAGACGCAGAAAGACAAATATTGCATGTTCTCATTTATATATGGAATTTAAAACAATAAAACTCATAGAATCAGAAAGCAGAATGGTGGTTATGGGAGGAAGATATTGGTCAAAGGGCATGATGTTTCAGTTAGACAGGAAGGAAAAATGACTAGTATATGAGGTGACAGATATGTTAATCAAATTGATTCAATCATTCCACATTGTACACATATATTATAGCAATACTTAGCACCTTATAAATATATACAACTATAATTTGTCAATATCCAATACAAAATTTAAAAAATACTTCATATCCTTTTTATCTCTACCACCAAAATTTTTTTTTTAAGTCAAGGAAAATAGATTGAAACAAGTATAGCAAAATATTGGTTATTGTTGAAGCTGGGTGATTGAGGTCATGGAATTTGTTTTACCCTGCTATTGTGTATGTTTGGAAATTTTATTAATGCAAATTTATAAAAAGACAATGAAGATACTGGTGAAGCTATATTTCACAATCTTTGAAAAGATCAAAACAGGCCTTATTTAAAAATGTAATGTAAATTCCCCCAATTGTCCAAGAGAGGAACTTGAACTCAGTTCATATGTAACATTGATATGACACATACTGTGCCAGGTAGGAAACAGATGGCATGCTTAAAACAGTTATCTGATGGAAGTTTAATGACTGGACTATTTATAGATGTGAGTGAAGGGTGAAGAAAACCAAAGGATGGTGAAGCCTAAGGAGCTTGTGGGGGCCATTATCACCCCCCCTGAAGGGACAAGGGCAGGAAATGGAACAGTGTTACTGGAACCTATGACAGCTAGAGCTGTGGGAATGGGCCACTGGCGAGGAGCCAGGGCTGTGGAGACAGTGCACATGCAGGAGAGACATCATCTTTTCATCGCCTGCTGGGGTCCTCCATTAGTGTGGCCCACCTGGAAGTTCGAGTCAAAAGAGTCTGCAGTCTACAGACTCCAGTCTGCAGGAACATAAAGCTGAGAGGAGGCAGGCAGAGAACAAAGAGAAATTGGGGGTGAAGAGGTGTGCAAGGGAGAAAATTATTAACCTAAATGTTTATTCCACTAAAAAATTTGGTTCTGATTTGGAAAAAATTCAGGTAATATAAATGGAAATTTTGTAAGGTTCCTAGGGGGTTCGTAGTATGGACAATATCTGTCAAATTTCTGTTTTTGTAACTTAGAAATTGTCCATTGCATCAAGTGAAATTACTCATGTTACAACAATATTCAATCACAATCACTATCTTTGTATTTTAGAGAATATGTCTTTATGTTGTGCCTTCACTTTTATTTGTGAAAATTTTAATAGCATTTTTACATACATTTTTCATAGTTGTAGTCACTTGAAAGACAAACTGCCTGAAGTTAAAATCATTTTTAAATTTTTAATTCAGTGGATAATTTATAGAATTCTGTGATCAAGGTATCCATAAAAAATTGCACCTAATTTTTAAAAGTGTATCACGTATGCTTTGAGGGCTCTATCTCAGGGTGAATAAGGAGCCAATCTGTTGTCACAGATAATGATGTACAATGAGCAGCCTAAATGTTGAAAAAAGTAATACACTTATCTATGGTCTAGAAAGGGACTCTATATATCAGGGATTCTTTGTGGGAGGGTTGGTATAGCCATAAATTATTGTAAACTAAGGCATAAGCAACAATTGCATGACAAAAACTTCTTTCAGGCAATTCAGTAAAGAAAATCTACCAGTAAAATTTTCTTTCTCTTCCTTCATTTCTGATTGATGTGCAATTTATATTCCAAAAGACTCTAGCCTTTTTTTTTTTTTTTGGCTTAAAACTTTATTCCTGCTGCTTCTTGAACTGACTAGTTTTTCATGCTGGGTGGGATACACGGGGGAATTTCTTGGTAGAACACTTAGAGGAGAATTATGTCTGTAAAATCCCTTGGAAAAGATAAGCGGAGAAAAATGAGTGATATTTTTGAACAACGAAAGGACAAAATCTAAAATTATCTTTTCTTGGATATGACCAAAATACTGCAATTGAAGACATTTGGCATAAATATGCTTTTATAAAACAAAAAAATATGGCTATTTAGCTATAGAAAGAATGTCTGCAAATGTCTGAGGAAAAAAAGAAGAAAATCAACAAAGGATTATGATGAAAAGTTGTGGGAATGGAGGAAAAAGCTATTTTCTGAAAATACTGAAAACATATTTACTGAAAATCCACGTCATGGCTAGCCTTAAAATTTCACTTGTTAAAATTAAAGAGCAAAATGTGACCTGAAATACACATCTCAAAGAGGAGAAATGGGCCATTAATACTAGAACTAGTCTATAGGTATAGCCTCATATATTATTTAGAGTTTTTGTAGCAATTCATGCTTAAGATAATTAGAACATTAATTATAGTTTATTCTAGTACGAGGTCACAAATTTAAAAAAGTGTGTGTGTGTGCACATGCATGCTCATATACATATGAACCTTTTCAAGCTCATTCTTCTCTATTTGCTACTGAATTTGAAGCTATTTAAAGCAAATGTCTTCAAAGCTTGATCCTATTCCACTCCTCTCTTCTCACTCTATCCACACTCTCAACCCAATTACACCTATGATTGTGGTCTATTTATCACACGAAGGAACATTACTACATGACCCACAGATTTATATATATGATCCATGCCTGTTCTCTAAGCACCAAAGCAAATATCTACAGTGTTTACCTGGTTTCTTCTCCTGAGTGTCTAAAAGGACCTCAACATATTAGAAGCTGAATTAAAGGCAAAGACTACCCTTTGCTAGTGCCACCTCTGTATCCAGTGCTTTACCAAAATATTCCTGTCACTTCTTGCCATAGCTGGAGTGATCTTTCTGGAATGCAGATGTAATAATCACATTGATCTCCTCTTTCAACTTTTCAATGGTTTCCCTTTGCCTTTGAAATAAAACAGAATTCCTTCACAAGACCTGTAAGGCACTGCCTTGTCTGGCTCCCACCTGTCTTATCCCTTTCCAGGCTCCCCCTTATTCTATCTTAACAGTTCTATTGGCTTTCTTTACTCCTTCACTGCCTCACTAACACACTATCGATCATGTTCCCACCTAAAGATTTATGATTGCTAGGTCTTCAGCTTAAAATATTTTTCTCCCTGGATTGTCATATAGCCCCCTCCTTCAGTTCTTTACTCAAATGTCACTGCTTCAGTGAGACCTTTCCTGATCATTCTATTTAAAACTATAGTCCCCCTTCTGTATTCCCTAGTCTCTCCTCTATTCTTTTGGTTTCTTAGTTTTTCTCCATAACCCTTAACATCTTCTTGCATGCTATGTGTCTTACTTATTTTGTTTATTTTCTTCACCGCCCTGTTAGAACGTAAACCTGCCTGCGTGGAATTTTTCCCTGTTTACTGGTTAAAACTGCAAAGCCTAAAAAAGTACCACGAACATAGTGCTAGATATTCTTCCCTCGTTGTACCAGCTCTGCTCCAAGCTCTCTCCCTGCCGGCCCTGTGCTATGGCAGCTTGTGCAGATGGCGCATCTGAACTCTCCTGCACTCTGGCTTTCCACGTTCTTAAGTTTGCCAGTGGGAGGCGCTTTCAGAGGATCAAGGAGAAAGGAAATTTGAGTTGGATATTGTTTCCCTTTGTACACCTCTGTAGTGGCTGTTTGTCTATTTAGGGCCACAGCTGTCATAACACCTTTTCAAAAGTTATGGGATCTCCAGGCTCTGGTAACTGTTCCCTTGATTTCTGCTCTGGCCCTTTATGAGTAAGTCTTTCATTTTGATGCCTAGGCTCTCATCCTCTTGCTTTGATTCTTACAATCCTTCCTATGCCCTTTATTTTGTTCTTTACAAAAATCTTCTCATTTACTCATTTGAGTATGTGATCAATTTCCTGCTGGGACCCCGATATAGTCAGTAATCAATAGTAAAACAAAAAAATAGTGTTTATAATACTTCCTTCTAGGAAAATCTAGTATGTAAAACTCAGTATATTTTTGAGCACTTTGTAAGTGCTTGATAAATTCTACTAATTATTATTATTTAGCCAATATTTATTCTCAATATTGACATCTTAATAGAATTCCATATGGCATTTTATATATAGTATAGCATTTCGCCAAATACCATAGCACATAATATGGCATTTTACTATATGCATCTGCTCTTTTCCAGGTTTAACTATTTCAGCAACTAGGAAGTAGTATAGTAATAACTTTGTTAAGATGTGGTTCTGTATGATTAATTTATTGTCATTTCATAAAAATTCAAGTGCATCCTCAAAAACTGCTGCAGTAGCAGAAATACCTTTACTTCGTTTTATGTTAACTGGGTGACTCCTCTGTGTGCAATAGTGTAGTTCAAATACAGCTTAATTTACGATGCAAGCAAGAAGAAGATAAATCATAGAATAAGGATTCTAAAAATAGCCAGCGATTACTCATCAGCTCCTTGAGTTTCAGACTGCTAGAGTAAATGGCTCGCTTCTACTTAATGCCGACAGTGGCCACAAAATCCAAATGGCCAAATAAAGGTGTGGGGTGTTCAACAACTAATTTAAAGGTAGGCTTTAAATTCTGTGTTGTTCTAATTAATGCTTTTGAATATAGTTTTAGGAGGGTAAATATAAATGATGCTACTAATGACTTTTAAAAAATTCTCTGCTGGTAAAGAAACCAGCATTGCAGCCTTCTGTTTGGGATGCCTCTTGAACTCACACCTGAGCATAATGCAGTCTTTATGATGACCACATGGGATCCCAGCAGATCCTTAATGAGCTGAAGCAGAATTATTGGGAAAAGAATTATGCTAATGTCTACAGGGAGTCTTACAAGTTCTTCATTGCCGAGAAGATAAAATTCAAAAGAGTAAAGAACACAGCCTTTGTTCAAGATGTAAACTTGAAAAGAAAACTAAGAATTTTTATTTTATAGGCACATTATATAATTTACCTCATACCGTAATTGTAATTTTTACTACTATTTTTATTACTGTGTAATTAGTAAGTTTAGTAGTTTAGTGTAGTGATTTACTTTATTAGCAGTACAAAATACCTGACACCAAATGAAGCTGATGTTGTTAAAGGCCAAATGTCATTTGGGACATATCAAATAAATTCATGTAGAATCTATTTTTCTGTCATTCATACCCACCCACGACTATGGAAGGTGAAAAAGCTTACATATTGCATGAATTACCTTAATTCAAATTTTTCTGTGTCAACTACCTATGATATCTGTCTTCCAGATTTATATTTAAGTAGTTTGTCAGACATCTCTTCACTCCTGGCATATAGTATCTAATCAGCTGTTTTCAGTTTTTATACCTTGCAAGCTTTTTGGCTCAGTGACAATATCTGACCTCGAAAGATCTGTAAACCCGTATCCACACTGCACAATACCAGGGCCTGTTTAATCTTCCCCTAGAATTGTATAGTGCAGAAGTAGGATGTCCATGTGGATAGCAAAAAAACATCACTTTAAAACCCTACATAAAAGGTTTGCTAAGAACACCTCTAATGCCAATGTGAAATTAATATATTTTACAACTACAAAGACGACCAAATGGATATCCATAATATCGCACCACAAAAGAACACTTCTGAGAATGAAAGGCTATTATAGTTCCCCAGTCCAATGATAAAAATGACCAAAAGTACAATTTCTTTGCAGATCATTTAGGATAAGGAAATGCCTCATTATGCTTCAGTGAATCCAATTAAGAACATTTTCCACTCTAAAGTAAAATAAAGAATGCTACACTCTTATATGTGTTCATATTAATTTGTCTAATCTAGCTACATTTTCAAAGACCTAATCATTAGGTCTTTAAAATATAAGTTGAATGAAAACCTATGGAATATTTTAAATTGAAGTTATTT
>CM052440.1:29838077-29876247 GCA_028533085.1 Varecia variegata
AAAAAAAAAAAAAAAAAAAAAAATTCCCTGCTCTTGCTATTCCTACCTGCCAAATGATAGATGAGTCCGTGAGACGGCAGTTAGGCATATTCCTTCTGTTGTGCTTTAACATCTTCATGCCTCTGCCTTTTTGTGCTCTAAAGGGAATGAGAGGGATTGGAAAGAGCAAAGAAAAATGAATAGATGATCTCTATGGTGCTTTCCAGCTGAAAGAGTCCATGGCCTGAGATTACAAACTAAATTACTAATTTTAATCCATTTCTACCTGGGCAGTGCTCTTTACAGATATATCCAGCCATTATAATAAAATTAAGTGTTGGGATGATTGCTGCATCAGGCATATTGTAACATTTCATTCCAGATATTTTTACTGGATTCATAGACTGTTGCATTTTTCTCTCCAGTAATTAGTCCATGTCCCTCATTTTTGCTTTTATATAAAAATATTTATCAAGGTCATATGGACACACAGTTTAAAAAATACATATTGAAAATCCCACTCTTCACTGCTAATCCCCTGTGTCAACCACTTCTTGCTCTTTTAGTTGTCTGTTATGATATTTACCTACATATTTTTATGTAATATGCTAATGCCATTATTTAATTTATAACTTTGTGTAATATGTATTAACAGATAAGGACATTCCTGTTCTACTAAATATGGAAATCATAATTTTTATTTACTAATCAGTGTTTAGATTATCATGGCTATGTAAATGTTATTTGTTGTTGAGTACAATATGATTTATATTTCTTTTTAAAAATATCTTTTCAAGAAGTTAACATGTTTTTTTATTTTTGCATACAAAATTTTTTGTTAACTTTGCTGGCAAAGTTTATATTTGCCAAGATGATAGGGGACTAGAAAGAGAAACACTGAAGAAGACACACTACTGGAAAATTTAAAATGTGGAAAGTCCATGATTTTATAAGGTACTATATTAGATTTAATCACATATCCCCACTTAATCAGATATTCTCCCAATATACATAGCCTAGGAAAGTTTTGAGAAGAAAAATTGTCTACTATCTATATTATTACTTATTTGAAATAGCAATTCACTTTACAAACAACAAAGGTTTCTCTAAGTTAAATATTATTTTTTTGTATCAAGGAATACACAACAGGTCAAATATAAAGAGAATATGAACTTTCAATGACTGGAATGGAAGCAGAGGGAAAGAAATTAGTGGTAATTTTTTTATCCTTATCCTGCTGCCTCTCACTCATCGGAATTCCCTTTGTAAAAATTTTTCTACCTTGTACATCCCCAGACCTGTGCTGTACAATGTGGGAGCCACTAGCTACTTATGGCTCTTTAAATTTAAAATAGTTAAAATAATATAGAATTAAAAATTCAATTTCTTGGTTACACCAGCTATACTTCTAGTGCTCATTGAGCACATGTGGTTATTCTTTTGCACAGTACAAATATAGAACATTTGTATTGTCACAGAATGTTCAATTGAACAGCACTTCCCTAGACAAATAATATAGAATTATTAGTCATGATATTGCTCCTGTCCTGTGAGAAGATTAAAGCATGAGTTTGATTTACAAAGGCTGCCTGATTCTTTTCCATTAATAAAAGCTGTTTGAGCTCTAAAACAAAACTTGAAAGAAAGCTTACCTTTAAAACACTTTATTAGGACTTCCTGTTTTTTTTTTTAACTTAACCTATGATTCAACCTATAATAAAGGCCAAGACATGAGAGAAACATAGAACATTAGAGAAAGAGCAATGTGTTTCATATTTGAGAATATGGCACATAAACAGAGAATGTTAACATATCAGGGGCAGATGGAGGATTAGGATCGGAAGGCATATGTAAAACATGTTTAGAAATTAATATTAATCCCAATAGAAAAGATATTAAAAAATTGTAAACAGGGAGAGAGAATAAACATATTAGAAGCAGCTCTTGGTTTTATAAAGAAGGAAAGCTAGAAAGATGGTAGACTTTCGAGTCACTCTTACCTATATTCATGTTATTTTTCCATCTGTCACAATCTGCATGGCATCATGCAAGTCCCTTTAATTCTGTGTATTTCAGTTTTTTATTTACAAAATGGAACTAATAATACTTCATAGCGTTGTTAAGATAAACGGATGCTTGGCATTTAATAGGAATTTTGTAATTTGCTAGCCCATAGTCTTTTCCTTATTCATATATGTTTATATTGAAACTATCAAGAGACAGGAAACAGAAATTGTTCAAGTTTATGTTGTATTTGATCCCATAGTTCAAGATAATTTTTGCACGATTTAATTGCTGGGAAGTATAAGAAGTTTGAGATCTGGAAATAGCTTGTCAATCACCCAGTGACAGCTCTGAGTACAGCAACATCAGAATAGAAATGAACACCTAGTAATCAACAGGGAGCAGACATAGCACAGACGTATTGATCACCTAACTTATCAGCTACTCTGACACCCATCAATACAGCATTAGGTGTGACCATAATAAATGCAATGGAAAAAGTTAGTTTTCATCAGATTGAAAACATTTTTCAGTTAGTGTTGTGGGTCACTGGGATACCACAAATGTTCACAGTGGTGCTGCCAATCTTCAAGAGATGTATACAAATTATATTTTCTACAACTGAGTATAGCTATTATAAAGACACTTATTTGAACACTTGTATGGCTGGAAAGCTTTCCTCTCAGAGTCAGATAACTTAATTTTTTACTTTATTCAGGTATCTCCTCAAATGTCACCTCTTCCAACAGGGCCTCCTTGACCATGCCATTTAAATAGCTGTTTTCCAAAGTTCTCAGTTTTACTTGAAGGATGAAATTTAATCTGTGGCAGCAAATGCTGTCAGATGTTTTCTTGAAGTGACAGGCTCACTCCATTCATTTTTCAAGTAAATGTTTGCCAAGTACCTAAGTCGTGTAATCATAGTTTATCTGCCAGTTGTCCCTTCAAGTGAAAATGTTATTTTATGAAAAGGGCAACTAGTTTAGTTCTCAACTCAAATTAATCGTACAAGTTCTTTTCCTTGAGAAAAACATTGTACTTTAGGTATGCGGCAAAAATACTTTACGCATAGTTCCCATTACATCACGTAGAATATTAGGAAGATGGACACTCAGTGATTCAGATTTAATAAAATCAATCATCTTTACTGCTTCATTAAAGATATTCTTAAGTGAAACTCATTTCTTTTTCTGCAAGTACATGGCAGTAAATAATTCAGAGATTAGTAGTACAGTTTGGTGCCACTGCCTTGATTTCATACTAAGGCAGTGGTCCCCAGCCTTTTTGGCACCAGGGACCATTTTCATGGAAGACAATTTTCCATAGACCATGGAAGGGGGGTTGGTTTGGGGATGATTCAAACACATTACATTTATTGTGCACTTTATTTCTATTATATTACATCGTAATATACAATGAAATAATTATACAACTTGTCATAATGCACAGTCAGTGGGAGCTCTGAACTTGTTTTCCTGCAAGTAGATGGTCCCATCTGAGCTGGTGGGAGACAGTGATTGATCTAACAGGAGGCAGACCTCAGGTGGTGATGCAAGCAATGGGGAGTGGCTATAAATACAGATGAAGTTTTGCTCACCTGCATGCTGCTCACCTCCTGCTGTGTGGCCTGGTTCCTAACAGGCCACGGACAGGCACCAGTCCACATCCCAGGGGTTAGGGACCATAGTACTAGGGCACCAATAATTTTACCTATCATTACTTTTTCACTATCTACATTTCCCACAATATTTAATTAGCATACAAATTAATGTTAAAATAAATTATAAAATGAATAATTTCACTTGTAAGTCATAAACGATGCTGGTGTAGATGCAGAGAGAAAGGAATGCTTATACACTGTTGTTGGGACTGCAAATTAGTACAACCTATATGGAAAACAGTATGGAGATCCCTCAAAGAAATAAATGCAGACTTACCATTCAACCCAGCAGTCCCACTACTGGGTAACTTCTCAAAGGAAAAGAAGTTATTTTATCAAAAAGACACCTGCACTCAAATGTTCATTGCAGCACAATTCATAATCACGAAGAGGTGGAATTAACCTAAGTGCCCATCAATTCATGAATGGATTAAGAAAACGTGATATATATGTCTTTTGCAGCAACTTGGATGGAAGTGGAGACCATTATCCTAAGTGAAATATCTCAGGAATGGATAAACAAACACCACATGTACTTTCTAATAATGGAGAGCTAATAGATGGGCACACACAGCAAAAAAAGATGTAAATAAAAGTCACAGAAATCAAGAAGAGGGGAAGGGGAAGATGGGAAGGGGTAAAAACCTACCTATCAGGTACAATGAACACTAGTAGGGCGATGAGAACACTAAAAGCCCCAACTTAAGCATTATAAAAGGTATTCATGTAACAAAAACATTTTTACTCCCTTAATACTTTGAAATTAAAACAATAAAAACAACATAAAAGAAATGATAAAATCCGAGCTTTCAATCTGCTCTGAGTATTAAATGAAAATATTTAATGAATAAATATGCATATTAAAGAGAGAAAACACAGATGCATAGAATTTAGAATCAGAAGAAAATATAATCACTTAAGATATTTTTAAGTTATAAGAGATTACCATGTCCAATAGAATTTTCATAAATTACAGATACTTTATGTAATGAAAATATTCTAGAAAAATGTGAGTTACCAACATGTTCTTAATTCAAAATATGGAAAACTTGAAGAAACCACTAACCATGTAACTTAACATAATTGTCTTTAATTTCTTTTTTTTATTTCAGCTTATTATGGGGGCACAAAAGTTCAGGTTATGTATATTACGCATACCCCCCCGCATACCCCCGAGTCAGAACTTCAAGCGTGTCCATACCCCAGACAATTATCTTTAATTTCTTCTGGATAAATAGAGGGGTAAGAAAAAGGAAAAAGTGTAGGTTGATATTAATAGCAATTTTTGACTTCATTGATCAGATATTAAAATTCACGTGAATAGAGAGATTAATGGAATGGAATATATAGTGCAAAAATAGACATGTTTTTGATTATCATCACCATAGAGAGATTAATGGAATGGAATATATAGTGTAGAAATAGACATGTCCCTTTGATTATCATCACCACAGCTGACATTTATTGAGCGCTTACTATGTGCCAGATACTGTCGAAAGCAGTTAACACGCTTTAACTCAAGAATCCTCACAAAAATCCTGTAAGGGATTCTGCCAAAAAAGAATTGAGCCACAGTCATACAACATGGATATGTTTTGATCACTGTGTAAAGACATTTTCTATGACAAAGTATTTTGAAGAGTAGGAAATGGATAAATTCATTTATAATAATGACACAAAAATTTTATATGTTTAAAAATCATTTAAGTTCCAATTTGATAAAAATAATTTAATTTAAAATTAAAAAATTAATTTAAAAACTTTAAAAAGTAAATGAAATTTATTAACAGAAAATTTAAATAATATATAAATTAAGTGTGCAAAAATATAAAGTTGCAACCATACCTCACAATTTCCAAGAAAATTAATTATAGAGAAACTAAATATTTAACTGCAAATATAATGAAAACCATAATAGTGAATATATAGCCAAATATTTTTGTATTTTAGGGATGGAAGAATCCTTTCTAATTATGCTACAAAGTCTATGCTTAAATGATAAGTTTGACTCATTTGACTACATACATATATAAGACACATAATAAGTGCAATGCGCACTGTCGGGAATGGACACGCTTGAAGCTCTGACTCGGGGGGTGGGGCAAGGGCAATATACATAACCTAAACTTTTGTACCCCCATATATGCTGAAATAAAAAAAAAAGACACATATGACAAAAAATCCCACATAGATAAAAAACAAATTATAATCTTGGGAAAATATTTGCAACATATATGACATATGCAGAATGAATTATCTAAATATATATAAAGAGCTCCTATAAACCAACAAAAAGACAAACTAAGAAAACACAAGAATGAGAAGAGAAGATTTACAAAAGGTAAGAGAAAGTGGACAATAGACATCAGTAAAAATTTTGGTGTTACAAAATAACAAATGTGCTCACTAAAACAACATTAAGATCTTATCTTTTAAATATTAAATACCAAATGATTAAAACTGCAAACTAGTACAACTTCTGTGGAATGGAGTATGGAAATATTTCAAAGAACTAAAAGTAGAACTATCATTTGATCCAGCAATCTCACTATTGGGTATTTACCTAAAGGAAAAAAAGACATTCTATAAAAAAGACACATGCACTCAAATGTTTATGTCAGCACAATTCACAATTTCAAAGATGTGGAAACAACCCAAGTGCCCATCAACACATGAGTAGATTAATAAAATGTGATATATGTATACCATGGAGTACTACTCAGCCATAAAAAATGGTGAACTAATACCTCTTGTATTAACCTTGATGGAACTGGAGACCATTCTTCCAAATGAAGTATGACAAGAATGGAAAAACAAACACCACATGTACTCAGCATTAAATGGGAACTAATTGATCAACATTTATGTGCACATATGGAAATAACATTCATCGGAAATCAAGCAGGAGGGAAGGAGGAGGAGGGGATGGGTAATCTCCCACCTAATGGGTACAATGCACACTATCTGAGGGATGGGCACACTTACAACTTTGATTCAAATGGTATAAAATTAATTTATGTAACCAAAATATTTGTACCTCCATAATATTCTGAAATAAAAATATAAATAAATACATAAAAAATAAAAAATAAATAAATAAATTTAAAACAATAAAAAGAGGAGTCAGGAACAAAAGACAAAAAAAAGAGAGAATACTGTCAACATGAGGAAATAAGTACTTCTAGTATACTACTGTTGGGGAATTTAAATTGGCAGAAATTTCCGTAAGGAAATTTTTGGGTATCAAAAAGTTTTCAATACGCCCATACAAATGCCCAGAAATTCAGTTTACCATATTTTATCCTTAAGCAGTAATGAAACACATTGTATAATACATATAAGTTTATATGTATTGAAGTACTATTCATGATAGTAAAAATTCAGAATGTCAATGTATATAAATTAGGAGCTTTGTTTAAAAATGTTACATCTAGATATTCTGCACTTTCAAAAAATAATGTATATTCTTATTTACTGACCTAAAACAATGTCAATATATGTGTGTATATCTCTGAAGATTAATCTGAAAGTTTCTACATATGAGGTATTCATCATTACCTTTAAAATTTTCTTCATTATTTCCATGTTTTTATCATGTGATTTTATTCATTTTTATACAGAAAAAATTAAATGGTATTTAAAAATACTAAAGGAGAAAGGTTAATTTGTGAGGATTACACCTGCGTTTATTACTGACAAGAGACATTGTCGGTGGTAATTAAACTGGTGTAGACTCATAAGAATATTACATAACACTTATTAAACATTTTTCATTTCCAATTAAAATATAGATATATAATTTGAGAAAGGTGAACATAACCTATAACCATTCAAGCAGGTGCTGGGAGAACTGATAATTCAGATCTTTGTCAAATGTGCCTCATTAAGCATTTTTTTTAATGTTTCTTGCCTACTGTTTTAAAATTTCTGTAGCAAAATCCTCCTTTTCTTAATTTTTTCCATTTCACAAAAACTTTGAATATTTCTATTCTCCTTTAAGTTCTTATGGCAATTCAAATTTCTTATCCTTAAATAGCTACAAATAATCGGATATGGTGCTAGATCAGATTCCTAACTTGAGTGATTCAACTGGCAATATTTTGAACCCCAAGACACACTGGATTAGGACTTAGAGCGTGTCCTCTCAGAAGCAAGGTATGTTTGACCCAATTTATGTCATAGAAGTTGTAAAATGGATGTCCACTTGTCACATCCTGCCTGGAAGGATGTTTTGTTTGGCACACACAAAGTTCCAAAAGTACTGAATTATTTACAAATGATTTAGAAATGTTTGAATTTGTACAAAACTCTGAAAGTTGGGATTCCAGGATTTATTTTTGCTATCCTGCATGGCAGAATATTCAGGGATGGAGCAGCTGCAGGGCCCCCAAAATGAGGCCTTCACACTAAGTTTGCAACACGAGATCTGCATTGCTCACATAGATTACTTGCCCAACTCCTTTAAAAAATTTACTTGCCATCAAATTGGTACTAACTGATCAACACTAAGGTGCTCACATGGAAGTAATATTGATTGGGTGCCTGTCAGGTGGGAGGAAGGTGGTGGGGGTGGGTAAACTCACAACTAATGGATGCGGAGCACACTTTATGGGGGAAGGGCATGCTTATAGCTCTGGCTTGGGTGAGGCAAGGGCATTATATATAACCAAAATGTTTTTATCCCCATAATATTCTGAAATTTAAAAAAATACAATAAAAAACAAAATTTAAAAAATTAAAAATTTAAAACTACAAATAGAACTACCATATGATCTATCAATCCCATTACTGGAAATTTATCTGAAGGAAAAGAAATCAGTATATTGAAAAGACATCTAGACATCTGCACCCCCATGTTTATTGCAGCACTATTCACAATAGCCAAAATATAGAATCAACCTAGGTGTCTAATGACAGATGAATGGATAAAGAAAATGTGGTATAAATACACAATGGAATACTATTCAGCGATAAAAGAATGAAATCCTGCCAGTCACAGCAACATGGAAGGAATTAGAGGACATTATGTTACATGAAATAAGCCAGCCATAGAAAGTTACTGCACTGCGTGTTCTCATTCATATGTAGAAGCTAAAAAAATGTTGATCTCATTGAAAAGTACGACAGAGGATACTAGAGGCTGGGAAGGGTAAGAAGAAGGGAGGGATAGGCAGAGATTTGTTGAAGGATACGCGATTACAACTAGATAGGAAGAATAAGTTCTAGTGTTCTATAGCACTGTAGGATGACTATTGCTAACAATAATGTATATAATAATTTCAAATAGCTGGAAGGAGGATATTGAATGTTTCCAACACAAAGAAATGATAAATGTTTTAGATGATGGGTATGCTAATTATATGTATCACTATATATTATATGTATCAAAACATCACTATGTATTCCATGAATATGTATGATTATTATTTTTCAATTTAAAAAAACAAATTAAAAATACTCTGGTGATTCACTAACTGATTCACCTTAAAACATAAAAAACAATTTGAATTTAGAATCACTTTTTTAGGCTATGTCCAAAGTCTTACCTGACACGGAATGATTTCTCAATATGCCTGCTATATTATGAAATTCCTATAAATAAAAACTTTTTTTTTTTGGTTTATAGAACTCTACAGTATTTCCAGGTAGAGAGCAGATGTATATCATGGGAGAGATTAATGATTTCATTCTCACATTAACAAAGATTGGGTAGGGAATAGGGTTCTGGGTAAAGGTGATACATAGGATATATAAGTGTTCATGGAGGATGCAATGAGAAGCAATGGGTACCACACTTTTATGAAATGATGACATTGTGTAGAGGAAAGTAAAAATGGACAGTCCATAGATAGCAACAGAGTTAATTTACTTTTGAAGTTAATGTGTAAAATTTCATGTGCCTGAAACAAACACATAATAGCAGTTTAAAGAGCTACTAACGTTGGCTTTTGAACAATTCTCAGTCTGTTGTAGACTTTTCAATATATACATAGATGTTGCCTCTGACATATCTTGGCCAAAAGGGGGGAATTGTGAACTAAAATAAAATTTTAAGACTCACCCCCTCCACCGGCTGACTAAATGGACCCCCTCGTGGCCAAAGGAATATCCTAAAACTAAATTGCCTGCCAGGAGGAGGGAGGTCAGACATGCCTTATCATGCCCCTCTCCCTTCTTGGGGACATCCTTTGTAACCCATTAACAGGCCTAAGACTATGCAAGACAAACCTACAGGTCCTCAGTTTACACAACAAATATATATCTGGTGGCTTATCTCTGATAAACAGCTCCTATGTTAAAACATTCCAAGCCTTTAGACAAAGCTTCATATCTTTAACCAATTACAAGCCAAAGCATCTTTAAACCCACCTATAACCTGTAAGCTCCTGCTTTGAGATGGCCCACCTTTTTGGGCCAAACCAATGTATGCCTCCCATGTATTTATTTATGACTTTACCTGTAACCCCTGTCTCCCTGAAATGTATAAAACCAAACTGTAATGCAACCAAAACGAGTCCACTTGCTCAAGCCTTCCTGGGCGTGGCTCCAGATCGTGGTCCTCAAATTTGGCTCAGAGTAAATCTCTTTAAAATTAAAATATGTATATTTCAGCCGGGCGCAGTGGCTCACACCTGTAATCCTAGCACTCTCAGAGGCCGAGGCGGGTGGATCACTCAAGGTCAGGAGTTCGAGACCAGCCTGAGCAAGAGCGAGACCCCGTCTCTATTAAAAAAAATAGAAAGAAATGATCTGGCCAACTGAAAATATATATAGAAAAAATTAGCTGGGTATGTTGGCGCATGCCTGTAGTCCCAGCTACTCGGGAGGCTGAGGCAGTAGGATCTCTTGAGCCCAGGAGTTAGAGGTTGCTGTGAGCTAGGCTGACGCCATGGCACTCAGTCTAGCCCTGGCAACAGAGCAAGACTCTGTCTCAAAAAAAAAAATAAATAAATAAAAATAAAATATGTATATATATATAAACACACATACATATATATACTTACATATACATCTTCTTTTAAAGAAAGAGATAAACATGTACTATGTTTAATATTCTATCATAGCTTAATCTCAGAAATGCTTTTTAATTCTCATGCTTTTCTTGCTTTTCATCAAAAATAATTTTGAAATCTGTTGTTATCTCTTCAAGACACATGTAATTAGTCTATTTTTGGCATTGTTCCAAGGACAAACATGACTAAACTTGTAATGGAACCATTCATTCACTCTTTAATAAAATGTGAATTAAATCCATATTTTAAAACTCCACACAATCCATTTATTCAACTTCTTGAATTTTGTCTAGATTTTGGAGTTGAGATTTACCACAATCAGCACCTAGCTGAATGGTTTGCTGCCCAAAGGGATGACATTAAATAAAAACTGGGTCAGAGAATTTAGGTCTGTTTTGGGGAAAGAGAGTATATCTCCTTTTAGTCATCAAAAACTTTTATTATGATTGGCTTATATGTTATTTACACTAGTCATTGCTGGGGATATACATTGGAGGAGACTTGATTAATGCTTATAAGGAGCTGGCAGCTTAGCCAGGCAGAAAGGTAGCTAACTAGTACAATGTCATGTCTGTACAAGTGATCTGAGGCAACTGCAAAGGGAACACAGTGGAAGGATCAGTTAATATTTCTGTGAGAATCACACAACTTTCAATGAAAAAAAAAGAGGTAACAGTGAACTGGACTTTGAAAGAGGAAAATAACTTTATCACATAGCAATTACCTGAAAGCACAGGGCAGGTTCAGAGGGTTATAAGGAAACTCACAATATTGGAAAATAACTTTGATCAGAGATAAAGCTGCCAAAGGGTATTGGGACCAGATGGTGAAATGTTTTACATGGAGATATTGTCCAAGAAAAGTCAAAGGCAGTTGAGAAGTGTTACATACACTTTGAACAATCTCATGTCTAGGCCCTTCCTCTAAGAAAATAATGTTAACAGACAATGTACTGTGGTAGCAAGGTTGTTCCTCACAGCATCATCCAGAATACAAAAAATTGGAAACATCTGGAATGAGTAAGGATAAGGGACTGAAATAAAAGTACACAGACCTTTACAACTACCTACATTTTGATCTGTAAAGATAAGCTTTTATAGTTAAAAAAAAGTGATTTAGACAAAGACCAACTTCTAACATTTCTAATTCTCTCAAGTCTAATTCTATTTTCATATCCTCACTTATGATCTTCCCATCAACTTTAATGACTTGAGAAGAAACTAGTAGGTTCTGGGAGGGCCAGAGGATAATGGATAGTTGGCAAAGTCAGTCTTCCAGAGAGCTAGGTTTCAGCATTTGAATACATCTCTTCACCCTCATCCCTGGTACCCACTGTTCACATGCTTTGCTTATACTTCTAAAAGCCAAATTTATCACTTTTTTCTAAAGTAGAAGTAATCTTATCATGTCTAGTACACACTGAGTAAGACAACCTCCTATCAAAGGCAGTTCTTTTATTCACCTAACCTCGAAATAATTGATGACTTTCTAAAGCACGGCATATGAAGTCAGACTGCCTGAATGCAAATTTTGACTCCATCACTTTCTATCTGGGTGAACTTGAGCAACTGATTTAGCCCTTTTCTTCCTTAGTTTATTTACATGTACAAATTGGGCTTAAAAAATATACTGACCTGTGTGGGTGGAATTGTGTCCACCAAATATTCATAAATTGAAGTACTAAATCCCAGTACCTCAGAATGCTCCCTTAATTGGAAATAGAGTCATTACAGATGCAATTAGTTAAGGTATGTCATACTGGAGTAGGGTGAACCCTTATCTAATATGACTGGTGTCCTCATAAAAAGGATAAATTGGGGCACAAGCATGAATACATGGAGTATGCCGTGGGAAGGTAAAGGCAGAGATCCACAAGAAAAGGAACATAAAAATTGCCAATAAACAAGATGTTAGCAGAGGAGGCATTGGACAGATTCTTCCTCACTAGATCTCTCATTCTGCCCTCCATATTTGTTAATGGCTTTTCAACACACCCATCTCTATATCTGCATGATATAGTTTAGTCATTTCTTGGGATATATATTCCAGTTTATTAATTCTCTTTTTTGCTTTTTCTAATCTATTTAAGCTATCCAATTGCTCTTTTGATTTTGAAAAATTATATATGGTTATGTCTTATTGTTTTATTGCAGATTAAATCAAAAAATTTCATATGTATTATAGCTGTCCTAATATATTCAATTTCATATCTTCAAATGTTGGTGTCTTAATCTTTTTGTTCATTATTTCATCAGACTATGACTTATCAGTGGGTTGATGTCTTTTATTGATCTTTGATATATTTTATTTTTTCATCTTATCCATACAGAATCTAGCACAACACACACTGGAAAATCTTTTGTCCAGAGAGGATTTGCTTTTTCATTTGCTGGTATCCAAACTGAGATCATTTCAGCCTCCTGAGGATCATAGTCAGTGGGGAAATAACAGATTCTGTTATTCCATCTTTTTCTTCTTTCTACCTAAAACTGAATATTCATACAGCACTGTTATCACTGGCAAATGTCCTCAGAAAAACCCATTTCATTGGGGCTACTGTACTCTCCCAGCACCAGATCACATCTTTGTTTTCACTGTGAGGAGAATAATTAGAAACGTCATGACTTTTTCTGAAATCCACTAGGCCTCATGGAAAGATTCTATTTAGGATATGCTATAGTTGAATTGTAGTGAGAGTAGTTCATCAACACACTTAATCACTCATAATTGGGAAACAGAAGCCCACATTAACTGTATGTAGACATTTGTCATTATTTTCTACTGAATCTTTACTGGTAGAATCTACAAAATCATTGGGAACACTGGTGTGCTATGCTTTCTCCTCAGACACTGAGCTTTGCCCTTTTTAAAAATCTTGGAAGTCACCAGTTAAAGAATTTTTAAATATGATAAAGAATTTCATTTCCAGGGTTTTTTTTGTTCATTTTAAAGATTATATTTTTCTCATTGTGAAAAGATTTCATGCTTGAATAACTATTTGAAAATATATAAAAAAGGAAAATATAATAACTTATAATCCTTGAAGTTATATAGGGAAATACTATTATCATTTTTAATTATTTAATTCTACTAGTTATATGAATATTTATGAATATATTTCCATTTTTTTCAAACTAACAATGTACCGGCACAAGACTAGTGTAATGGAGAAATATTTTTGAACCATTAATTTATTTTTATATATAAAATAAGTTAATATATACATTAACTTATTTTTATTTTTTTATTTCAGAATATTATGGGAGTACAAATATTTAGGCTACATATATTGCCTTTGCCCCACCTGAGTCAGAACTTCGATGGTGCACACCGTACCCATTAGGTTTGTATTTACCCATCCCCTCTTCCCCCACATGCCCAACACCCGATGAATGTTACTACTATATGTGAACATACGTGTTGATCAATTAATACCAATTTGATGGTGAGTACATGTGGTGCTTGTTTTTCCATTCTTGTGATACTTCACTTAGTAGAATGGGCTCCAGCTCTATCCAGGATAATACAAGAGGTTCTATATCACCATTGTTTTTTGTGGCTGAGTAGAACTCCATGGTATACATATACCACGTTTTATAAATCCACTCATGAATATTTATATTTGCTAATATATTTTTATTTAGGAAATATATTTTTAAAAATAAATTTATATGGTCAACCTAGAAGTTAAAATAAATTTAAAAATTGGAAATGAGAATGGAAGAAACAAATGACATAAAATTTTAATACACTATGATCAAGTGGATTTTATTCCTGGGATGCAAAGATGGTTCAACATACTCAAATCAATAAATGTTATTCATAGCATAAACAGAATTAAGGACAAAAAACATATGATCATCTGATCATCTCAATAGGTGCATAAAAAGCATTTCATATAATTCAGCATCCCCTCATGATAAAAACCCTTGACAAACTAGTGAAAGAAGAAACATACCTCAAAATAATAAGGGCCATATGTGACAAACCCATAGCCCACATCATACTGGATGGGGAAAAGTTTAAAGTAGTTCCCATAAGAACTGCAATAGGACAAAAATGCCCACATTCACTACTTGTATTCAACATAGTACTGGAAGTTCTAGCCAGAGCAATCAGGAAGAGGAAGATATAAATGGTATCCAAATTAAAAAAGTAGAAGTCAAATTATCTCTCTTTGGCAATGATATATCCTATACCTAGAAACCCCTAAAGACTCCTCAAAAAAAAACAAAAACCTCTCACGTTGGATAAATAAATTTAGTAAAGTTCCAGGATATAAAACCAATGTACAAAAATCAGCAGCATTTCTTTACACCTATAATGATCAAACTGATAACCAAATCAAGAAGTCAGTCCCATTTACCATAGCCACAACAAAATAAAATAAAATACCTAGGAATATATTTAACCAAAGAGGTGAAATATTCGTACAAGAAAAACTACAAAATGCTGATGAAAGAAATTGTAGATGACACAAATAAATGGAAAAACACCCCATGCTCATGGATTGGAAGAATTAATGTCATTAAAATGACCATACTTCCCAAAGTTATCTAAAGATTCAATTTAAAAACTATCAAAACTCCAACATCATTTTTCACAAAATTAGAAAAAAACAACCCTAAAATTCATATGGAATAAAAAAATAGCCCGAATAGCTAAAGCAATCGTAAGCAAAAGAAAAAAACTAGAGGTATCAAATTACTTGACCTCAAATTATATTACAAGGCTTTGGTAACCAAAACACATGGTGCTGGTATAAAAATAGACACACAGATCAATGGAACAGAATAGAGAACTCAGAAATAAAGACAAGTATCTACAGATAACTGATCTTTGTTAAAGTTGATAAAAACATACATACACTGGGGAAAGGCTACCTTTTTCAATAAATGGTGCTGGGAAAATTGGATAGTAATATGCAGAAGATTGAAACTGGATCACTCTCTCACATCATATAGAAAAATCAACCTAAGATGGACCGAAGGCTTAAATGCAGTAATTACAGAGATAAGGGGACAGTTTTTTATACTGTTGGTGGGAATGTAAATTAGTACAACCACTGTGGAATACAGTATGGAGATTTCTCCAATAACTAAAAATAGAGCTACCATTCCCTCCAGCAGTCCTTCTACTGTTCTACTGGGTATTTACCCAAAGAACAAGAAATCATTATATCAAAAAGATACCTACATCTGCATGTTTATCATAGTACTATTCACAATAGCAAAGATATGAAATCAACCTAAGTATCCATCAACAGATAATTTTATTAAAAATATGATATATACACACACACACAGGATTGCTATTCAGCAATAAAAAGAATGAAATCGTGTCTTTTTTAGCAACATGGATGGAACTGGTGGTCATTATCATAAGTGAAATTTAAGAGGCAGTCAAGTACTGCATGTTCTCACTTATACGTGGGAGCTAAGTAACATGTATACATGGACATAGAGCGTGGAATAATACACATTGGAGACTTGGAGTGATGAAAGGGTGGGAGAGTTGTGAGGGATGAGAAATTACTTAATGGATGCAATGTACATTATTTTGGTGATGGCTACTCTAAAATCCCAGGCTTCAGAACTATGAAATATATCCATGGAACAGACCCACACATGTACTCTTTAAATTTATTACAAATAAAGAAAAAATATATAACACCCTGATGTAACCACTACTAATACTTTTATGTACTTTGTTTAAGATCTCTAAGTATATCAAATAGGCACACAACATATACTATTTTCACATAGTGTATATTACATGCTATCATGTTATAACGTCGTTCTATACCTTTTTCCACTCCAAAATGCATTCTAAACTACAAAGCAAATAAGCTTTTTAAATAGTAGCTTAAAAATTGAAATAAAGATAAAGCTTAAGAGAACAGGTAAGACAAAATGAAAACTTAGATATACAAATAGAGAACGAATGTTCTCATCTTTTCATGAGCTCTTTCAAGTTTATGCCTTTATAAATTATTACTTTTCATTATTTGGTTCATTCTCATTTATTCTTGCATACATGTATACATTAGGTATTAGCTCAGCTATTGAGAATCCATTATTTTGTGTGCTAGAACTAGATGCTGGCAAATAACTGCTGGCAAATAACTTGCCCTGGAGGCATATCAACCCAAATAAGGGGAAACAGAATTAAACATATCAGTGACCTATATAAAAAACGTGAGGGCTACAAAGAGGTGTGGGCAATTCTTCCTGAAAGGAAAACAGTCAAACTTCTTAAAGAAGAATATCTGAGTTGAGTCTCAATAATGGAAGATTTTCTTTTACTTACTAGACTTGTACGACTCAAGATGAGAAAGAAAAAATATGAAATAGAATCTGGTAGTGAAATAATAAGTTCTGTAAATTCAATAAATCAAGGATAGAAGAGTATTAAATCAGAGGTAATGGTGGTAGAACTAAGTTAACCTAATTACTGAAACTGTTAAGCAGCTAAAAAAGACATTTTTCTAAATTCAATTCATTTTCAGTGATATGTACACCTTATATTATCTGACACAGCTATATCATCATATGCCCTCCTGCTATGATGGTTAGATCAGATATTCATTTCAGTAAACACAAGTATGTTTTAATTAAAATGCCTTCTGAGAAAATGGAATGTCACATTTTTAAATAGAATTTCAGGTTGCTATAGTAACTAATAAAACTGTCACTATTTATTTTAAATAACATAAGCATCTTTAAAGATGGTAAATCATTTTCAAAATAGCTTGATTATCATTTAATATTATTAGTTACTGATATTAAATTGAATTACATTAACAATTAGATGAATGTTTCATGTGTAAGAAACTGCAGAAAATGTATTGGAAAAGAGAAAATAGTGATATCTTTAAAAAAAAGCTTGATGGGTTAGTTGGAGATACATGTTCAATGCACCTTCTACAAAACAGGAGACAATTTCTCTTCATTGATAAGATCATCTGTTAAATTGAAATTTCCAATAGAAATCTCTTTTTTTGTTGTTCCCATGAATGTGTACAAGCCGCTCAAGCATAAAGATGGCTAAGTGAGGAGAGCAGTGAGTACCAGAAGGGAGTAACACATCCTAGAACTATGGAGCTCTTAGGGTCAAATCCCTGCAGGAAATCTTGTCTTTTTGTTGCAGACCTTGTGACATTGGAACCAAAAGTTCAACTGTAAAATAGTGTAAATATTTAAAAAATGTTGTATACAACATAATTAATGCAATGTAGAATCTCAAAGGTGTCCTGATATCTTTTGAAACCTAGTATAGTAAAAACTGAAAAATATGTAATCATGTTCTACTTACCTGAGGCAAAGACCCCTAAAACATTAAAGGAAGCAATCAGTAGTTAATGATCAAGAAGCCAAGTTTATTTTATTTTATTTTTCTTAATTTCATAATATTATGGGGCAACAAACATTTTGGTTACATATAATGCCTTTGTGTCTCCCAAGCCAGGGCTACAAGCTTGCCTTTCCCCCACTCAGTGTGTCTCCATCCATTAGTTGTGGAATTTACCCACCCCCACCAGCCCCCTCCCACCTGAATGGCACCCAGTGAATATTACTTCCATGTGAGCACCTTAGTGTTGATCAGATAGTACCAATTTGATGGTGAGTAAATGTGATGCTTGTTTTACCATTCTTGTGATGTCTCACTTCCAAGGATGGGCTCAAGCTCTATCCAGGATAATATAAGAGGTGTTAGTTCACCATTGTTTTTTGTAGCTGAGTAGTATTCCATAGTATACATATACCACATTTTATTAATCCACTTATGTATTGATGGGCATTTGGCTTGTTTCCACATCTTTGCAATTGTGAATTATGCTGCCCTAAACATTCGAGTGCAGATGTCTTTATTATAGAATGTCTTTTTTTCCCTTTGGGTAGATGCCTAGTAGTGCTATTGCCGGATCAAACAGTATTTCTATTTTTAGCTCTTTGAGATATCTCCAAATTACTTTCCACAGGGGTTGTTCTTATTTGCAGTCCCACCAGCAGTGTAAGAGTGTTCCTATCTCTCCACATCCACACCAGCATTTGTTGTTTTGGAACTTTTTGATAAAGGCCATTCTCACTAGAGTTAGGTGATATCTCATTGTGGTTTTGATTTGCATTTCCCTAATGATCAGAGATGTTGAGCACTTTTTTATATGTTCACCGGCCATTATTCTGTCTTCTTTTGAAAAGTCTCTGTTCAAGTCCTTTGCCCACTTTTTGATGGGTTGTTTGATTTTTTTCTTGTTTATTTTCTTAAGTTCTATATAGACTCTTGTTATCAGCCCTTTATCAGGTATGTAGCATTCAAATATTCTCTCCCATTCTGTAGGTTGTGTATTCACTCTAATGATAGTTTCTTTCACTGTGTAGAAACTTTTTAATTTGATCAAGTCCCATTTATTTATTTTTGTTGCTGCTGTAATTGCTTTGGGGATCTTCTTCATAAATTCTTTGCCTAGGCCAATGTGTATGAGTTTTCCCAACATTTTCTTCTAGAATTCTTAATATTTCATGCCTTAGGTTTAAGTCTGTTATCCATTGTGAGTTGATTTTTGTGAGAGGTGAGAGGTGGGGATCCAGTTTCAATCTTCTGCATGTGGTTATCCAGTTTTCCCACAACCATTTATTGAATAGGGATTCTTTCCACCAGTGTATATTTTTGTCTTCTTTGTTAAAGATTAGATTACAATATGAGGATAGAGAAACACACCACCTCCCTAGGCTCAATAAGGAAGAAATAGAATTCCAGAACAGGCCAATATCAAGCACAGAAATTGGAGCAGCAATTAAAAATCTTCCAACAAAAAGAAGTCCTGGACCAGGTGGGTTCACACCTGAATTTTACCAAATTTACAAAGAATAACTCATACGTATACTGCAGAAATTATTCCACAACATTGAGAAGGATGGTATCCTCCCCAACTCATTCTATCAAGCCAATATCACCTTGATACCAAAGCCAGGAAAGGACACAACAAAAAAAGAAAACTACAGACCAATATCCCTTATGGATATAGATGCAAAAATCCTCAACAAAATCTTAGCAAACCGAATCCAACAGCACATCAAAAAAAATAATTTATTATGACCAAGTGGGCTTTATCCCGGAGATGCAAGGATGGTTCAACATACACAAATCTATAAATGCAATGCACCACATAAATAAAAGCAAGACCAAAGACTCTCTGATTCTCTCAATAGATGCAGAAAAAGCATTTGACAAAATCCAGCACACTTTTTATGATAAAAACTCTTAACGAAATAGGCATAGATGGGACATCCCTTAAAATTATTAAAGCCATAGATGATAAACCCACAACCAATATCATACTGAATGGGGATAAATTGAAAGCATTCCCACTTAGAACTGGAACCAGACAAGGTTTCTCACTATTTCCACTTGTATTCAACATAGTACTGAAGTCCTTGCCAGAGCAATCAGACAAGAGAGAGAAATTAAGTGTGTCCAAATGGGGCCAAAGGGGTCAAACTCTCACTCTTTGCTGATGATATGATATTATATCTAGAAAACCCCAAGGATCCAACCAAGAAACTCCTGGAATTGCTAAATGAATTCAGTAAAGTCTCAGGATAAAAAAATCAATGCACACTAATCAGTGGCATTCATGTACACCAATAACAGTCAAGCCAAAAATCAAATCAAAGACACAACACCTTTCACAATAGCATCAAAGAAAATTAAATATTTAGAAATGTATTTAATGATGGAGTTGAGAGAGCTATATAGGGAGAACTATGAAACACTGAGAAAAGAAATTGTAGAAGATATAAACAGATGGAAAACCCTACCATGCTCATGAATTGGTAGAATCAATATTGTTAAAATGTCCATACTACCTAAAGTGATCTAAAGAAGTAATGCAATCCTTATCAAAATACCATCATCATTCTTTACAGATCTAGAAAAAAATAATTCTATGCTTCATATGGAACCAGAGAAGACCTCGTATAGCCAAAGCAACAACCTTAAGCAAAAAGAACAAATTGGGAGGCATCAGTCTTCCCAACTTCAAGCTTTACTACAAGGCTATAGTAACCAAAACAGCATGGTACTGGCAGAAGAACAGAGATATAGACCTTTGGAACAGGACTGGGAACCCAGATATAATAACCCAAGTTTAAAGATTAAGAAGAATGACAGCTAAAGACTTCCAGGACAAATTCAAGGCCTAAAAGCAAATTCCAAAATTTAGAAGTATGCATATCACTAATGGACACCATGATGCTCTTTCTTCTTTTGAGGCAGCATCATACATCCTATATTATTCTGGTTAATCTTTCTCTGGCCTCATTTTCCTAACCTTTAGAACAGGAAAATAACGGCTATGGCAAATGATTTTAAGGATTCTAATGCAGTGCCTAATAAACCTTGGTTCTCTTCTTTTTCTAACTCTTTTCAAGCTTAATAATTTAGCAAGTCCTACCCTGCCACAGAAATGTACAAAAGAGTATTTTCACTTAAGGTTAAAGTTCTGGAATAAAGGAAGAGTTAAAAAGTTCTACTTTGGTTGGGCGCAGTGGCTCATTCCTGTAAATCCAGGAAGTCCTAGGTGGGAGGATCACTTGAGGCCAGGTGTTCAAGACCAGCCTGGATAACTTAGCAAAACGGATCTCCACAAAAAATAAAAAAATAAAAAGTACCTGGATATCATCTCATGCACCTTTAGTCTTACTTAGCTACTGGGGAGGCTGAGGTTGGAGGATAGCTTGAGCCCAGGAATTCAAGGTTACAGTGAGCTAGGATAATGCAACTGTACTCTAGCCTGGGCAACAGAATGAGACTGTGTCTCTAAAATAAATTAAATAAATAAATGCCTCACTTTTTTTCTTTTCCCAAAGAAGACCATCATGGCAAAGCAAAATAATTGATTTCATCGATAAAACAATGCAAAAAAGATTCTATGAGATCCTTGGTCCTATTAGTGCTTGCATGATTCGTTATGTATATTTAAGAATTGCCATCCATATAGTTTTGTTTTAATTATTTTACATTTCTTAGAGTAGTAAAAACTGATAATTTTCTTTATTTACAATGTTTTGTTGTAATACTTAAAGGATTTGAAAAATTTAGCTGAAAATTCTTCTTACATGCTAATGTCTTTCAGGGTTAGTTATTTATCTGTGAAGATTCCTAGAATCTTTACAGCAAAATGGCATAGAGATATTTATTTCTTGATAAATATATCTCTGAAAAATATTTTATATGATAACTTGGAATAGGAAGAAAAGTTTTAAATATAAATTTCCTGAATGAATTATTTTTCTCATTAATTCTGGAAATACATTCTGGATAACAAGTGTTTTCTTATGGAAGATAAAGTTGGAAAGTGTGACCAAAACACAAACTTAACTTAAATCCAGCCAGACACTCGAAAGAATTGCTATGAATTAATATTAAAATTTTATTTTTAAACTAGGACTGGACACTTTATTAATATTATTTCATACTTCTACCTCCTTTGTAGGGTTAACTGCTACTGATAGAGATAGAGGCAGAGATGAAGCTTCTGGAAAAATAAACGTTTTTTAAT
This sequence comes from Varecia variegata, assembly GCA_028533085.1. NCBI lineage: Eukaryota > Metazoa > Chordata > Mammalia > Primates > Lemuridae > Varecia > Varecia variegata. The sequence goes on from CM052440.1 coordinate 29,860,297, forward strand.
CTCCATTTCTATATTTCCCTAAATGAGTATATATTTTTAATAACATTAGAAAAGGATAAAATATGTGTTCATATTTTAGGAATATTACAATATACTAAATAATCACCTTCTCCCCTATTACATTTAAATGATTTGGTGAGTGGAGGGTGGAGAGGAGGGAACAAAATGATTGCAATTTCCTCGAGTACCTTAGTTTTAAAAATATTTGTACATCCCGAGTGCACATATATTGAAGACAAGGTACTTTATATTTTTGTCATTAATGCTTCAAAGAGCATAATAACTGATATTCAAAGCTTTAAATATTAATATCAAAGGAAATTTCACCACACTATAGAGATATTTCTAAATACCATGTACAGATGGTCCCCAACTTACAATAGTTGGACTTACAATTTTTCTACTTTACAATGCTGCAAAGTGATAGGCATTCAGTACACTCCTAGACTTAAGAAGGGGTTATGTCCAGATATGCCCATGTATATTAAAAAATTGCAAGTTGAAAATGTACTTTCAATATAGGATATTTTCCATTTACGATGGGTTTATGAGGATGTAGCCACATCCTAAGTTGAACCACATCTATAATTTGCAATTAAATACTAACACCAAGTAAAATGAATAATTATATGCTTCTTCTCTAGATTCATATAATAACCATTTTCTTCTATGCATTTATATGACCTAGCATATCAGAGGAAGTGCTTACAAGTAGTGTTTTAATCCCTGTTTTATAAATTATTTGGGAAAAGGCTTGATTAGAAATCAGAGAAAACTTTTTTAGAAATGGTTTACTACATGTTGTTTACTGCATGTGATCTCTATCAGTACACATTCATCACAGAGGTCTACCTTTGTTTCTATGTAGTGTTGTATATTTTTGAAACATTTTCAAGTCTCAGAAGGAGTTTATGAGTTATCTTATTAAATTTGTAGATTTCTTTTCTCAAATCACATTATAAATTCCCAAAGGATAAAATTTATTTTCACCTAACTTTGAAAATTAGTATCTGATATTCATGGCTACTTGATTGGATTAAATTGAATTGCCTAAAAGACTCCTGGAGTCTGATTTCAGGAGGCTTAGATTAGCTCTATTATTAATGGTCTGTGGGACACTCAACCAGTGGCAAATGTCCTAAGTCTCTGATTCCTCAGTTGTAAAGAAGGGATCATAATATGCTTTGCCCTGCTGACCTCAAATGTCTATTTAGTGCAGTAATATGAATTAAAGTATGTCAGTTGCCATAAATGCTTTGCTTCATTTCTAATCACTTATTCTCCACTTTAGGAGCTTTCTTTTACCAGATAATACTAAATTATAGGGCCCAGATTTTACAAGGTCAATCTTCAGTACCAAAATAGTCATTTTCCTACTACTTTTCTCATTAAAAAGAAAAGAAACTTATGTCCACAAATATCAACTTACATTCTTTTCTATAAAACTGATTATCTAGAAAAATTAGGGAGAGAAAAGGTTTCCAAGGACAGGAGTATATCCATTAGTGTTTTGAGCATAATTTATAGATACGAATAATTTTCTTAATTTTATTTTTCATTTTATATTGCACTGTGCTTTAGCAGGCCTGATCTCTTGCATTCGAATTGGATATTTATGCCTTGCCCTGAATTGGATTTGTGTCTCAACTGGGCAGTTTGTGTGCGTGTGTGTGTGTGTGTGTGTGTGTTTAACATAAGAAATCTCATAAATGAACTACAAAGTTTTATTAATATTTTTATGATACTGTTTTAAGCAATTATTATCCCTAATTATTTTTGTTGAACTAAGATACCGAAAGAGCATTTGACACTTTTATTAAACTCTCTACAATTACCCAATGTGAGTGTACTATTTGTTTCCTGATGGACCCTGTCCAACACAGAATATTAGGGATAGTAGCTAAAAAGGAAGAGAAACTACTGATTGTGAAGTATTTCCATTTTACCAAAGTAGTAGTGACTTTATTCTATAATCATGGAGGCCACTGAAGGCTTTTAAATAGGAAAATAGCCTTTTCAAATTTTCATGCTTATTCTGGTAGTAATATTCCCAAGTATTGTGGCAACTTAATACAACAAGAGATTCTGAAATTTCAGAATTGAGCTTATTTGGGTCCAGTGATTTAATTAAAAGAAAAATAGCTTGCCTACACTAGTTTATTGACTGCTTACCACCTATATTAATCTAGATGGGGCAAAATATATAAAAGAAACCTTATCAATCTTAGTCTTCTTTCAAAAACACCTTCAGATTTCTCACACAAAGATTCATGAACTTCCATTCTTAGATCACTTTGTCATTATTATTATCCTTTCCTTGTCCTGCTGTCTCAAAACTATTATCTGACATGCCTTAGACATCTTACCTTTGCCAGATGTGTAATATTGTTCTTTTTTCTGAGAAGTCTCAGGAAGCTTTCTATTCTCTCTAACGTATTATGCAAATTTTCTTAGTCCCGTTTGTCAATATCAGAGACTTCTAGAACTTACTCTTAGAAAAGCTCTTGCTATCTATTCTTTTCAAGGCTGCTGGCAACTTTCCACAGAATCTAAGTCACTCAGTTGAAAGCAAGTTCAATGAAAAGAGATGAAGAGGAGACAAGATTTCCATTTAAAATTGTCTGTCTGTGGTCTGTGGAGGCTGAATAATCTATTAAAAAAATCAGATTTGTTTTAGAAAAAGCACAGTAGGTAAGTGGAGGAAAGGCAAGAAAAAGGGAGGCAAGAAAAAGGAAGTCTACAGAGGAGAATATTTCAATAACATAAATAAGAGAAGTGAGCAAGGATGGTGTGTACGGAAAAGATTTAAAATTGGTCACAAAGGAGGACTTGGATAGATACACATGATGACATTAATAGAGTTGAGGGGAGTCTAGTTTGAGTCAATGTGTGAGTGGTAATATTAACTAAGAGGAAATACTGAAAGTGGAGTAAATTTTGGGAAAATTGGTTTAAGTTTTCATTTTCAGTTTTCTTAATTTGATGTGACTGATAAATATCCATGTAGAGTTGTTCAATAGACAGTTGGGAGTATTGATCTGGAGTTCAGGAGAGATATAAATCCTAGCATTATGAATCAGGTAGTTAGAGCCATTTGAATAGATGACATTAGCCAGAAAGAAGATATTTAATGAAAACAGTGCTGAGCACTGAGCACTGGGAATCAAAGTGGTTCTTTGCCTTAATTAATTTCAATGAAGACTGAAAAGAGCAGTCAAAGAAATAAGAGAGGAACCAGAAGAATGTGCTGTAGTGGACAGAGACATTCTGTATAAGTTAGGTATGCTACCACACAGAGGTCAAGGAGAACGAGTTCTTTTGCAGGGTGAGTTTTTAGGAGGCAGACATTGCAATGGAGTTTAGTATGGACCATATTTATTAAGGATTTCCTTTAGCTAAATAACCTATGGCATTATCCTGAATTGGATGAAATGGCCAGGTCTTATTCTTCCACACTGATCAGCCATTGCACATGCACAATCTTGGACTCATGGCTGATGAGATAGATAGTCACTGAACAGGCTGATCACTGAAGGCTGTGTACAACCACACTCACGGAGTTGGAGTAGCAAGTCAAATCCTTCATTGAAGTGAGACTGGTAGTGTACAGTGTTATCATGGAGATAAAAAAATGAAGCCACTGATATTGGTGATTATCCTTTGAATCATGGCATAAGAAATGAAGCTGCTGTTTGTCAACTGCCAAGATAAATGCTGAGAAAAAGTGAAGAGAACAATTGAGAGGATGTATTTGAAGGAGTGAAAAGTCATGGGCATTAAGGATGGAAATAGAGAAATAAATCTTAGAGAAAAGGAGGGATTTCTACTTTTCTGCAAACTGAGATGATTTTAGGATTCTATAAAATTGTATGTATTCATCTTAAAAGGCAAAGGTAGAGGAAAATGAAGATCAGAGACTAAATGAAGATCTATGAACCTGAGATCATAGAGTTAGTAAGAGAAATAACTAGGGTTTAAAACTTGGTTGTCTGTCCACTGCTGGCTTGCCAAAGGCATTGTTCCCATCATGATTTTTTTTCTGCCTGTTACAACTTGCATCTCTCCTGGTTCTCACTCAATACTTTCAAATTTCAATGACATATGTTGCAACTCCAAGAATCCTTTTGCCCATTTATACATTTTTAATCCCAGTCCCTATTGCTCTAGCCCATATTTCTACATGGTTATGAACAACCATCCTGCTCATCTAGTTCCACATTCACAATTTCAGTTTGAACATCAGCTCCCAGCCTTTGACTTGTTTCACTCACACTTGCATCAATCCCTATCCCCACAGTATGATACAATATGGTTGGGGCTCTTCTAATTGTTCCTTGGGAAGGAAGAAAGAAAATAAATATTTATCAAACATCTACTTTGTACCTACTAGAGTAGTGGAGGTTCTATATTAGTTTTTCCTTGCTATTTTTCTTTTTTATAATTCATAAAAACCATAAGAATTATTCATTATTCCCTATTTTACAGATGAGAAACCTGAGGTACCAAATACCAAGTAACGTGGCCCATACTATGAACTTCCTGTAACTGTCATATCTCAGATTAAAATAATACATGACATGACTATTTCCATTGTACTCTGCACTGTATCTCATAATTTCTTTGTAAAATTATAAACTGGTATTTCTTTGCTCCCATTCTTACTAATACCATTCCAATTAGGACTTCATTTTCACTACTCAAGTAAAAGTGCTCTTGTCAAGGTCACCAATGACTTATATATTGCTAAACTCTAATGGTAAAATCTCTGACTGTAGCATTTGACAAAGTTAATCATTATGTACTCCTTAATATGCCTTTATTATTAGTTTTTGGGATACTACACTCAATTTTTTTCTTATCTCTTTGATAATTCTCTCTTTTTCTTTGTTACTTACTCTCTTCTGTTCCTTGATCTTTTAATCTTTGAATGCCCCAAGTCCTTGATTCTATTTTCTTCTCTACCTACAATCACTGCTTTATGGTGTTATCCTAGATACTCCATCTTCTTCCAGATTTATATTTCCAGCCAGGCACTCTCTCTTTCTCTTTCAAACTCAAGACGTAAGTATAAAATTGTATACTTGACATTTTTACTTGGATTCCAAATAGATATTTTAAACTTGGACAAACATGTCCAAAACTATGCTCTTCATCTTATTTCAACAGGTTGTTTTCCTTCTTAAATTGTCGTTTCAGGTGATGGCAACTAAAATTTCTGTTGCTCAGGCCAGAAATCTTGGAGTTATCTTTGATTTTTTTTTTTATAGTTGCACACCATATACATTCTCTCAGAAAATCCTTTTGTATCTATCTTTCAGATGTTCCAAAATACTACCATTTCCTACCAAGTCCAATGCTAAAACCTTGACCCAAACCACCATTAACTCTCACCTGAATTATTGCAAGAGCCTCCTTACATGTCACCTTGCCTCTATCCTTTGCCCTCCATGGTATATTATCAACATAACATCAGGGGTGTTTTTTAAAAACATTAGTTGTATCATGTCTCTTATCTGCTCCAAAACTTATTTCATTTGCAGTAAGAACTCAAAGTCCTTATGATGACTACATGTTCCACTACAAACTTTGTTATTTTTCTGATTTCATCTCCTACATAATCAATCCCTCAGCTACAGTGGCATTCTTTGCACAACCACATTTTGCACTGACTGTTCCTTCTACTCAAAAAGTTCTTCCACTAAATATCTACATGGACAAGACTTTCATCTCCTTCAAGCCTTGCTCAAATAAATTTTCAATGAAATTTTAATATAACCTGTCCTGTTTAATAGTACTCACAATCCTTCTAAACTTATTATACCTTTCCTTTCTCCCATAGAGCTTATCACCTTCTAACATACTACGCAATTTACCTACTATGTGATTGTCTGTGTTCTTCACTAAAATGCAGACTCCAAGAAGGCAGTATTGTGTTTTCATTCATTGATGTATTCCAAGGATATAAAATAATACTTAGTACAATATTTTAATACATAATTTCTGAATGAATAAATCACTTCAAAAATCAATTTGGCCTTGTATTGTGACATTGCACATTCCCATACTCACCAGTAATTCCATTTCAAGGTACATATATCCAAAAGGAACATTGACACACTTGTACCAGGATACATGCACAATTCACAATATCTAGGGAACTACCACAATTCAATAGCAAAAAACAAAACAAAACAAAACAAAACAAATAAGCTAATTAAAAAATGGGTAAAGGAATCCAATAGACATTTCTCTAAGGAAAAAAAATACAATGACCAACAGATGCTCAACATCATGGAAAGGTGCTCAACATTATTAATCATCAGGGAAATGCAAATCAAAATCACAATGAGATATCACCTCACACCTGTTAGGATGCCTATTATCTAAAAACAAAAGATGACAATCATTAGTAAGGATGTTCAGAAATTGGAACCCATGTACACTGTTGGTGGGAATATAAAATGGTGCAGCTGCTATGGAAAATAGTGTGGAGATTCCTCAAAAAATTAAAAATAGAACTACCATATGAGCCAGAAATCCCACAATAATTTTTATATCACTTTCAAATAAGCTCAGTTTATTCTCAGAGAATATTGTAAAAATAACACCAGCTTCTCTGCTCTGAAATAATGTTGAAAAAGAAGAAACATGAGTAATCAACTACATGGTGAATTAAAATAAAAATAGCTAGCAACATGGTGGAATAATGCTTAAAATCAATTTCTTTGAAATATGACCAAATTTCAGTTGGCATATTTTGGCCCCTAAGAACTCTCATTTGGCTCTCCAAATGGAAATGTTCAGTTTCCTGCTTTTAAAATATTTATGTGAATTTTACATATCAGCAGTACCTTGGTTTATGAATTTTATTTTACCTTGTAGACATTATTTTAGCTATGAAAATAAGAATTTTTTTAAAATGTCACTATTTTAGCTATGAAAATAAGAATTTTTAAAAAATATCATGAAAGTGAGCACTAGAACACCAATGAAAAATAAAATCTGAATCAAATAATTGGCAGAGTCTAGAGTTAGGGTCTAGAGAATAGGAAAGAGTCTAGAGTTTATTATGCCATATTTTTCTTACTGGAAGAGCGTTGGTAAATATACATCTAATATTCAAAAGAGTCTCAGGAGAGAGGTAGGAGTTTTGCATTTACAAACATGTTAAGCAATACATGAATAATATGCTGTAAATTGTATAATAGCGATGATCATTATTTTGTAATCAAAGGGTGGATGATAAATGTGAAAAGTCAAGTTTTTTGGCTAGGAAATTTTAGTATTTCCATAATGGCATAGAAAGTTTACCCTATCAATTTCCTGGTTCTTTACCTTGTAAAAGGATTAGATAAAATGAAAAACATAAAACAATTGTCTCTACTTTAATGATATAAATGCCATTATCATGACTTAGTAAACTTTCACATAAGGATGTTGTAGAATTTTATTAAGTATGTTAATTTTTTATGTGAGAATTTCCATCTTGATTTTAGACCATTAGTTAAGTAAAAATGGGCTTATATTTAAAATTTTAAGAAAATTAACAGTCTTACATTTCACATAGGAGCCAATGCCAAAAATAAAATATATTCATTTGTTCATTGTTCTTTCCTAGAGATGTTAGGCACAATTGACTTTGATGTTTATTATAATGTAATTAATTTAGATGACAGAATTAAACAAATCAGCATTAAAATCATGTATCATGTAAGAAAAGTACTGTACTGTGTTTAAGTTAAATATACCAAACTCAAGTTGTTATAATAAATATACTGTAAGTTCTGATTTTATTAGCTCAAAATCACCCATATCTTTTTACAGTGTATAATCCACTTGTTATTGATAAACAATCTGCTGATTCTTTCCCATATGCCATTTTAGATCAATAAGAAGGCTGTAGTTCACTTGAAAAGAGAGAAGAAAACCTAATCATTACTGGGTTAACTGATTTGCATGCTCTGAGATGTTACCAGCTGCTGCTCTTAATAATAAATGAAGTCATCACTTTTAGCAATCTGGAAAATAAACTGAAATAATTATGTTTTCAATTTTGATTTAACTGAAAAACAGTTAATGGGAGGGGGACATTCTCACAACTGAAACAAGCTACAATTCACTGACAACCAGGTCAAGTGTGTATTTTTCACAGTGGCCTGATTTATTATATGTATGTCCACTGAAGTGAAGAAGACCTCAGAGGGCTTGAACACAGAGGCACAAGAATAAAACTCAAAAAGCTCTATATTCAAAGCAACTAGATATCACTTACAGGTACTGTTTTGAGATTACTACTGATTTATGACTATATTTTATATTAATAACTAACATTTTATTGAACATTAGTCTATAACTTGCTGTCTTATTATATTAACTATCACATTTAATCTTCAAAATATACCTAAGACAAGGTTGATGCTATTATTATCCCTATTTTAAACATAAGGAAACTGAAATGTGTTCATTTGCCCAAGGCCATACAGTTAGTAAGGGACAGATCATGGATTTCTACAGTCTTTCTGATTCAAAACCCTAGTTTGTTTTCAATCTCTGTGATACTGACTTCCTATGTGGTTATTATTAAATTCACTATTTATATAGAGGAATTAATATTTACATTTCACATTTAGGTTAAGAAATATTATTTAAGAGAAAGCATATTTTGTATCTTCATATAGCATAGCAGCTACATTCCAGGACTGTGCATATTTAAAATCTCAATATCTCACAAGATATCACTAAAAGTACATCATAGATAAGCTAAAACATTTATTTTATCTGATCTTATAAGGTAGTGGTTGGATACAAAATTACAGTAACTCAGGGCCACAGTACACGACTGTGGGATTGGACATGTCAAACCCTAGTTGTGCAAAATTCATGTTGCAGACTATGTAACTAATATGACACACTATTAAATAATAATTAACTTCTGCATACATGCTTTCAGAATTTTGTAGAGTTTAGATATCAAAAAGCTATAAATGGAACATATTTCTATTCTGCATATTTTACAAAGTAGAAAATGATGAGAAAGTAGCTGTTTCCCTTTTCTAATCAAGGGACAGAAATGAAAATTAAACACAATGGAATTCTGCATTGTCAGTGCATTAAATATCTACATTCAAAGATAGACCAAAAGCAATATATCAATTTTGAGGTGTTAGATCCAGGAATGCCAGTACTATGGATCTTATCAAATGATATAACCTCAATATAAAAACAAGTGCACAAAGAGGCTCTAATAAAGGAATTCTTACATAAATAATAGTTTATTTATATAAGGATATTGTAGACCATTAAAAGTAAACGCTGAAGAATTTACATCAAAAGGAAAATTCGTAGAGCTTTAAGTAAAAAAGGGGGTAGAATTCTAAGCATATAAAAAAAGACAAAAAAATCCTAGATTGGGGGACATCACATCACAGCACTTGCATTAAATTAGCAGCATTTTGAGTAACTTTGTTTCTTATTCTTTCTCTATTCTGTATTGTTGTTATAATACTTTTATAATTTCAAAAATAGTTTAAAATACACAGTATGCAATAAAAAATTATAATTATGTACATGGGTTTACATTGGAAAGTTACATTGAGAAACCACTATGGCAGACCAAAGAGGAAATACAATTAGAATTGTCTGAGAATTAATTCTTTAAGGCTCAAAAACAACCACAAATTAAAATCAGAGTTCTTATCCTATATTAGGTATAAATAGTTATAAACTAAAATTATTAAGAAGAAATACAGGATCTTCACATGACCTGAAAGTAGAGAAATTGGACAAGAACAGCAAGGCATATATATTAAGCATTTCATAGATGAACAATAAATAATGTAAAATAAGATTTTATTGTTTAGGAACTCTGCAACTAAAAACAATAGCTACCTTCATCTAGAGTACAACAAAAATCAGGCATTATGTTCCATAAAGGAGAAACAAATTTAAAAGGTTTAAAACAGAGAGAATCCTTTCAATAAGCTTTGGGGACATGTAAGGGAAAAGTTAGCTCAGTTTTAAGTTTAAATAATACTTTTTGGAGGAGTTGCTATCTTAGTTAAATCTTGAAGGATGAGAAAAGTTTGCAAAACCAAAATGCATGTATACATGAATAGAGACATTGAAGAAAGAAATATCACATTGTATCTAAATAGAGATATGATCGTTCAGTATTATTAAAATGTACATTACCAGGCAGGGATAACAAGAGAAGGCAGAGAAGATAACCAGGTCATGAGAGAGTATATATGAAATATCTAGAAAAATAAACTCAATAGTTCCTTCCTTGCTTTGGCCATAGACCTCTCTGATCACCTGATGAAAACAATTAACTCTCTTTCCCTCAAAATTGTATACACAAATAAATGCAATTACTGGCCTGGCATGGTGGTTCATGCCTGTAATCCTAGCACTCTGGGAGGCTGAGGTGGGAAGATCGGTTGAGGTCAGGAGTTGGAGACCAGCCTGAGCAAGAGTGACACCCTGTCTCTGCTAAAAACAGAAAAAATGACTGGGCATGGTGGTGTGTGCATGTAGTAAATGACTGGGAGTGGTGGTGTGTGCATGTAGTCCCAGCTACTCCAGAGGCTGGGGCAGGAGGATTGCTTTAGCCCAGGAGTTTAAGATTGTTGTGAGCTAGGCTGATGTCACGGCACTCTATCCACGGCGACAGAGCAACACTGTACCTCAAAAAAAAAAAAGCAATTATTTTTCATATAATTGTGGAGAATTCACTGAGCACCTGAAATCTATGAATTTAGTCCCTGAAAAAAATTAAAAAAAAAACTGACCTGATTAATAAGGCCAAAATTATGGTAGAAAAAAGGAGTTATGATTTCTTTACCGGAAAGACTATCAGTAAATCTTTTTTGTTCCAATTCCAAAATACATTACAAACTAATCCACCACTTCTGACTTCCAATTTCCCCACCCAAACAGAAGCCATTTTTGGCTACATAGAAGATTTCTCATTCTTACCTCTCTGTTTCCATTGTGCTCTTCTATAATCTGTTATATTTATTAGAGCCAGAGTGATGCATTTAAAAAGGATATGAAATCATGTTACCCATGATTAAGACTTCAGAGGCATTTTTTTTTTTTTTTTTGCACTTAGATTAAACTCACAATTAGTACCAGAGTCCACAAGACTCTGGTGCTCTGGCCAAAGTCAACTCCCCCAACCTCACTCAGGACCATATTCTTCTGCTGTGTCTATGGTCTCATTGGCTTCTTCCTCCACCTCCTTCCCTCCTCCTCCCTCCACCTGCCCAAATTTGTTCCCAACTCAGGCTTTTGCACCTGCTCTTTCCTCTGTGTCAAATACTTCCCCCAACATTCTCACTATTAATTCCTCCCTATCATTAAAATATCAGCTCAAATGTTTACTCCTGTGATAGGAATTCCTTGACAACCCAATAAAAACCCTGCTACCCTCCACTCACTATTTCAATATTTTATTTTTATAACAATTATAAATAGCTGATATGTAGTGATTATTTGACTATTTACATTGTTATTATTTTGCTCTCTTTCTCTACACACACCCCCTTAAGTAGACTTTGACTATTCTCAACATTTCTAAATGCACATAGTAGGTAGTCAATAAATGTCAGGTAAGTTAATGTCTCTGAATAATTGAGACTATATATTATGCGGTATTTAGATCTAAGTCTAAAATATTACATTGCATAAGTGTCCTGAACAAATGTCTCAAATGATGAATATCTTTTAATAATTGCTTTCTGTCGACATTTGTGAGAACAGTAAAATTTTGCAAATGGATGTAGGCTAATATACAGACAAGCAATTTTACCTCAAAGTTTATCATTTCTGTAAATCTAAAAGGAACTTAAAATTCTCTGTATTTTTCCTATCTGGCTCATCTGCCAAGTTGTTTTCCTGCTTATTTTTGAAGTATAAAACAAATATTGCTGAAAATTGTATCGACGCTACTACTTAGGCCCCATACAGTAAGTCCAAAGTATTAGAAACTAGTAAAATAAAAATTCAAAATTGCACCAATTTTTAAGTGTCAGAAGAACAATGATGATTATATAGTATAAATTCTATTTTCTTAAAACCATTATGTAATATGGTTAGGATGACCATATGTTTTGTGTTGCGTAGGACAGTCCTAGTTTATGCCTACTGTCCCAGCTTAATTATTCATATTTTCACTCTCAATGTGTTCCAAAATAGACAAATTTTATGCTCACTATAAATATGGACAATATTAACTTTGGTAACATTATCTGTTAAGTGGTGAAAAGGATGATAATAATAAAGTAGCATTTACTTCTACAGATTGATGCAAGGATTAAATAAATAGTGTATGTAATGTGCTTGGAAAGGTACCTGGCATATGATGCATGTGAAACAAATGTTAGCTATCATTATCTAGGTCAGATGGAAAGAACAGACCAGGAAAAACAGCCCAATTAAGAAGAAGAGCAAGCATTTAATGAATCCAGAATCACTGACCCATCAAAGGTATCTTTTCCTTTTTAGTTGTATTTGATTTTTACCTGTATTTTTATGTTTCCTGGTTTTTGTCTGTAAATGGAAGCCAAATGATGAGCCAGAACAACTGTAGTCCTTTAAAATGATTGCTTCCTTGTATGTATACTTTTCTTGCATTTGACTTACCTAGGAACAGATTATGCTGAATAAAAAATATAGCAAAATGTACAGAGATTATTTGGTTAGGAACACAATTTTTTTTTTTTTTGGCCAGTATCTAAGACACATTTTTTTTATTTCTGCATATTATGGGGGTACAAATGTTTAGGTTATGTATGTTGCCCTTGCCCCATCTCCCCAACCCAGAGTCAGAGCTTCAAGCGTGTCCATCCCCCATATGGTGTGCATCGCACTAATTAGGTGTGAATCTACTCATCCCCTCCACCCCCCTCCCATCTCCCCGACACCCGATAAATGTTATTCCTATATGTGCACTTATGTGTTGATCAGTGAAACCAATTTGATGGTGAGTACAGGTGGTGCTTGTTTTTCCATTCTTGGGATACTTCACTTAGTAGAATGGGTTCCAGCTCTATTGAGGAAAATACAAGAGGTGCTAAATTTTTTTTCACATTGACTAGGCATTTGATTTTGGATTAGGACGACTGAGACGATCTGATTGGTTAGAGGTATTGTGCTTTACCCCAACTCTTCTAGGCCTCTAGTTTTATAATAGAAAAGTCAGTTGCAGATGTAGTGGGTTCACACTGAAACACCAAAAGACTGTACTATTCATGCATTCATGAACATTGTCTTGTGTTTATGATAAGGAGTGTTTTGGGATTCCTTTCTTTGTAATCTTCAAGATATTAAGCAATATTCCAGAAATACAACTCTTTTGTTGTTGTTTAATGGAAACATGATTTTATCTCTTTGCAATTTATGTATTAAAATTTAAATCATATTAAATTTCAAGCTGTTTACTTAAATTTCACAGAAAATATCTCTAGTAAAAACATAATTGGTCAGGAGATCCTCAGTCACAAATACGTTTGTGTGGAAGTTCATATTTTATTCTGAATGCTAAATTACCAAGGCATTTATAATCTTTTTTTGTTTATAAATTAATTACAAAAGACTTTTGGAAACTATTTTGTCTTTTTATCAAGCTACCCTAATATTCATTAACCTTGGCTTATGTAGTTATCTATGTCTAAATATATTCTTAGATGAATATCATTTTTAGAAATCTACAGAACCATTTTAATCATTAACAGAGAGCACAGTAAGCTCCTCTACTCCCAAATTTTGTCTCAGGGAAAAGGATTTTAGGTGCTTATTTTTAGTCCATGTTTCCTCAGACTATTGTCTTCCATGAGTGTATTTGTGAGAAATGTTTTAATATTAATTTTTAACCGTTATTAAGTGCCAAGGTGGAAAATACGGTTCACTTAAATTGTTCATTATTGTGCAAAAATAGATTCTTGTTTAAGTTGTATTCACCATCAGTTTCACTTGCTTAGATTTATAATACTTCCTGTAGAAAACAGAAAGTAACGATCATTTGCCATTTAATTGGTTGTGAAATATTCTAAACCAGTGGAAAGATATCTGGTTTGTGGACGACAGAGATCCTATGTGATTGGAAGGAGCTGGAGGATGATGGCTTGTGATAGGAGGGTGCTACTGTGTAAAACAAGAATCTGATGACCAATATTGTGGAAATAACTCAGAAAATGATAGCCAAGGCAAAAAAGAATTCCTAAGAAATAACATTTCTGATACAGTCTGTCAAATAGTAATTTCTACATGAGATTGAATTTATACATCCAACAAAATTGAGAGCTTGTTGATTATTGAATGGATTCCTGAAGATTTGGTTAGACTCCATTAAAAAGGCAACCAGAAAAAATGTAGTATTACCACTCTACCAAATTCACCATTAGGTTACTTTAGATATAGACCCTCTTCAACATTAAAGGAGGCTGAAAAACAATTGCCGAGTCTCTATCCAGTCATTTTTAGTGCATTTTCTGCAGCCAATATATAGAATTGCTGTATATATTTTCTGTAAGTTGGTTTTAAAGAGGATTACTATTTTGGATCATTCATTTATTTATGCATCAAATAAATACTATTATAAATATAAAAGAAGTAGGCATTGTGCAAAAGTCTGGAAATTCATTTTTAACAAAATAACAATTTTTTTAGACAATATAAAATACCTCGTGAATCAAATGGCATACTAATACTATGGGCTTAAAAAATTGGGTTGTTTACACTCAAAGTTGATTGACATTTCTTTCTGCTATCTTACAGAAATAACTGTTAAAACTAAGCAAACATCAAGAAATAGTTCACAGAAAAAGCATTACTGATAAATTTTTGACATACACAAAACTTTTACTATGAGTAAGGCTATATGGTAAATCATTTCTCACAACAATCTTAGGTCAATTGTATTAGTTAGAGTAGGTTAAACTGCTGTAACAAATGGCTCAAGCACAACAGCTCAGTTAAATAGTCAAAGGGGGTTTTAGCCCTGCTAGGTGCACAGCTGTCCTTCATCCAGCAATTAGTCTGCCTCTGACCAGTGGAATGAGAAGGCATAGAGGTAAAACACCCTATTCTTAACAGTCTTGGCTTAAAAGAGACAAACATTTCTTCTGTTCAGATTCTATCAACATAAACTAGATGTAGGACTACACCTGACTGTAGTGGGAGCTGTGAAAGGGAGTCCACTGGTGGACAAACACCTCCCAATAAAACTTGATTAACATAGAAGGGGAGAGCAGATTTTTGTCAAACAGCTAACTTGCCCTGTCTAGTATGTGTTAACATTATCCACATTTTACTGATGAGGAAACTGAAATATAGAATTGTTATGAAATTTGCTCGATTACACAGCTAATAAGTGGCATCTTTGGGATTTTCATTGAGAATATATTTCCTTTTAATTTCCCCTCACTTAGTTCTCAACTGCTATTTTAATTGATTTATATTAAATTGCAAGTTGCTTGTTAAATTCCCTAAAGGTTTTCCCATGTCTGTATTTTGTGTTTAACTACCATTTAAACTCTTAATGATAGAGAATCTGCCTCTGTTTTTGTAATACTTCCATATTTTTTGTGTGACTCTGAGACCACTTTAACTCATGATTAATGTTCAATAAATTTTATCCAAATGTCTGGTTACAGGTTGATGTCCAACCCAATTTAGAAGCATAAGGTATGATGTAGGAATTGATGTATGAAAGGAATGAGCTCAGTGTTTAGCAAGTTTTCATAAATAAATTACAATGTACTGTGCCAAGTATTAAACTGTTAGCACAATCTCCATTCTAATCATGCAAATGATGTACATGACATAAAAAATAACTAAGCTTTTTTAAAAGTGTAATTTGAAAATGTCCTGTATATATAAGCTGTTAGTATTGTATGAAAAAGGGGAATTGTTGCTGCAGAATTCTTAAGCTGATTTTTTTTTTTTTTT
>CM052440.1:29876747-29909667 GCA_028533085.1 Varecia variegata
TACACCATTTTATATTAGGAGCTTGAGCATCTCTGGATTTTGGTATCCGCGGGGCTCCTGAAACCAATCCGCTGTGCATACCAGGGGATGACTGAATATGCCTGCCATCCTGACCTAATTAATAAGATGCCCCTTTTATTATCAAAGGTAGCCTTATTAGGTCAATAACTTATATGGTCACCCTAGAGATATTGCAAATAAACCAATACCTAAAATAGAAATTGGCAAGTAGTTATCATCAGGAAATAAGTACAAAGCAAGTACTATTGGAATTCATAATTGGATAAGTTCAAATTTCCCTGGTGATCATGACAAAAGTTTCTTCAGTATTGAGGCAATAATTCTTAGTCAAAATCATAATAAGCCGCTAATATTTTCAATTATGTAAAGCTATAGTATGCATTTATTAATTTTCCCTAGGAAATAATTTAATGTATTACCATATATCTGATTATGTACTATAATGTTGCAGGATGAGGAGTTTGATGATGCAGGTCAGTTTGTATTATACTGAATTTTGTTAAACAGTTTGCAGTGAAGAATGCCTGGTATGTGTTTAATAAATGAGGAGATAAGTTTATGTGACTCAGGATTATATGCAATTCATATAATTTCTATGGCAAAGTCTGAATGAAATACATCTTTTTATGAGAAAATAAATATTCCAAGCTAAGACATTATTGACAGTTTTGGGAAATTTTACCTAAATATACAGAAATTATTCATTCAGGAAATATTTATAGAACATCTACTTGTGTGCAGTTCTAGGTGATGAGAATATGGTAGTAAACAAGAGAGATATTAAGATGTTAACCATATTCTAAATAGTTAAGTCTAGAGAAGATGACATTATTATGCACAGTTTAGTATAAAGGCCAATAACTAGGGGCCATTAGCATCAAGAATGCACAGCCTGGAGTGGTCAGTTCGTATTATTTAAGAAGGCCTATAACCTAGTGGTAGCTACAATTAGGGTTCAGATGTCTGTGCTTTGATCAACTAATGTTTTCCTAATTGGCATACTGGACATCAGAAATGGATTTATATCAATGAAAGGTAGTGTTAATTGACTATTATGATGAATGTTACATTTGGACTGTGAGTGGAGAACCTAATGATAATCAAAAATATCTGCTAGTTTAAATGTTTTAAAGACACTCCCTGCCTTTGCATAATGGGGCATAAGAGTATAGCAAATTCTGTGTCTTGTAACCTATAGTAAGCCTCTGGCAGGGTGATGACTAGTTGCCTGCAGATAACTATGATGGATAACAGAGTTAAACCTATGACATGAAACCATAAGAATTCTAGAAGAAAATGTTGGAAAAACTCTTATAGACATTGGCCTAGGCAAAGACTTTATGAAGAAGACACCCCAAAACTCACAGCAACAACAAAAATAAATAAATAGGACCCTATTAAATTAAAAAGCTTCTGCACAGCCAAGGATATAATCATTAGAGCAAATAGACAACCTACAGGATGGGAGAAAATATTTGCATTCTATACATCCCATAAAGGGCTGATAACTAGAATCTATAAAGAACTGAAGCAAATCAGCAAGAAAAAAAATCAAAGAACCCCATTAAGATGTGGGCAAAAAGATATGAACAGAAACTTTTCAAAAGAAGATAGATTAATGGCCAAAAAACATCTGAAAAAAAAAAAAGCTCAATGTGTCTAAGCATCAGGAAAATGCAAATCAAAACCACAATGAGATATCACTTAACTCCAGTGAGAATGCCTTTTATCAAAAAGTCCAAAAACAACAAATGTTGGTATGGATGGGGAGAGGTAGGAACACTCATACACTGCTGTTGGGACTGCAAACTAGTACAACCTCTATGGAAAATAGTATGGAGATACCTCAAAAAACTAAAAGTAGAACTACCATTTGATCCGGCAAACACACTACTCAGTATTTACCCAAAGGAAAAAAAGACATTCTATTAAAAACACACCTGCACTCGATTGTTTATAGTAGCACAATTCACAATTGCGAAGATGTGGAAACAACCCAAGTGCCCATCAATACATGAGTGGATTAATAAAATGTGGTTTATGTATACCATGGAGTAAAACTCAGCCATTAAAAAAAAAAAACAAAAACAAAAACGATGAACTAATACCTCTTGTATTATCCTGGATGGAGCTGGAGCCCATTCTTCTAAGCGAGGTATCACAAGAATAGAAAAGCAAACACCACATGTAGTCACCATTAAATTGGTACTAATCTGTCAACAACCATGTACGCATATGGAAATAACATTCATAGGAAATCAAGCAGGTGGGAGGGGGGAGGAGGGTTAGGTAAACTCACATCTAACCTAACGGGTACAATGCATTCTATGTGGGGGATAGACACACTTATAACTTTGACTCAAATGGCCCAAAAGCAATTTATGTAACCAAACGTTTGTACCCCTGTAATATTCTCAAATAATAAACAAACAAATAAATAAAAAATAACCATAAATATAACAGAACATTGTTTTATCTGTCCTTTGGGCAAGGCATTGTTGGAGCTCCTACAAGGACAGACAGCTGGGGCGTTTTGATTTAAAGAATAGTTTGTGTGAACTCTTCTG
The DNA here is from genome assembly GCA_028533085.1 of Varecia variegata. Taxonomy (NCBI): domain Eukaryota; kingdom Metazoa; phylum Chordata; class Mammalia; order Primates; family Lemuridae; genus Varecia; species Varecia variegata. Next base: position 29,879,336 of record CM052440.1, read on the forward strand.
TGGCTACTTGCTAATGATTGTGTATTTAATAATACCTGGAAAGTAACAAAATTGGTCTGAATTAACTTTAATTCAGACCTAGCAGTAAACAGTGAGGCAAAGGAAGACTGTAGAGGAAAGTCATGCTACTTCAGACCTCTTTGGCAGCTGCTCTAACCTACAAATATAAAATTTAAAAAGAATAAAAGCTTAAAAATGGTTCATGACCATATTAACTTAAGTCAGATTACAAAAAAAAAAAAAATTCCATTCCCCATTGGAGTTTGCATTCTGATAAGAGAGATGGACAATAGACAAATAAATAATGCCATATGTGAAACTACATTATTGGTTATTTAGGGAATGCCCCTGAGTAGATGATAGTAGAACCAACACTTGAATAAAATGGACTGAAGCTAGTTAAAAAAAAATAGATCATATCAATGTAGGGTTTGTCAGGTATCATCAGGATTTGAGAGCGCCTATATCCTAAGGTGCATGTAAACCAAGCTTGTGGGAACTAAGTGGCTGCTAACAATGGGAAATGAGTGCACGGTGGGAAGGAATAGTCCTAGGTTGTAAAGAACAGTTTGATCGTCATGTTGTGTGACCTGGTGAGAGATAGTGACCTTTTTGTCCTTTATGATGTATAAGCCAAGGTTGAAAAGAAAATATCTAATTTCCCTTTCAACTCTAAAATTTAAGTGATTCTTATTCCATGCACCTAGGAATAGTTGCCCTTGTAGGCTTTAATGTAAATGAAAGTTAAGGTAAACATTTTTTATATGAGCTTTATTGAGATATAATTTACATAACTTACAATTCACCCATTTATAAGTGTACAATTCAATCATTTTTAGTATATTTACAAAGTTGTGCAACCATCACCACAATCAACTTTATAACATTGTATTCACCCCTTAAAGAAACCCTATACCCATTAGCAGTCTCCTCCTACCTCTTTCTAACCCCTCCTTTACCGGCCCTAGGCAACCACTAATTAATCTTCTGTTTTTTATAGGTTTGCCTATTCCGGACATTTATAAGAAATAGAATCATACAATATGTGATACTTTATGACTGGCTTCTTTCACTTGGCATAATGTTTTCAAGGTTTATCTATGTTATAACATTTGCCAGTACTTCATTTAATTTTAATGTCATTTAATATTCCATTGTATGGATATTCAACATTTTTTTAACTATTCATCAGTTGATTGACACTTGGCTTATTTTAACTCTTGTTTATTATAAATCAGATGCTGCTATGAGTATTCGTGTGTATGTTTTTGGTTTTGTTATTTTATTTTTTATTTCAAAAAATTAAGGGCTACACATGTTTTTATTACATGGATATCTTGTGTAATGCTTAAGAAAAGGCTTTTGGTGTGCTCATCACCAGAATAGTGTTCATTGTTCCAAGAGGTAAGTTTTTATCCCACTCCCACCCTCCCGTCCTCTCCCCTTCTTGATTTCTCATGTCCTTTACATCATTTTGTGCCCATGTATACACATTTATTAGCTCCCACTTATTAGTGAGAATATATGGTGTTTGGTTTTCCAACCCTGAGATACCTCACTTAGGATAATAGCCTCCATTTCCATCCACATTACTGCAAATTACATTATTTCATTCATTTTTATGGCTGAGTAGTAGTCCATGGTATACATATACTACATTTTCTTTATCCATTCATAAATTGAAGGGCACTTAGGTTGATTTCACATCTTTGCAATTGTGAATTGTGCTGCGATAAACATTCGAGTGTGTCTTTTTTTAATTTATGTATTTTTATTTCAGCATATTATGGGGGTACAGTTGTTTAGGTTACATATATTGCCTCTGCCCCACCCAAGTCAGAGCTTCAAGCATGTGCGTTCTCCAGACGGTGCGCACCACAGCCTTTAGGTGTGAATACACCCATCTCCTCCTCTGCCTCCCACCTGCCTGAAACCTGATGAATGTTACTACTGTATGTCTTTTTGATAAATTTATTTCATTTCCTTTGGGTAGATACCCAGCAGTGGGATTGCAGGATCAAATGATAGATCTACATTTATTTCTTGGAGGAATCTCCATACTGTTTTCCATAGAGATTGTACTAATTTACAATCCCAACAACAGTGTATAAGTGTTCCTTTCTCTCTCCATTCACAGCAACATCTAATGTTTTTTGACTTTTTAAAAATGGCCATTCTGATAGTATTAGGATGGTATCTCATTATAGTTTTAATTTGCATTTCCTAATAAGGTCGAGAAATTATTTTGTGTTTTTTGGCCATTTGTCTACCTTCTTTTGAAAAACTTCTGTTCATGTCTTTTGCCCACTTTTTGACAGGGTTGGTTTTTTTTTCTTGCTAATTTGTTTGAGTTCTTTGTAGATTCTGGGGATCACTCCTTTGTTGGATGTATAGTTTGAGAACTCTATACATCCAACATATACACAAAAGTTCTAGATATGTGCTCAGGAGAAACTAAACCAAAACACATGTCCACACAAAAACATATACACAAAAGTTCATGTTTTTGTGTATATGTTATAAATCAGGTGCTGCAGTGAACTTTTGTGTATATGTTTTTGTGTGGACATGTGTTTTGGTTTAGTTTCTCCTGAGCACATATCTAGAAGAAGAAGTACTGGGTCACATGGTAACTCTATGTTTAATCATTTGAGGAAATGTCAGGCTGCTTTTTAAAGCTGCTGTAACATTTTGTAATCTACAAGAAGTGTCTGAGGTTCAAATTTTCCATAAAGTAAACATTTAAAGTTAAGCTTTTCAAATTCAGAAGGTAATCTTAAAGACAGTATAGCCATTCATAGCTTTCAAAACTTCTACTTAACCTTAAAACTCTGTTGTTTGTGATACTTTGAACTGACCCGAGAAGTTTTATCACCCATTATAACTCTAAATAGTATGCATTATTCTGTCTCATATATTCTTAGGTATTTATTTTACTCACTATCTGCTATTACAGAAGTAATCACATTTCTGAGATTTGGTAGGCTGGATAATGGTCCCGAAATATAACCAAGTAATAATTTCTGGGAACTTTGTAACTTTATGTGGCAAGATGGACTTTGCAGATGTAATTAAATTAAGGATCTTGAGGTGGGGAGATTATCCTGGATTATCCAGATGGACCCTACATAAAATCCCAAATTGGGATGCAGAGGGAGATGTGACACAGAAGAAGGCAAAGTGAACACTGAAGGAAGATGGCACAGTGATAGTTTTAAAAATGGAGGAAGGGGCCATGAGCCAAGAAATACAAAAAATACAGCTCTCAATGTTGGAAAAGTCAAAGTAAAGGATCGTCTTCCATAGCCTCTGAAGGGAGCATGGCAATGCCAATACCTTGATTTTGACCCAGTGCAACTGATTTTAGACTTCTGACCTCCAGAACTGTAAGAGAATAAATGTGTGCAGTGTTAGGCCACTAAATGTGTGGTAATTTGTTACAGCATCAAAGGAAACTACTATATCAGGTAATATATTTGATTTTTTTTATTTCAGCATGTTATGGGGGTACAAAATTTAGGTTACATGTATTTCCCTCCCCCACCCCGAATCAGAGCTTCAAGCGTGTCCATCCCTAGACAGTGCGCATCGCACTCATTATGTATGTATACACCCATCCCCTCCCCCCCATATCTGCCTGATTAATGCTATTCCTAAATGTGCTTTTAGGTGATGATCAGTGAAACTAATTTGATAGTGAGTACATGTGGTGCTTATTTTTCCATTCTTGGGATACTTCACTTAGTATTCTATATTTGAATTTTAATAAGATTCTTGGGGCAATTGTATTATTGCCTTACCTCATAGGAATACTTCCAATGGTAATGTCATATATGATGTAGGTAATTGAAGAAGATATTTGGGAGTAAACATGCTTTTTTATTAAATCACACATTGTACGTGGCAGTTCATTCTTAAAATTCTGTGATTAGGAAAGTACACAAAGATCTTTAACCTTTGTATGAATGATAGGAATTCAGGGGAAAAAAAAAACCTGTATTCCATGAACTCAATGTGTAGGTAAGTATGCTTATTTATCCTCAATTTTTTTTCTATACCAAAGGGTCTACAGTCACTTAAGGGTATGCTATTGATCTTCTTTCTTCCAGTGGAAGTAAGTATAGCCAAATGTTTGTAAATTCAGGCTTTAGTATCAGGTAATCATCCAATTATGCTAGAAAGTACAGGTTGAACATTCCTAATTTGAAAATCTAAAATCTGAGATGCTCCAAAATCTGAAAGTTCTGAGTGCTGACATGATGCCACAAGTGGGAAATTCCACACCTGACCTAATGGGATGGGTAGCTGTCAAAACGCAGTTGTACAACACGTAGTTTATTCAGCATGCCCAAGGGAAAAAAAACCCTTTTGTTATGATATATCTTTTCCAAGCATGCCAAGATTTCCTCCACTAAAGCACACCTACAAAGGGAAATCAAATGGCACATATGCAGAAACCAATGGAAGGTTTCTCATGAGGCCCCTTATGAGACCAGGACCTACATGTATTGCTCCCTGTGTTTTGTTTTGTTTTTTTACTTATTCTCTGTTCTGTGGTATAAAGATATTATTAAAAATATCAAAAAGGCCTGCAGACACCATGTGAATAACAGAAATAAGAAAAAGAGGAAACATTTATGTTTAGACGTACAGAAAGTTAAGCTGCTGGAGAAACTGGGTAGCAATCTAAGTGCAAAACATCTTACAGAAGTGCATGATGTTGGAATGACCACCATATATGACCTGAAGTAGCAAAAAAATAAACAGTTGAGGTCCTATGCTGAGAGTGATGAACAGAAGTTAATGAAAAATAGGAAAACACTTCATAAAGCTAAAGATGAAGATCTCAATCATGTATCAAAGTATAGTTCATCAGCATTGCAGAGAAAGATGCATTTAACTATATGCTGATCATGAAACAAATAAAGATCTATCACAATGAACTGAAAAATTGAAGAAAACTTCAGAAATTCAGAAGCCTGGTTGCAGAGATTTAGAAAAGAAATGAAATTAAATTTTTAAAGATTTGTGGTGATAAAGGATCTGTTGTTAACAAAGCAGAGAAATTCATTGATGAGTTTGCCAAGGTTACTGCCGATGAAAATCTGACACCAGAACAAGTTTATAATGCTGATGAAACATCACAGATTTGGCATTAGTGCTCCAGAAAGACAGTGACTGCAGCTAATGAGATAGTCTCTACAGGAATTAAGGATGCCAATGACAGAATAACTGATAAAAGGTGCTAAAGTGTAAACTTGCTATGATAGGAAAAAGTTTGGATTCTCGCTATTTTCAAGGATAGAATTTCTTATGTTTATTATTATGCTAACAAAAAGTCATGAATCACCAGGGATATCTTTTCCGATTAATTTCACAAATACTTTGTAGCAGAAGCTCATGCTCAGTGTGGAGAAGCTGGACCAGATGATGTCTACAAGATTTTATCATTCCAAAACTGTTTAACTATATAACTGTTAACTTTGTTTAACTGTTCTGTTTATCCTTCAGTTAAAATTATCATCAAAAATAATATTTATTCCATGTATTTTTCTCCAAATCTGACTTCATTAATTCAATCATGTTACCAGGGTATCCTTATATCAATGAACAGTAAATATAAAAACACTTTCTTGAACAGCATGGTAGCAGCAGAGAACAGAGTTGTGGGTGTGGAAGGTTTTCAAAAGGAGTTTAGTGTGAAGGACGTTATATATGCTGTTGCCAGTGTTTGGAACACAGCGACAAAAGACACAGCTGTCCATGCCTGGCAATCTCTGGCCTGTGCCTCTGTTCAGTGATGATGATGAATAAAGTGGTGACTTTGAAAGATGAGTTCTGACATTTTTATGTATGAAAAAAAGATACCTTCAGAGTCTATCAGTATGCTTGAAGGAGTAGATATTGAAGAAGTTTTTAAAATCAATAATTAGGCTTCAGTTGTTCATTCGTTGACCAATGGCGAAATAGCCAAATAGTTCTGCATCAGGATAACTATGATAATAGTGATGATGAAGATGATGTTGTTAACACAGCAGAAAAAGTGCCTATAGACATGGTGAAAATGTGTGATGGTTATTGAAGGATTAGAGCAGTGCGCATTCACAACAGAAGAAGAAACTATGTCAGTTTATGAAATCAAAGAGGGAATTCTAAGATAAAATCTGTTGTTAATGAGGCAGATGAATTTGAAGGAAATATTTTAAAAGCCATCCAGCAGAATGACATCTGATCCCTAGAAGACCCACTTTCTGGTCCCTCAACTGCCTCTAATGCTTCTTCTCACCTCAGAGAAACAAAATACAATGCACAGTAAGTACCTTTTTAATCAAAACACCACGTCATACATGGAGCTTAAAGCCTGCTGTTGATTGTTGTTGCTGTTATCACCTGATACAGGTTCCCTGGTGACACTACTGTGCTGCTTAATTACCCTGAACACATTATTTTTTTCACTGTGTTAATAGTATGTCATATTTTTTTGTTAATTGCTTATGTGTGAATAAATATAAAAAAAATCATTGCTTGTCAGTAGCAGAAAAGTTCAGAATCAGGAATCATGGTGATGCCAAACAACCACAGATTATCCACGTGGGTGGCTGAGATGGTGATACTTTTGCTTTCTGGTGGTTCAATGTATACAAACTTTGTTTCACGCACAAAATTATTAAAAATATTGCATACAATTACCTTTAGGCTACGTGTAGAAGGTGTATATGAAACGTACATGAATATTGTGTTTAAATATGGGTCCCCTCCCCAAGATATCTCACTATGTATAAGCAAATATTCCCAAATTCCCCCCCCCCCAAAAAAAAACTAAATCCAAAACACTTCTAGTCCTGATCATTTTGACTCAGGGATACTCAATCTGTACAATGTACATATATCAGAGTTTGGCATATGAGGATTGAAGAAGGTAAGCTTTATAAAGTAATCAGTACAGAGCCTAGTGCATAGTAAACAGTCAAAAGTGGCTAATAGTTATAGTTATTATTATTATTCATGAGGCCTTGACTCAGCCAAATATTAGGTGTATGACCCTGGATAAGTCATTTATCATCTCTGTGTCTCAGTGTCCTCCTTTATAAAATGGTGTTAATGACAGAAGCAACTCATAGGAATGTTAACTGCTTGATAAGTTATGAATGAAAGCTTGAAGAGTCATGCCTTGCACCTACAGGCCCCATAAACATTAATTCTTTATATTACTTATTGAAGAATTTCTTCCAATAGCCTACTTTACCACATTTGAGAGTCTCACGCTTTCAGTTTGTAGAATCTTGTTTGTTTATATGTGGGTAGAGAGAACCTAAGTTGATGTGTTTCTGTGTCTTCCAGCTTGTCAAGTCCCTTTTATGACAACACTATTCATACCAAGCTGTGATGCCTAGCTCCCATAAACCAAGGGAAAACTCCCAATTAGGTGGCCCATTCACTCAACCCACTCAAATAGTGCTTAGTAATAAAGAGGCTTCTGTCATTTTCCACGCTTCCCTGGAGGCAAGGTACCCACTGCTACTTGTGTGCAAGTTTGTTTCTACATTTCAGAAAGTCGCTTTGTTTGTGATGACAACTTCCAGGCAAACACCTAATGAGGCCCAGCTTAGAGAATTCAGGCTCCAAATTCAGGTTAGATACAGGGAAAGAACAAAGCACCCTGCAAAATCATACAGAATGAACACCAGAAGGAAACAAATAAAATATTCTGAACCTTATGTACAAATTTTTGTTGGAAATGTTCAGACCAATTCATAGAATTTGATTCACACAAACATTATTTTGATAACACTTTTTTTCTTATTTTTTGATAACTTTTCTTAAGCACATTTCAGTGGCCCATATGTACAGGGCACTTTAAAAGTATCGTCATATTTACACTTGACAAAAATACCCTGGGATGGATGTTATTAACCCCATTGTGCATTTGAGGAAACAAAAACTAAGATAAGTTAAATAATTTAGAAAAAGTCAGAGACAAGAGAATCAGAACTTAAATCTATACCTAATTTCATCTCCCAAACAGCAGGTTTGCATTTAATCACTTTCCAAATGTTATACATGTAAGTTTTTCTAATACCTTATTATTAAAAGTAATGCCATGATGAATGTATCTGTGCATTAATCTCTGTCAGAACTTTTATTGCCTCTAGATAGAATAGTAGGAAGGAATACATTAGGTCAAAGGTCATGAAATATTTTTAAAGATTTCTTTTTAATATATGAGATGAAATTGCTTCCCAGAAAGGTAATTCTTCTGGATGTTATTCTCAGCAAGAGCAAGAGTGCCAAATTTGTGTTCACTCTAATTTTTGAGAATTTGATAGGTTGTATAAAATATTAATTTATACAATAAATATAATAATGAAGTTGGTGATTATTGTTTTTAGCCATTCATATTTCCTCTATGAATTATCTACTAACATCTTTTTTAAAAAACTGGAGATATTATTGGGCTTTTAGAAATTGATTTATGGGAACTCTTCATATATTAAAATGCCCTTTTGATTCTGCAGTATCATAATATTTCCCCCGGTTAATTTTTACCTTTAATTTGGTTGATGGTGGTTGTGTGTATTTTTTTACAGGTAATCATGTCCAATAATAATAAGCTAAAATTTACATTTTTCTATCATGAATTATTTCATGATTTTTAGCTTATGTCCTTCTCCTTGATCGTGCACATACACGTTCACCTTTATGCCCATCTAGTCCTCTGGCAGTAACGTGCTTTACATATAATTCTTTAAGCTGCTTGGAATTATTATGGAATACGGTGTAAGGTTAGGATGCAACTTTATTTTTTCTTGAAAATCTAAAAATTTGTAATTGTGTCACATATTGATCTTCTCTTTGTAGTTTTTAGAGCTTTAAACCTATAATAGGTATCATCCTGCCTTTTTCTTTTTGCATTTTTGTACACTTTTTGTAAATTTTAGCATTATTTTATTTTCCTGTATTATCTATGAGGAAAGTGATAATTCCATAAAGCTAAACAATGAACTGAAATCATGGAGCTGATTATGTGGTTAGTGGAGCTCGGAACCCAAGTTTTCAAGCTCTAAATGCCATTTAGTTATCATGATGCTGGTCTGTCTCCATTTTATTTCTCCTCCTTTTTTCTTTTCCTCTTTTTTCAAATAGAATTTTTTCTTATATTTTAATGATAGCACATAGTAAATGCTGTCTAACATTTCTTCACATTTCTTGTGGTACTACATTTCAAGAGTAAACTTTTTGCTATATTTGTAAGACAATGTTCTCATTATGTTTGCGCAGATTTTCATTAGCCCAAGGCCACTTTCACTCCTTAATACTCCTGCCAGTTTTCTTATTCTTGAATAATGAGAACTCTATTCCAGTAGTTTGCTGTTCAGAACAGATAAGATATTTGTTTTCCTCCTGGAATCTCTCACAGAATACCCAGATGCTGCCAGCACAATCCTCTCAGATCTTCAGCTTGAGGACAGTTCAATGTGCAAAGCCGTTGCCAAATTTCCACTCTCTGGCAGCCTTTAGCCAGTGTGGTTCTGCAAGATTAAGGAATGATCTTGTCCTTCTCATTTTTCCTGTTCTTTAACTCTGAAAGGTGGAATGCTTTTTCTCTGAACGCTTAGAAATAAATAGTAGTTCATTTGTCAGCCTCGGAATGACTGCCCCCAACTTACAGTGGCATTCACATCCCGGGGCTGGCTTTCCCATTTGGAAATGTTCTCACCTGGTCAAGCTATGTTACGGTTCTTAGTCTCCAGTTCAAATGCTAAAAGTGTAGAGGGGGACTGGTAATGACCCGAAACTGAAGAAAATGGGTTCACAGTTTTGATGGGCGTCCTGTTTCTCTAAGGCAGTTGTATGTTGTGACTGTCCCTGAAACTCATGACTTTCCTATGTGCTCATGTTTGTTTCACTCATCAAAATATGGAGCAGCTCTGAGTATCTGTAGAATCTGGTACATATATTGCGTAGCAGAGAGAATCACTCACATAATGTGTCAAACAGTACTCTCTTCTACAGCATGGAAACTCAGGCACTTGTGATTTTATGGGTAATTTGAGGAGAAAGCACTGGAGGTGGATGAGTGTATCATTGAGAAGTGTTACTCACCAACGTAAGACAAAAGCCATAAACTTGTTTAAGAATTCTAATATGGCAAAAACTTTGAAGATTCGCACACTTGCAACACATCATATCCACCCATCTTCCTGAGAATGCCTGTCTTTTGTAGCATGTGATTTCAGGCATGCTAATGCAAAAGGTCTTTCTGTTTCCTTGTCCTTATGCTTTGTCCTTGTGAGACACATTGTTAGTAGTTGTAAGTTGATTCTAACTAGGTTTTCTTTTCTTACTGTTTTACTCCATGGTTTCCATCCACTCCTACTTTGTTGCTATGCTTTTTTTTCATGAAAATGCAGATAAAAAGTCCACTGGCTTGGGAAAACTTCTGATCATTTTCCATGTCTTCTTCTACTTCACTTATCTTTAAGAACTGCACATAATGAATTCCTGTTCCTCTTATCTTGGATCAACAGCTTTCTGTTCAAGAGTATCTTCTACTTGTTTCTTCCTTCTCACTCAGATATTATTTTGCAATTACTACTTAAGATAATTTCTCAAAATTTACAGGACAAATTGTTACAAGGTGTTTCAAAAACCTGCCCATATCTATATGCTTGATAAATCAGTGTTAGAGCCCAAAGTGGATATAAGGACACTAATCTTATGGGTTTACAGTTTAAAATTCTTTTTAATATGCTTACCATCTCATTGGGAGGTTATTATTCATTATAGATAATATTTACAAACTAATATGAAGTACATTTTTAATGAACTGTAACCCAGTATGAATCTTTCATAAAGCTAATAAAATGTTACCTTGATTATATTCACTTTTATAACAATTGATTAAGAGGATTAAATGAGACAATAAATATAAAGTGGTTAGCAGTGTCTGGAACATAATAAGTGCTCAATAAGACTTCACTGCCATTATTTATTGTGTCTCATAGATGCCAAGTGAGTGGCTCTTCAATTTATAGCTAAGGAAGCCTTTACTTCAAATTATTTATCTAAATTTCTTTTTCAGCTTTTATATGTTCCTTGGGTCTATTATACCTATCCACCATCATTTCATTTCTGGTATAGTTTAAATTTCAGTATATCATTAAGAAATTTGGAGTCTACATTGGTCAGGTCCAAAATTATATTTGTTGGGGGGAAAAAAAAAACTCATGTAAGTCTGCCTGTGACTGTTTGCCATAGTTTCTTCTTGAAAAAAAATTAAAAACAAACAAAAACACTTTAAAAATGTTTTTATGCTCTAATATTTCTTACATAGTGAGTATATAGACATTAACCCTGTTATTAAAAATAAGCAATTCCAACTTCATAAACATGGCTTCAGTTAACATTAGATGTACATGTTGGGTAGGAGGACCGTCTAAATCCTCTAATGTTCATTTAATTATTTTTATATTTTTATTTTTTACAGGAAGAACAGGTTTGTTTAATGACACAGCTGCATTTACTTACAAACATCAGAAACTATTAATACAATAGGAGACAGGCAGTTATGCAGATGATTGTAGGACAATGGGACAGGAGGGGAGACAGACACAGTAGCCACAGTAGCAAAATATCCTTGAGTCTGATACATGTGACCAAGGGGTGTCTAATGTTTAAAATGAAAGGCAGTAATGATCCATTTCATAGGTATAATAAGGCTTTTTAATTCTTTTATGAAAGATGCCTAACAAGTTCTCTGTAGAAAACTCTGTTGGGCTGTCCCTCCTTTAGCAGCCACGGGTGAAAGTGATCACTGCAGTGATGTCCTTTATACTTTGTCTTCACAGAAGTCATATTTATGGTTATTATTGGGATTACCAGATTCAGATCATCCTCTTTTCAAAATCTTTAAAGTCAAGACTTTATTCTGCTTCTTGCTTACAGGATGGCAGCAGTAGCTAGTCCTCTCCTTTGTCCAAAGTTAGCCCTCTGCTCCTTCTGAGTGATAGTCACATTGGTCCCTGTTCCTCCTCTGTTCCATGTGAATGATCAGGAAACAAAAAGAAACTGAACATATGTGTATTACTTATCATTGTTCAGGGCTTTCTGCCCACTCATTATCCTCTCTACCTCAACAAAGCAAACCCCAAGTCAGAAGAGGTATCATATGTGCATAGGAAGTGAGAGAAATCAGAGCAGTATAACATGTAGGATATGACATATCCCTTGAGGGGAAGAAGAGCCCCACTTTCTTTGAGAAAGAAAGGCTGCACTGGCCAGGAACACACAAATTTCTGCATTGTTTGATTGCCTGCACTGTGAAATATGCAGATGGAGAAGCTTATTTATGTTTAGAAAGAGGCAACTCTTCCCCAGTTACTGAAGCTTCACTGTGGTAAATTAATCTCTCTTCAGTACTTCATGTTTCCATTTTTCTGCTGCATCCTATGTCCCACTGTAAAAAGATTCTCAGTTATCTGTAGGTCAGTCCCCACTAAGGTGTGATCTCATAGTTTTTTTAAGGGAAAGGTTTTCAGAGTGGGGGTGTGTGTGTGACAAGAGGTAAAGAGAGAACTTGAAGCCCTATATAAACATAGTGTTATATATTTAGTTAGGAGTGCAATCAATTGCTTGTTAAAGAAACTTGCCTATATAGTTTAACCAAATATGGTATAAGTCTACTTGCACTATCCAATATAGCGGCTGTTAAAATTTAAATTTTAAAATACATTAAATTAAAAATTTATTTCTCCATCCCACTAGCTGCATTTTAAGTGCTCTATATGTGGCTAGTGGCAACTGTATTGGGCAGCACAGAACACTGCAGGAAGTAGTATTGAACAGCACTGGAGAAGTAGGCAGTCACAGTGCTGGTGACAATCATGCTGCTTCTAGAATCTTACCAGGTTATTCATCATGCACAGCTGTCCATGTGTCCTCAGCTCAAAGTGACTGTTCCACTTCCAGGCCTCCCATCAGTGCTCCAGGCAGGAAAGAGGGAAAGAGCAAGAAAGAGCTTATTACAGCTCAGTCTATTCTCACTTTTTGTTTTTCAGGAAAATAACAACTTATTCAGGATTCCCAACTATAAGATTCCTTCTCATAGTGCATAAAACTGAAATCGGTTGCATGGCCTCCCCTGATTGGGTAGTGAATATTTTAAATTGGAGCATTGCTACTACAAACAAAATCAGAGTTGTGTTGTAAGACAGAAGGGAAGAATCAAAATTGAGTAGGCAACATCAGAGTCTGAAACACATGGGATAACTTTTTTATAGCATCAGTTTTACTCAATTTAAAATATGTGCTTTGAATTTTGGGTAAGTAAATTTTAAGTAATTTAAAACATTAAAGTGTATATGTAAAGAAACATGGATATGTCATGCTGTGCAGTATAATATAAAAATATTGCAAATTTTTATATAAACCATGATAATACAAAGAAATTTTGTCTTTCGGCAGGACTACTTTACTATATACTTCCACATTCTGTTGGGGTACTTAATCTTTCTTTTCTGCCGTTAGAGGGATTTTTGTTTTGTAGTTTAAAAAAAACATACATTAGGTGCTTCTTTTATTAGTACAATTTTTATTTTCACAGAAGACTCTAGACAACTTATAAGTTTTCAAGGTCTCAAGAGATGAGATATCTACCACATACAAAAATCAATTCAAGATGGATAAAAGACTTAAATGTAAGGCATGAAACAATAAAAATTCCAGAAGAAAATGTAGGAAAAACTCTTTTAGGCATTGGCCTAGGCAAAGAATTTGTGACTAAGACCCCAAAGGCAAATACAACAATAACAAAAATGAATAAATGAGAATTGATTAAAAAGCTTCTTCACAGCAAAGGAAATAGTCAACAGAGTGAATAAACAGCCTACAGAATAGAAAAAAATATTAAAACACTATATATCTCACAAAGAAAAAATATCCAGAATCTACAAAGAATTCATAAGAAATCAGCAAGAAAAAAAAGCAAACAATCCCATCAAAAAGTGGACAAAAGGCATGAACAGAAGTTTTTCAAAAGAAGAGAGAGAGATGACCTACCAACATGAAAAAATGCTCAGAATCACTAATTATCAGTGAAATGCAAATTCAAACTGCAACGACTTCCCCTATCAGAATTACCATTATTAAAAACTCAATAAACAATAGATGCTGGCATTGATGCAGATAGGAACTCTTATATACTGTTGGTGAGACTGCAAATTAGTACAACCTTTATGGAAAACAGTATGGAGATTCCTCAAAGGAAATAAATATAGACCTACCATTCAATCCAGCAATCCCATTGCTGGGTAGCTACCCAAAGTTAAATAAGTCATTTTATCAAAAAGACACTTACAACTAAATGTTTATTGCAGCACAATTCATAATAGCAAAGATGTGGAACCAACCTAAGTGTCTATCAATTCATGTATGAATAAAGAAAATGTGGCATAGAAATACCCTGGAGTACTTCTCAGCCATAAAAAGGAATGAAATAATGTCATTTCCAGCAACATGGATGGAACTGGAGACCATTATCCTAAGTGAAGTACCTTGGGAATGGAAAACCAAACACCATATGTTCTCACTAATAAGTGGGAGCTAACCAGTGGATACACATGGACACAAAGAAATATGAAAGACAATAGAAACCAAGAAAGGGAGGGTGGGAAGGGAGGTATGTGATACCTATTGGGTACAATGAACACTATATTGGTGATGGACACACTAAAAGCCCTGACTTCAGCATTATCCAATGTATCTGTACATCAAAAACATTTGTACCCCCTTAATGTTTTGAAATAGAAAAGAAGCGTTTTAGTAGAGAAGAACTATGATTTTGTACAAGTGACCAATAATAGTACATCAATTTTCCATAATTTTCCTGACCCCCGCTCTCACATCCCAATATTTTCAATAAAACAAAATAAGATTGTGATACATCTTCATCCTTGATGCCTGAATCCTAAAAGTTGCACATTAGCCACAAATATTGAAGACAAAAGTGGTCCCTCACTTATGGGTACATGGTTTTTCATCTTTAATTTAGTTATTTAAAATATATAATATTTAATGTTTCTCAAGAGTAGCTGGAATATATTCCTACATTTTATGATATTTGGTACTCTTGTAAGCAACAAAATAAATCTATTCTTTCTCTTACAATTACTTGCAATGTCAAATGAATACCAGTGCACAGATAAAACACAGCCAATAAATTTTCACATAGTACTAATAGCAACAAGTGAATAAATTGGTGTATCTGTCTCTGTAACATAGAAAAATATGGCGATAGAGTTTGTCTGCTTTTGTTGAAATGACAAGATTGGAAAGAAATTCAAAAGGTTATTAAATTCATTTTTTAAACTTTTCAAACCAAACAATATTTTATATATATATACACATATAAAAATACAAGTAATAACTGTACTTCCTGATTAACTATTAAAAAGCAAATACACTTACATAACCACTACCTTTATCAAAATATAGTAAAGATTCAGCAACTTATCACCTTGAGGAGTCTCCCTCATCATGCTTCCTCCCTGTGATGCCTCCACAGATAATCACTATTCTTCATTGTGTGATCTTAATGATCATTAAGATCATTGTGTGATCTTAAACCAAGTTAATCAATTTTTTTGCATTGTATAACAATGGACTCATATAATATGTGTTTTTTTTTTTTTTTGTGTGTGTGTGTGTGTATGCACACCTGGATTCTTTTGATCAACATAGTGTATCTGAGATTTATCCAGGTTGTGATGTGTGGCAGTGATTTGTTCTTTTTCACTGGTGTACAATATTCCATTTTAATAATGTAACACTATTTGGTTGTTATTTGGTTGGTTATTTGGGTTGTTTCCAGTTTGGAGTTATAAAGAATGCTGCCATGAATATGGAGCATTAGGCTTATATTACACATTTCTGGTCACTTTTCTATTTTATATATACCTGGGAGTGGAACTAAAGAGAAGCAGGGTATGAGTATAGTCAGCTGTGTTAGATCCTGCCAAACAGTTTTCCAAGGAGATTGTGCCAATTTATGCCCCACTATCAGTGTTTGAGAGTTCAAGTTGCTCCTTGTCCTCACCAACACTTTGTATTGTCGGCTATTTTTTTTTAAACTCATTCTTTTGGTTGTAAAATAGTATCTCATTGTTGGTCTTAAATTTGCTTCTCCCTGATGACTCATAATGTGCACCAGGTCTTCATATGCTTATAGACTATTTGGGATTTACTCTTCCATAGAGAGCTTAAGTCATTTGCCTATTTTTTAAGGGTCACCTATCATTTTCCTATTGAAATTTTTTGAATTTTAAAATATTCTGAATGAAAATTCTCTTTTAGATATAAATATTACAAGTATCATCTCTCTGAAGCTTGGCTTTACACTCTTTAAATAATCTTTTTTGAGAAATAAATTATATTAAACTTTTATTGAAAATGGGGACATTACTACTATGCAGCAGAACTTAATAAAAATTTCTATAAGAGCTTTTTTGTCTCATTTGTCAATATTTCGAGTTTTTTGTTCTGCTTTCGTTTTTACTTTTTTTTTTTTTTAGTGGCCTATTTAACCAATCTCTGCTCATAAATTTCTATAAATTCTTTTTACTTTCCTGTTCAAATCCTTAACCAGCTTTTGTTTTCAGATAATCATTTCATTTGTAAATAAAACCACTTTATTTGCAACAAGAAAAAATATTTACTATTTCAAGCCCCAGCACTTTGTAAGGAATATGCTTTGCTTGCTGAACTGGGTGATAGCAATGAGGAAATTTGCAAGACTCAGAAGGTTGAGGGATAACTACATTATCCTGTATAAGAAACCATGAAATAAGGAGACCCTGAGGGCAGATTTCAGAGGTTGAAAAGTTGTACCTTTGGATGCTGCAGATGGCTGTGTGAAAAGAGAAAGTTGGGGGAGAAGGACAAAACAAAAGGTGCTTAGAAAGATTTTTTATTAATTTATGCTGTATGGTTGCAATAAATATCCATTTTCAGTAAAGTCTACATTATATGCCGTTGATTCCTAGAACTGTATCTACTTTAGGGGAGAATGTGAAAAAAGTTCTGGGAATGATTCCTGACGGGCACAAAAGTGAGATACTAATCACGAGTACCCTATCACACCTGTGTTATCTACAGTTCTAACTTATACCTGTACAGTGTAATTTACACTGTATTTTTTAGTTGCATTTTTTGTTAATGATAGAAAAATCCTTTATTATTCTTTGTGATATTGTACGTCAGAAAGAAAAGTTATCCTAGTCCTCTTAACTATTTCTTCTAACTTTGATAAAATTTCATCTAAATTTTCTATGTGCTTTTTAATTCATAAGTTGACATAGTCTTACAGCAATATATTTATTAGAATAACTAAAATTATATCATGTTTTCAATACACTAGTTTTCTAAATTGTGGAAATGTAAGAATTATACCAGAATATCCAAAATGGGCTAATCTTATTATTTATATTTGCTGCAACATAGTCATGTTGTTATTTAAATTTACACTGATAATATAGATGGTCACTTGCCATCTCATACTTACAAAGTAGGTTTTGTTTTATTTGACATATTTTTGCCATGCCCTTAGTTTTTCTTCTTAATAAAATAATTTTTTTTTTGGTAGGGGAGAATGTAGCTTTTATTGTTTCCAGCAAAATGAATACTGGTAAGAATTAATAGTAATGATGCTAATTGCCTGTCTTTAATATTGACATTCCTTTAAAAAAAAAAAGGAATACTTCACCCTTAGAGAGGTACTATTAGTGCTATTACTCACATTCAAAAACTGTATTTTATTACAGTCTACCACTAGGCTTTCTTCTCTCAAATGATTTTCTAATGTTCTTTTATGTAGTATCAGAAATTAATAAAATTTTACTACACCTGACAGAACAATCCTGCCTTAACAAAAGAGCAAACTTAACTTAAAATTTCTACCAAAAGATTTTCAAGACTTACATAACTTTGTATGCATGCAAAATTCATGTAACATGTACATTCACAAAGGCCTTCCATGGTGTTAAAATTATCATAGGTGAGAACTGATCTAATTGGGAGGAATGCCAATACCCCTGCAGTCAGAAATAGGGTACAGTGATTTCCACACAGAACTTGAGTGTCTGAACTAGAGTCCTGATAGAATACTTTGTTTAGACTTTCAACAAAGGTTTGAAAGTCAAGAACTTTAGATGTTGTTAATCAGATATTTTATAAAATGACAGATAACTCATTTTGTGTGGGATCTTCTACAAAAAAAAATTAGTTTTTGTCTTTGGCTGGCTGTCAAGGTCTGATTAGGTAGCACAGAAGCTGAATACTAAAAGAGTCCTTCTTACAATAAAGGAATGTATGTCTTCCACCTTCCAGAATAAAAAAAAAAAAAAAACTTCTACTCTGTTATTAGTGGGATGAAGGAATTTTCTTCTAATGGATTACACAAGAAATCAGGCAAAATGCTCAATAAACATGTAAGAAATATTTACTGAGTGCTTTCATTATATAATATGGACCTAAAACTTCAGGGAAATTCTTTCTACATGCTGCCTTATGCCTGTCTATGAAAAAAGACTACCTAAAATTCCCAAACAGAAAGTGGCACTTCTTATTGGAAAAGCTATTCTGCATGAGTTTCAACACTGAAGGTAGGTGGCATGAAGATTTCATTCCTTCTTTCATTTGCCTGGAGAGAATATCAATGACAAAGTTAGAATACTCTGTTCTTTTTTCTCCTCAATTACCTTACAAATTGGTGTCTAAATTCTGTGGGCTTTATTATTGCTATGATTATTATTTTTGCTTCTGAATATTTTACTGAATCAGGGGGAAATGTGTCAGATCAGAGCAATGTGCAGTGTGCTTAGTTCTCCTGAATGTTTTTCCTGCTATCTACTTTATGATTCTTCTCTTTGCTTCTCCTACCTGGCTCTAATAATCAAAAAAATCAAGCAAACAGAGAAAGCAGCAGCAAACACAGTAGTTTTTCTTTCATCCTCTTGTTGATAATTTTGTTTTCTGAGGCCAAATATCATCAAACCTAGTACAAGTTACTAAGAGGGAGTTTGATGTGGTGTAGGGAGAGAGGGCTTGGGTCTTCCATTTGAATCCTGGCTTTGTCACTTACTCAGGAATATGGACTTAGACAAGTCATACATCTCTCTGTGGCTTACTTTCCCTTACATAAGATGGTGCTAATGATATCTAGCATGAGGTGCTGTATAATTACAGAAAGGAAATATATAACTGTTCTTAGAACATAGCAGGCATGATTTAAATGATAGCGAGAAATCAAACAAAAATCCAAGATCTCTGCCCTTAAGCAGCTTGGAATATAATTGAAGATGTATGGAGCAAAGAAAAACATGTACTATCACAACACAAACAATGATTTTTCCAGAAAATTGATTGGGATAATCCATGTTAGAGAATTTTAGAAGACTTAAATGAAACCTAGAACAAGAGAACTATACAGAACATTAATGAAACGAAAATTTCTTTGAAAAGATAAAATTGACAGGCCTATTGCTAGATTGACCAGAAGCAGAAAGGAAAGGACTTTAATAAGCTCAATTAGAAATGAAAAAGAAGAAGTCAGAACTGGTATCATGGAAATACAAAACATCATCTTTGAATACTATAAAAATCTCTGTGCCCCAAAACTTGAAAATGTAGAGGAAATAGACAAATTCTTAGAAACACACAACCTCCCTAGGCTCAATCAGAGAGAAATAGAATTCCTGAGCAGACCAATATCAAGCACCAAAATTGAAGAAGCAATAAAAAATCTTCCAATAAAAAAAGTCCTGGACCAGATAGGTTCATGCCCAAATTTTACCAAACCTACAGAGAAGAACTGGTACCTATACTGCAGAATTTATTCCACAATATTGAGAAACATGGGAATCCTCCCCCACTCATTCTAAAGGCCAATATCACCTTGATACCAAAGCCAGGAAAGGACATAACAAAAAAAGGAAAGTTCAGACCAATATCCCTCATGAATATAGATGCAAAAAATTCTCAATAAAATCTTAGTATACCTAATTCAACTGCACATCAAAAAAATATTCATCATCACCAGGTGAGCTTCATCCCAGAGAGGCAAGTATGGTTCAACATACACCAATCTATGAAAGTAATTCACCACATAAATAAAAGCAAAAACAAAGACCATATGATACTCTCAATAGATGCAGAAAAGGCATTTGACAAAATTGACCTTTTTGTGATAAGAACTCTTAACAAAATAGGCATAGATTGGACTAAGAACCTAGATATAAAACCATCCTCATATAGCTGTCTGATCTTCAACAAAGTAGGCAAAAACATACACTGGGGGAAAAAAATCCTTATTCAGTAATTGGAGCTGGGAAAATTGGATAGCCACATGTAGAAGACTGAAACAGGATTCACAACTTTCACCTCTCATAAAAATCAACTCATGGTGGATAACAGACTTAAACCTAAGGCATGAAACCATAAGAATTCTGAAAGAAAATGTTGGAAAAACTCTAATAGGCATCAGCCTAGGCAGAGAATTTATGGAGAAGATGCCAAGGGCAATCACAGCAACAACAAAAATAAATAAATGGGACCTGATCAAATTAAAAAGCTTCTGCACAGCCAAGGATATAATCATTAGAGCGAATAGACAACCTACAGGATGGGAGAAAATATTTCCATGCTATACATTAAATAAAGGGCTGATAACTAGAATCTATATAGAACTCAGGAAAATTAACAAGAAAAATATCAAACAACCCCATTAAAAAGTGGCCAAAGAACATGAACAGAAACTTTCAAAAGAAGACAGACTAATGGCCAACAAACATATGAAAAATTGGTCAACATCTCTAATCATCAAGGAAATGCAAATCAAAACCACAATGAGATATCACTTAACTCCAGTGAGAATAGCTTTTATCAAAAAGTCCCTATACAACAAATGTTGGCATGGATGCTGAGAGATAGGAACACTGCTGCTGGGACTGCAAATTAGTACATTCTCTATGGAAATTAATATGGAGATACTACAAAGAACTAAAAGTAGAACTACCATTTGATACTTGATCCAACAATCCCACTACTGGGTATTTACCCAAAGGAAAAAAAGACATTCTATAATAAAGACATCTGCACTAGAATGCTTGTAGCAGCACAATTCACAATTGCAAGGATGTGGAAACAACCCAAGTGCCCATCAATAGATGAGTGGATTAATAAAATGTGGTATATGTATACCATGGAGTACTACTCAGCCATAAAAACAATGGTGATCTGATACCTCTTCTATAATCCTGGATGGAGCTGGAGCCCATTCTTCAAAGCGAAGTATCACAAGAATGGAAAAACAAGCACCACATGTACTCACCATTAAATTGGCACTAACTGATCAACACTTACATGTACATATGGAAGTAATATTCATCGAGTGTCAGGCAGATGGGAGGGGATAGTAGGGGATGGGTAAATTAACACCTAATGGGTGTGGTACAGGATTTCTAGGGGAAGAGCATGCTTGTAGCTCTGACTCAGGTGGTGCAAAGGCAGTATATGTAACCAAAGTGTTTGCACTCCTGTAATATTCTGAAATAAAAAAAAGAAGCTCAAGTGAAAGATTCAATAACATTCATAAGCTAGTGACCTTTTCTGAGCACCACAGTGAAATCATTTTCTTAGGCAGGTCTTCTCTCAACAGCAGTTGCTGCAATACACTGGGAGTGGCTATTGGAGGTTAGAAAGCTATTGCAAAAATTTAACATGTTAAAGGCTAGAATTGTACAGACAGATAATGCTGTTCACTGTGGAGTTAAAAGCATTTAAGGATTGAAGGGAGCAAGTAGCACAAATAGGTAATTTGCTCACCAAATGTTAAACAGAGATAAGCATAATTTTCTTCCATAGATAAATTGGTAGCATCATTGATTTGAAATGAATTAAATTGCATTGAGCTACTTATTAATCCAGAGAAAACCAATTGGGGCTATGAATAAGGATCTTTCCAAATTATTTCTCTAGCAACTATACACCCTGGTGCTGCTGTTGAATTTAATAAAACAAAACCAAAGAAGCTGTGGCAATTGAAGCGTGTAGCTTAGCTGCCAAGCTGAGGGAGGGAACACATGGCTTTATCCAGGCTGTTTCACAAGGATATGTAATAACCACAGAAAGCACCTCAGGATTTGCTCCTTTCCAAAACTCTAGTGCTCCCCCCACTTTTGGCACATTCAAATATAGAAAAGGTATAAATTCTAATGCCCAATAGAATAAAAATAATAACTATTATTCTATATTTGCTTAGTACTTTAGAGTTGCCAAGTACAATTATATAAATATATATTTGTAGTAATTTTGACATTTTCTTAATTTCTAAATATATATCTTAAATATATATTTAATTTTCATTTTCTCAAAAATTTATAGTAGTTACATTATTGAGGAACACTCTGTGTATTAAATTTTAAAAATCTTTTAAAGTTTCCCTATTGTCAGATCACTTTAGAGACATTGGACAAATGGAAATACAAAGAGTTTGGTCAGAATAATTGCATCTCCCGGTGTTAGAAAAATGGAAGTGTTAAAAATCTGGATTTTGTTTATGGAACCAAAATGAAGTGTTTGAGATAGAGCCTTAAAGATTCTGGGCAATAAAATAAAACAGGTAAGTTTTCCTCTACATCCTAACCCAGACTTTTGAATGCATTGGTTTAGCACTATTTTATGTCTTTAAAGAAAGGGATTGGAGCTTCCAGAACTATAAACTCAAACATTGAGAATTGCAAACATTCTCTGAGTATTAAAAGTGACTCTTAACACATTGCTCAAGGACATATGCCCAAGTTGGCAAATTTGTATTGCTCATCATCAACTTTAATAAGTATGAGCCCTGCAAATCACAATCTATCCACCATTGGTTCTGTGAAATGAATATTTGTAAAAAGTATGCGTGTAGGAAATCAGTGGCAAAGCATAATAAGCCAAAAAGAAGTTAAATAGTAGGAGAGCCGTGTGTGTGTGTGTGTGTGTGTGTGTGTGTGTGTGTGTAAGAGAAAGAACAGCATCAAGCATCTAGTATAGATAGAAACTAGATTAAACTCAGATTAAAAAAAGCTTTGGAAATGATTTTATAAGTCCTCAAAAAGCATGTATATGACAAAGCAATGTTTCTGAACATTCATTTAATATGAATTTATTATGTTTTCTGAGAGTTTAAACATCCTATTTGGTGAGGGCACAGTAATAATAATTAGAGATTAGTCATACTATCTCCATCTTTTGCTCTGCTCAGATATGTTGTGAGCATAAATTTAATCTAGAATCTCTATGAGACTATGTATAAGGATATATTAATATGACAATATCATAATAATAATGATAATATATTATTAAAATGAGAATTCTGTGTATTGCAGTTGTTTTTCACATGCCAGGCAACATCATAGAAGAGTATAGAAACTTGAAAGTAGCAATTTACTAAATAAATATTTCCATATTTAATGCAAGAGTTAAATAAATAGTTACATTTTATTTAAAAAAATGAAAAATCAGGGACAAATATAAAACTGGATGTGACACCATAACAGTAAGTATAATTCAAGACTCTGCTGAGCAAACCAAGAAGTCTAGTTATTTTGGTTGAGTGAAGTCAGAGAATATGGTTTCAGGAAAGCCACAGGAAGAGAGAGTTCTGAGAAACAGGGTTTGTTAACAGTGCCAAATGTGTCTGGGAGCTCAGGAAGCCTGTTAAGTGCCCATTTGGTTTAGCAACATGAAGTTCAAAGGTGACCTTAATGAGAGAATGTTGGTGTGAGTTACAGAATGAGTGGGAGCTAATGAAGTGGAGATATTACAGATAATATTTCAAGAAGATTGGCCATAAATGGGAAGAGATATAAAGTAGTACTGGTAGGGTATAAGGATGCTAGAAGGGGTTTGAAAAGATGGATGAGACTTTAGTGGGTTTACACATTTGTAATAATGAGTCAAAAGAAAGGGAAAGGTTGATAAAGAGGGAGAGAAAATCAACAGAACAAAACATAGAGGGAGATCCAGAGCACGGGCATATGTTTGAAACCAACGTAATACTCAATTTTGAATCCTCTATAAAGAGTTCACTGATGCTTCTGTGAAGCAAACTAAAGTGAATTAGGGACATGGGCAATATATCTAACCAGAATTTTTGTACCCCCATAATAAGCTGAAATAAAAAAAAAAGAAGCAACAGAAATAACAGAAAAAAACCTTAAATTTATTAAAAGGGGATGCAATAATAAGTTGTGAAGACAAGCCTTCAGTAATTTGAAATGAATTTCATTATAAAATGCTTTAAATAAATGAAAAAATATTAAGAAGGTTGATCATGACAGCATGGGTTTTAAGTTTTATGAAATGCTGCTATAATTAGGTCAGAATTTTTAAGTAGAAATTGAATGATCATCCTTGGAAATACAAATTCATGGAATCTATTACCAGGATTTTATTAAAGTGTTCAGATAAATATAATTCTGGCACAAAATAATAAGCTTTCATTTATAATTCTGAATCTCTATAAAATTTTTACCCAAATGTTTTTATAGAAACTAAGAATCTTTTTTTTTTTTTTTTTTTTTTTTTTTTAGGGAAAAGGTGGTCTTTATTTAGATAATGCAAATCATTCTCTTTATTTATGTAAATCACTCTTTTCACCTGTGAATATAAGCCAAGCCATACAGATTTCCAAGCAGAGAAAGAAGTACAAAATATGCTTCATCATACGATATTCTTTTATTTTCAGTTCATTTCTGCAGTCTATTCCATTGTTTACCATATTTGGCTGTCTCTCATTTGATCAGCCAGACGTTGAAAGTAGCACAATTGCTTGCCTCACATATATGAAGACTCAAAACCAAACACAATCCAGGCATATCTCTGATAACTGATAATTTAACATGATCTAGAATCTTTATAATAACTTTTATGGTTTCTGGATGAGAACTTCCAGAAGTCAGCTAGGCTTAATTTTTTTTTTAATGTTTGAAAACTCATGAAACTGCTGTATAGATTATAGATATAATTTAATAATTCATCTGTTTAAAAAGTTTGGTTCCCACCTGTCATTACTTCCTCTTTTACACAACAATATAACTGTGTAAAGGCTTAGTTTATTGCCTGCATTTGGCTGTGTCATTCCATTCATCCCTTATGTAAACCACTACTGGAAGGAAATCGGTACCTGTTCATATACCATAGCTAATAATAATCTTCCTTCATTATTAAGGTACATGATATAGTGACTCTGGTAAAAACCTAAAAATGATAAACTTTATATTCTATTATAATAATGTGACTTTCTTATTGTGTAACAAAACAAACATCAGTCCATGTCTTTTTATATTCATTACTTCAAGTGAAACTGAATGAGATACAACTTTCAGCACACTCACGAGAACAAATTTCATAGACCTAGCCATCCCATTCTCTATAGCACTTTAGCAATACTGTAACTATTGATGATATATTCTATTTAATTTTACTATTTATCCAATATGTCCAAACATTTTTATGAAACAGTTCATTTCCGAAAGATTGAGTAAAAATAATTTAACTTATTTTTATGCTTGTATAGATGTAACTATAGTGAAAAACTTATAATGTAGCTCATTTTGTTGTGAAAAACTTATGAAGTGGATCAGAAACTAATTTTTCTCATGTAGTGAAAGAATGGACCTGAAAAATACCATATCTGCATACATATTATTAAGAATAAGCAGGGTTTCCAGAATTATGCATATCTTTTAATTAAGCTCAAATACTTTTTATGTGTGATTTAAGTTTAATGACTAAAAATAATTTCAAGGAAATATAGAATAATATAAACTAAAGGACCATAATTTTTCCTTGGTTTAGTCTTTCTTTTCTTAAATACTAATTATCCATATGTTTAAGCTCTTTGTAAACTTTAAAGCCCTATACAATTTTTTTTTATATTTTCCTATTCTAGTAGTTAGAGTGATTTGTTTATCAAAATTTGTGATTGCGAAAGCAAACATATTAAATGTATTTTACAAAACTGTAAAATTTTAGTTTGATTTGTCTTATAAAAGTTTGATAATGATGCATCTACATATCCTGGACCCAAATCATTTTGCGACTAAATATTTCTTTAAAATTGATGTAGCATGTTCTAATAAAAAATTGTTAATGAACTAACTTGATGCTTTTATTATCCTTATTATAGACTAAGTGCTATATAAAATATGAATTGTAGCTCATTCCTTTTTAGTTCAAATGCATTTAGTTTGGTTTTGAAAACCCTAATTAAAAAATGACTGAGTGAGTTAGCATAGAATTAAATCAATGTTTGGTAATTTAATGAAACAAATTTTCTTATTAAAGCATCTCGTTTATCATTGTTGACTTGTTATACTATGTGATGATAAAAGCAAACAAAATAACTCGAAAGACATTTCAGTATGACATATGCTATAGAATAACTAATTCTGCCATTCTACATCATATTAAGAGAAATGACCTGTCTCAGGTGAATTTCAGCATGAACAATGCAGAGAAATTAATTGGTACAGAGGCATCTATCCTAAAGTGAGGATGCAGAGTGAGAGCGATTGTGAACAGGAAGTGACTGGGAATAGTGATGACATGCAGAGGGCACAAGCTTGTCAATAGAACTCCTGGTCCATAGCAGTGCAACATACCAGGCAAGAATCATTTTGTAGCTCCCAGAATCATCTAGTTCCCTGCAGCACAAGAAGAGCAGCTGATGTCAGGGAACAGGACACTCCTGGAGAGTAGAAATTGAAAATGTTGGACAAAGTGTCTGGGCACCAGCCATGTGGATAGAGTTTCAGGGGAGAATTCCATCTATAAAAGGAATTGGAGAGTGAACAAAAGAACTAGAGTAGAAACTTTCAGACTATGCCAGTATGACAGGATTGAGGAAGAAGGATGCAACTCAGAGGCTCCACAGTTTTCAGAAATCTTTTCAAAGCAGTAGCTCCAAAACATGTCTTGATAAGGCTGATTTCAGAATCCACACTGCTGATTTCCACACATTTCACTGGAATAAGTAAAACATACAGTGCCTATAGATCAGTCATGAGAAGTTCTCAAAAAAGTTCAAAAAACTAGAAATAATTGTACCAAGCCAATTTTGTGACTAGATTGTGTGGTTTCATTCATATTGCATATATTATAAAATATATAAAAGATTAATATAAATGTAATCCTGTAAAGGAAGATATAAAAATAACCAGCAACATGGGGATTTGAGATCTGTTGGTTCACAGAGGAAATCAGCATCAAAACTGCTGAATCTCTAGGAAATAATAATAAACAAAGTCAGAAACCTATGCATAGATTTCTGTTTCTGGTCAAGATGCAGTTACCACCTTACCCACTAAAAAATAAATGTACAGAATCTATAAAACAGTGACATTCCAAACATTGGACATCAAGCAAAGAAGGACAGTGATTCCTAAGAGACATGAAATAAATGACATGAGCCTTTCCCTACTTATTGCCTTGAGAGTGTTTTCATGCTGTGTGGCACAAGGAAGGCAGTACCAAGGTGGGGCCTGACGTGTTCCCTGAGTTGAAGAGTCAGAGTTGAGATCTGGGGAAACTGATGTGGATGGAGTCTTGCAGGTCAGAGTATTGGAAAAGAGAGAGCTATAGAGAGAGAGTTCTACAGGGGATTTTCCTTGAATATTCAAGGGAATACTTGAATACTCAGTGCATGTCTATGAGAAAACTATCCCAAACTGGGGAAAGAACCATGCTAAAGGATGAGGATGCTTATTAAAAGCATGGCATAAAATACAGGAACCCTAAAGTAATATCTACTTAGTTCTCTCTGATCTCTGTATTCTGGTAACGTCCCAGGTCTGGGGAGAGGAGAAGGAGTCCTTGCATTCTTTATTAGTTCTCACAGTTACTCTCTTTATGATACAGTACTATCCTTTGTGGTTTTCCTCACCTTAACCATAACTTCATAAAGAGTCACTTTATCCTAGATTGCCAGCTAGCACCCTGGTTGATAAATATTACTTTGTTGCTTGGTATGACAAAAGCAAGCTGATAAATGCTAAGTTGAGTATGGGAAGAAGTAATCATAGTGGCTGAACTTACAGACTACCCTGGACTCGAGCCCCAGCTATACCACTGACTAGAGTGGCCTTGGGAAAATTACTTGATTTCTTTAAACCTCAATTTTCTCCATTCTAAATAAGGAGGATAATATTTGCTCCATTGGGCTATCATGAGGATTAAATGGGATGAATGTGATATACCAACTAAAGACTTGGATCATTCTTAATGAAAGGCAACGTTTCCTCAGTGCTCACCATGTATCTAATAGTCTAATCCCTCTACACGAACTGACTACCTTATTCTTTACAATTACTCTATGAATAGGGACCACTAAATAAATTGATATATGTGAATTATTTAAGATAGTGTCTAAAACATAGAAAATTCTATATAAATGTTTTTATTATTATCACCATCATTCTATTTTTAAAGATGTTAAAATTCTGGAATATGCCTTAAATGAAGGACATAACACAAATTAATAGAAACTCTGACTAATACATAAAGAACTTCTTCTAATGTAACCATGGTTTCATCACTGAACATTTCTATTGTTAGTTCCCTATTCTAGTGGGGAAAGGCAAAACAGCAGGACTTTTCGATACCAGAATAATTTGAATGTAAAATGATAGAATATAATACAAAAGGAAGATAGCTGAACTTTGAGTACGGATTTAAATACACATTTTGATTTCAAAGGTAATATAGATTCCTATGCCAAAGCAATGCCTCTAATTCAAACTATGATTTATTATGAAGAATGAAGTGCTTGATGATACATTAAGGCAAACTGTCAGTGCTGATGCTTAAATGTTGTGATTACAACTATAATTGCTATTTTAAGGGCAGAGATCATTTTGCTTGAATTCCTTGCTGGTAATTTATTGTCCAAATAATACAGTCCCTCAAATGTGTTATACAATAGATACCTGCAATCGATAGACTTCTGATTTATAAATATGTTGTAGATATTTTCACTGTTAGGTTGCTGTGTACAAAGAAAATAAAGAAGGCAAATCAGTGGGGAAAACATTAAAGATGCAAATTCACTCACTAGCAGAGAAATTTTAAGGCATTCACCAGCTTCATATGCAGTTACCTTTCTTGTAGTTGGAAGAAAGTAAATGTTCTAAAAAGGCATAAAATAACAAGAAACACTGGCTTTATTGGTAAAAAGCATTAAACAATATTATGTGATGATGAAGTTAAATTGTACATTATTTATATTGATGAATATAAATATGACATAATTAATTAAGTTAATAGTTGTAATATGAAGTCTAGATTTAAAATCTCCAGGAGTAAAACCTTCAAAGATAGTAAATTAATCTTCCTTTAACCTGTCAACCAAACAGGGATGCACACAACAGAAGATACTCTTTGTTTCAATACTTTTGCCCTTAGCCTCAAAATTATGTTCAAGTAACCAAAAAAAAAAAAAAAAAAAATCTCACCTCATCCTCAAGACTGCTACATCAGGGTTCCCAGTTTGGTTTTGTTAGATTTTTAAAAATATACATATATTCTATAAGCTGAAATATCATAATGATGATCTAATAATCCACCCCAATAAATAACTTCTTGAAATAGATCCCAGAATGACATGACATTTTTTCAAATTCCATAATGTATTTTTTTTTTTTTTAGACAGAGTCTCACTCTGTTGCCCGGGCTAGAGTGCCATAGCATCAGCCTAGCTCACAGCAACCTCAAACTCCTGGGCTCAAGTAATCCTCCTGCCTCAGCCTCCCAAGCAGCTGGGACTACAGAAGCCCACCACCATGCCCGGCTAATTTTTTCTATTTTTAGTAGAGACAGGGTCTCTACTTCCTCAGGCTGGTCTCCAACTCCTGACCTCAAGCTATCCTCCCTCCTTGGCCTCCCACTTAAGCCACCATATGAAATGGAAGAAGTAATTTAGTACTATGGCCTTATTATTGATAAGGATTGACTTTTTGTTTTTAATTTCATAATGGCATTTTAGAATGTTGTCATATATCATGGCCAGCAAGAATTGGTCTTACTATGGTAATCACATATTATTCCCATGTTCCTTACATGAGTAATTATTTACCCATGAAGGAATTACAAACTTACAGCAGTATTTCTACCTCCACCCACCATACCTTCTATTACCATTTATCTGATCATACTTGAAATTCTTTAAAGAAAGACAATATATTTAGTTTTATTTTCCTGCACAAAAACAGATATGCATATCTAGATAAATATATATA
>CM052440.1:29910167-29927944 GCA_028533085.1 Varecia variegata
ATACCTACATGATGAGTGCGATGTGCACTGTCTGGGGAATGGACACGCTTGAAGCTGAGACTCGGGGGGTTGGGAGGGACATGGGCAATATATATAACCAGAACTTTTGTACCCCCATAATAAGCTGAAATAAATTTAAAAAAATGTTAACATAAGCTATTTTGAATATTGACAAAATATTTTTATAAATGGGTATTGAAATAAGGTGATAGTAAGATAAACATGTCTGTAACAACTAATATTACTGGCATTCTATTTGCATCAAAATTACCCATGTATCTAAAAACCAAATTATGGCCATTTAATAAATCTTTGTTATTTTCATGGCCTATGTTTACCCATTTTCTTCAGTACTTGGTTTCACTAAATTTTATCTTTACAAACAGATCCATCTTTGATTTAAATAAAACAAGTGCTCATTATATATTACTATTTTACAAATATACCATATGATTTTCAAATTATATAAAGAAATGGAAGGACTGGTTACCACAGTAAAAATGAGCCTTACAACACATTGCATTTAAAGGAGCACATAGGCAAAAAGCTAATATCTGAAATAAAATGTTCAGAAGAAGCACTATTAAGTGTGGCCACTGTAATATTATACACATCTATGGAGTAAATACATTCATTGACATTAGGCACTAAGCCTAATAATGAAAAGAGGTGGCTTCCACTACCTTGTCTAAATCTCATCGACTATTTAGGAGATCAGTATATTTTATCTTAATCATTGATTTATTGGTCATCAAAACTAGTAAAATTAGATTTATATACATATAAGAGACTTTTTTCCTTGAGTACAAAATGTATATCAGCTCTTTCTCTTGTCCTGTGCTTCTTTTTCCCAAATTTCTCCAGATTTACCTAAGCAGTGGTTCTCAGAGTGGGATCCCTGATTTGGTAGCATTAGCATCACCTGGCAACTTATTAGAAATGGAAATCTTTGGGACACACGACAGACCTAATGAATCTCTGGGGAAAGGCCTAGCAATCTGTACTGTAACATGCCTTTCTGAAGATTCTGTTGTATACTAAATTTGAGGGCCACTAAGTTAGAGAAACTAGTGTAGGTGGTGACTCTTCTTTTCTCATGTAAGTTGTTTTACCCAATGCCCTCTGCAAAACTGCTTCTTAAAAATGACTTTTTCAGTTTTGATAGGAAATGTTATTTGCAACCATTGCAGTGGTGTTAGGGGTAATAACATATTGTTTCTAAGCTGAAAATGACCATGAAGACAATATCTTCTCTCCAATTTTATTCCATTTTTTTTCTGCCTCCCATTATCAAAGTTTTTATTACTGTGATATCAAATATGGGGTAGCCTTTAACTATGTTGTGTCAGCTGTATGTGGGGATTATGCTTACAGTTAAAACTTTAATTTAATATATGAATGAGAGTCAGGCAAATCAAAATTTTTCTTGGAAATGGCAAGAACATCTGATCCAGTACTTGACAAATGTTGATTGCCAGAGATACTAGAACCAAGGTTTAACAAGGAAGGGATTCTTATACAGATAAGTATAATTGCTGTCTTTATGAGTAATAATGTCTCTCATGTATAAGGAACATTTTAAGACTTCTGTGGAATTCCAGAGAGTGAGAGTTATGAGTACTGATACCTGATTAATACGATGAAGCTATTACAATATCAGGTCTGCCTAAAAAGAGACTGGGCTGACCTGTGAAATAAAGTTTCCTGTAATTAAGGGTATTTAAGCCACATCAAATGGGGGGTTGATTGGGTGGTCTAGACTCTTGCTATTCATAGTGTGGTACCGTCTGGGAGTTGTTAGAAGGGCAGAATCTCAAGGTTCATCCCAGTCCTAGTAAATCATCATCTATGATTTAATACTCATGAAGATCCATATGCACATATGTTTGACAAATAATACTCCATTTAACATCTAATGAATTTTCATATTTTTATACTTAATTCTTTTAGGATTATGCTGTGATGCAGAATTTGAATAACAGTCTAGAAAAGGAGGGAGTAAACACATGACCTTGACCTCACATTCTAGTGTAAGGTCACTAACTGTGTTAAATACTACCTCCAGAAAGATTCTATTGCTCAAATATTGTACTTAATTTAAGTGAACTGGTATTTACTATTTCTTTGTTAACTTTGGACTCTTTGCTTTACACAAAAGTAAATTATACTTTTTGGATTTCTTGCACTACACTAAGAATACCTGCACTAACCCCTAAATTGTACTCAATATTTTATCCTTCTGCAATTCCCTCATGCATAGCCTCTTCATTTTTACTAAACCCAGGATTGGTGACTCTCTTTAGCTGAAACGTTCCCTTTCTGCTTAGAGTAGGTACTGGTTTTGTGTCCTGCTTCCTCCTTAATCCCTGATGGGTCTGCATGAATGGACAGCAGCATCAGAAAGAAAAGAGAATAGGTAAAGGATGTATAATCATAGGGGGAACCGGAATGCGATGCAGAGACCGGACTCTGCTCAAGCTAAAATTTACTCGGGCAGGGGCAGGGAATACCTAACATACAATCCTTATCACCAAAACAATATGAATGGAGAAGAGCTGGAGAGGTAATGAGAAGTGACAGATGCCCGCCACACCCTAGATTGGCTCAGGTCCCTACAACCATGACTACCCTGCCCTCGCCCAGTAGGAAGAAAGATGTTTAAAGAAAAGACAAGCACAGAAAGCCAGGAAACTAAAAGGTGTCCAAGTGCATTCCCATCCTAAACAGCACAGGCTGACACAAGCAAAAGCTGTAGAGACCATTGTACGGAGGAAGCCCAGGCAGGGGAGCGTGTACCCCCTTCCCACTTCTGCCCATCCCTGGCCTTTGCCTTCGCAGGGGGCACCCGGACCAGCGAGCGACTCGGCAGCCCCGGAGCGGCTTTGGGGGAGACAAGTGTATCCGCGAGCGTGTGTGCGTGAGGAGGAGAGCAAAGACGTGATTACTTCAGAATTTATTTAAGGGCCGGTGGAAACCACTGCAGCAGCTTCCAGGGGAAGCCCTTGTTCCAGAGGAAGAGGAGGTGGCAGCTGCCTAGGAGGAGGAGGGGTGGAGGAGACGGAGGAGGAGTAGGAGCAGCAACCGCACGAGGCAAGTGAGGCAAGAAGATGCTGTAGCATCCTCACCGGCTCCCAGCAGGTTGGTTCTCCCGGCCAACTGATGCAAGCAAAGAGGCTTGCAAACAGGCTGGGAGGAGAAAATGGGTGTGGGTTTGGGGGTTCGGGGGTAGGGGCTGACTCCTTGCCTTTCCGGAGAAGAAGCGCCTCATTTAAGTGAAATGAGAAGCCCGAGCGCGGAAATGATCGGGGGCCAGGAGGAGACCTGTCCTGTTTATTGCCTGCCTGGGGACTCCTTTCCCTTTAGCTTTCCAACTCCCGGTGTTGCCTTAAACTCCAGAGGGGCTCCGGGCGGGGGACTGGGTGGAGAACTTCCCTTCCAGATACTTCTCACGCCTTTTCCCAAAGCTCAGGTTTAAAAGGACACCTCCGCATACCCGAGGTGGCCCTGGCGCGGAGGGGGAGCAGTGCCGCTTGCTTAAGTTTCTGAAAGTCAAACCTGGTCCCCTGTCCCTGGGTCCCCGCCCCGGGGGCTCCGGCGGCACGCGGGGAGCTGTGGCTGCTCTGGCAAAGCGGTTGCTGCTGCTTTAAGAGCCGCCTCCCCCTCTCCTCCTTTGACAATGGTCTGAACCGAGCTCTGCTTCCCAAAGCAAAATTTGCAATATGCCATTTTTCCGATGGATGCTTCTCCTTTTGGCTGCTGACGGAGCCGTGGGAAGATGCGGAGTAGCTGCCTCGCCACCGAGCCGGGGCACGTTCCGGGAGGGCGCCGGGGCACGCGGGTGTCTAAGCTGCCTTTCTCCTCCCGTTGCTAGGGAAATGGTCCAGGAGTACTGGGTGTGAGCCTCCCTTCTCGTCAAGCCGGAGACTGCGGTTGTCACTGACCAACTGAAGAAGCAGGACCCGAAATTACAGACATTAGGTACAGAAACTGTATTTGAGTTACACGGTTTCCTTTCCGCTTTTTTTATTTTTTAAACCACCTCCTCGGCCCCACCCCGCCCCCAGGGAAGAAGAGATGCAAATTCCTCCTTGTTGATTACTGTTAGGTACCTTTTGCTTTCCACCTCATCCTCTCCGTCTCCTATTTCTTTGCCTCCTGCTACTTGGCTCTCTCCTGTTGGGCAGGTTGAACAATTTTAGCGTGGAAATTATGAAGGCAACTTCTTCTGGGTGGTGGGGGGTGTGGCTGAGAGATAACTGTCCAGCACCGTAGGGTGAGCTGGCTCTTTGGCCATCTGTAAATGCACTAGGGTAAAGAAAGTGTAAATTGCTTCCATTGAAGCTTATAATATTTCCTGAGGACAGGGTATTTCAAAGAGTTAAATAGGAGGAGGAATATTCATGTAATGTAATCAGACAATGGCTAGGATTTCTCTCACTGAATTACTCCTTGTGGGTTAGCTGAGGTGGAACTGAGATGGTTAAGACTAAATCTTTTCAGCAGAAACTCACAATAGAGAATAATTGCACTCTTGCTTCTAGTAGGGCCTATATCCTAGTAATATGATTAAATAAAGTTATTCATTGACAGAAAAAAAAAGCCTATGATAGCACTCTCATATCTAAATAGGTACTACTTCTATGGCATATATTGCTAAGGAACACACTGGATCTTAGAAGCCCTTAAGTCATGACTCCAGTGAGCATTCAAAACTTTTATTTTGAAATCTGAGAGATTTAAAAGACATTCAAGGTTATGTGCTAAGAATACGCGAGTTGGTTTTACTGGTTTAAAATTCTTTGAGCTAAATTTAATCACTGGGATAATTAAACCAACTAAGTTTATTATTATTTTTTTCATTCTCATCAAAATTAACAATGTCTCTAACAAGGCCTTGAAACCTTCAATACTTTACTGAGCAAGGCATCAACATCTAGATGAGGATAATGTATATATCCACTTGACTTTAAGGAGAGAGTGATTTTTGAAAAGGCAAGTATCAAAGTGAATTGTTAGTATGCTCTTCCTGATTTTTCAGAAACTATGTGAAGAATGGAGGTTTTAATATTAAAAATGACTTTAAAAGTTAAAAGTGGTATTCTGGGTGAAATATACTAGACATTGAATTACCATAGCTCTCTGGATCATGCAAGTTGCTTCAGATGTCATCTATTCTAGAAAAGGATGTTTAACTCTTACACTGAATGTAGACCTTTAATTGCTTTCAATATGTAAAATTTGTATTTAAGAAATTTTATACTGTCTTTTAAGAATTATTCATATATTTTGTAATTTATATTAGACAGAATCTGAATTCTAATGAAAGAAACTAAGCTAACTCATAAAAGTGGCATTTTTTGTAGACATATTTTTTCTCCTAATTTTGATGAGAAGACTTTGGATTTACTTATTTGGGTTGACTGTGAAGAAAAAGCAGCATGTATTATTCACTCTTATTTCCTAAGAACTTTTACATAGTCTGATTTTTATAAATGGGATTTATAGAGTTCAAAGCATCTACTAGAACTAAACCTTTAGGCATAGAAGCAGAATGAGTCGTAAGTGTAAAATATTGTTTCTACAAAGATGAATGTTGGTCACTTTATAATAGAAATGAATACTTGGATTAGTAATAGTCTTTTATATTTTTTACTGTGTGTTCTCAGACAGGTAACCTATTGGATCCTTTTAATGGGCTTTTAGATTATTATCCCTACTTCGTAGAAAAGAAAACTAAAGTTTTGACAGGTGAAGTGACTTGCCCTGGTTCACATGCCTCAGGAGTGGAATAGAATCAAGTTCTTTTGAGTGTAGATTTAATAGATTCTAAGTCCCCAAGCTGCTTCTCATTATAGCATCTTTTGACTGATTAAATCAAAGACCACCTTTTATACCAATTTAAGAGACTAAAGTTTGTGAATGTCTAACGTCCCATGGTGATGACAAGTGGAAATTGTGCATGGGTAATTGCTACAGTTGTGCTTTTCCTTGGAATTTAAAGTTCTGCTAAGTAATTCAGAACAGAGAGGAACTAATAGCTTTCTTTCAAGAAGAATATGATTTAAAATACAGATTTAAGAATATTTAGATAACACTAAAATTTAAACATTGTGAGTGTTTTGGCACAAATTGACACAGTGCTATTATTTCCTTTTCCAGTACTTTGTTTTAACCTTAAATGTTGAAAATAAACACATTGGCTCCTGGTAGTGATTTCTCAGAATGACACAGCTGTTCAGTGTGTGGATTTCATTCATGGCACACAAACTAATAGTTTTAAATAATCAAATGTGTTGGAACTTTTTTTTTGTTTTGCAATTCTTTTTCAATTAATGTAAAGAAAATGTACAGCAGGTAAAAAGGAGTCTGTTATTTTCCATCTATGTGATAGTCTTTGAATGAAAATCAAATTGAGAAAAATGCAAAAAATAATATGTTTATCCATAATAATAGTACCAAGTGTGTATGGGGTATGTGTGTGTGTGTGTGTGTGTGTGTGTATTTCAATAGTCCATATGTCTACTCCATTATTTATTTTAGGGTGAATACAAAATTGAACAAGTTAAGTTCCTGCCTTCAGGTAGCTCAATGTTTTAAGTGGTAACCAAAACTTCAAAGCAGTTTGAATTATCCTTAAATTCACTGACCTCTTAATTTTTTTTGCAAAGGTTATCAGTCACAAATACTTTTTAAAAGTTTTTTTCAAGTTTCCCCTAGTTTCCAGTGGGTCTTGACCAAATCATTCACGGATAATTGAATTTCTCTCCTCAATAACCCAATTTATATGAAGAATCACATAAAAAGTAATTAACTATTGAGCTGTTAAGTCTTGACATTTTATTTGAAAATATCATCAGAAATATTTTCCCCAAGGACAAGAATATGTAGGCAGACAAATTAATTGACCTTGCATTATAGGACCAAAGAATGCTCCAGGATCAACAGCCAAACCAGCCTTTCTTCACATCAGCCTTTTGCAAAACCAAGCCCTCTAATTAATAGCTCCTGGCCATAGTACAACAACTGAAATTGATATGAGTTTGGTTTCAAACATAAAATAGAGAGTGAAATAGAAAATTAGATAATTTCTGATTTTTAAGATGCCACATAATAGGTGTTGTCTATTTTAAATCAAATTAATAAATGATTTAAAAATATTCTGAACAGTTCATTTATTTCATGACTGGAAGCTTGTGATTAGCCCCTGAGATGTGAAGTTACAACATTAGCTAATGTAATTTATGGCATCTGTTTTGTGGAATATTTGAAAGAGTGTTAGTTTGTATTGTTTGGATGAAAACCAGACAATGCAGCTAACAGGAAACAAAGGAATATTATGTATAATTAGGAGCATAATAACCAAAACAAATTGATGTACCTTAGTCTATTTCATAAAGTTTATGTCTAATTCAGTCAGTATCACTTATCTACTCTGTGTAGACCACTGCAGGAATTCAGGAAAAGAGGATATTAAAGTAATAAAGTATAATTTGTAATGTCAAAAAGCTTTAAACTAGTTGGTGTGAAAAAAAAAATCTGTTGATAAATTAAGAAAGTAAAAGCTAGGTATTATATAAAATGAATACTCAATTATTTTCTAAATGAAAGTGTAAATATCAATTCATTCAATTCCCTAAGTCATTAAAAATAAGATACTTCCTACCTATTAAGTGCCAGACACTGTGCTTGCAGTTAATAGTGCAGTTATTACAAATGAGGGTGACATAGAGGTATTAGCTGTAAGAGATTTGTAAACTTTCAGGGAAGAAAGGTTATGACATAATAATTGAAATAACATGTGAAATGAATTAGGTGGGATTTAAAAAATCTTTGAGAAGCAGGTGAAACCAAGTTGCATTCCTTTTGTAGATGGGAGAAACCTGGATTGTCATGAAAAGAGAAAGAATGCAGGTTGGAGGAAGTGAATGGATCATATTTCATTAAGGTCAAAACATTTAGCTTGATTGGAGTTGGGGCAATGGGTAGGGAAAATAGGGACAATTAGGGTAATGAGCTGCAAAACCTTTAAAAGTGAGTTGATGACCAGGTGGCATTATTGGAGATCATTTCCTTACTAAGACTCCTCCTCCCTATTTTTTCTATTTAAGCAATGATGTGTGAAGTGATGCCCACGATTAACGAGGACACCCCAATGAGCCAAAGGGGGTCCCAAAGCAGTGGCTCGGACTCAGACTCCCATTTTGAGCAACTGATGGTGAATATGCTAGATGAAAGGGATCGTCTTCTAGACACCCTTCGAGAGACCCAGGAAAGCCTCTCACTTGCCCAGCAAAGACTTCAGGATGTCATCTATGACAGAGATTCACTCCAGAGACAGCTGAATTCAGCCCTGCCACAGGTATGCTTTCGCATGGCATTTGTCCTTCCTATTGTAATTGAAAATGTGATAATATTTAAATAAGATTCACATTATTTCCACTCTTAAAATTGCTTTTCGAGTTAACATATATGATAGGCATGTTTTGGTGAGAAAAATTGAAGAATAGAAAATTAGTTCACATGAAACCTTGCCTCAAACAAAGTCATATGTTAATATATTGCTGGTGGGCAGGATTGTGTGTGTGTGAAGCATGAGTACCTATCTGGTCTCTTTCTCAAAAGTTTATCTGTATGTTTTGGTGGGAGTAGAAACCACCTGTGGATCAGCTTTTAATCACCAGAATGTAGGGATAGTTAATCTTTTACTTTTAAACACAATTATGACATTTGGAAATATCTATTTTCTATTTTCAGTTGTTTGGTCTGTCTTTGGAAACAATAGGAATTTGGAAGTCTACTGTCTAAGCCTGCCGCCTAATATCTGCTTAAAAATTCTTGGAATTATTGATATATCACCCTCTCCCTTCAAAAAATACTTCAACTAGTTTTTTTTTTTTTTTTTTTAAATATTTTGGAAATTTGAGAAGATGCAAAAGTTCAGCTTTATCCTCTCAAACTTAAAATTGGTAGTTATCTTAAAATACATTTCTATGAATCTTCTCGTTTTATAGAAAAAAAACTAGAAAATTCTAAGGATTGCCAGCCTATTTATATACAAAGAAATCTGAGAGTCAGTTTACTTAAGAATAGCATAATTGTGCTTCTTTTAGGTATGAGAAAAACCATAATATATGACTAAGATTTTTAATAATCACCCCCAATAAACCACAGTTTTCTTTTAAATAGGTTGATTGGCCCTTTTAAATAGGTTGATTGGCTCTACTTAAAAGACACTATAGCACGTGTTCAAGAGTTGAATTCTCTTTATAACGTTATGGCTTGTAGCAAATATATTTTCATAAATATTAAAAACTATATAATCAAAGTTGATAAAATTCTAAACCTAGCTATAATATTAACTCACAGAGACAATTATGACTCTCAGAATGGAAAGAAGCACTGAGAACCCTCTGTTACATCCTCATTAGTTAATCCCATAACCCTATGTGAATAACTTCTGTACCAGTCCATTGCATTTTCAGTCAGTTTGCCTGGTGTTGGGATGAAATAACGTTTCCAGTAACTCTCACTTGTTGCTATGATGGTTTGTTTAATCACACAAAATGTGTTGACTCATTTCAAAAGGCATCTATCATGTCTTCACCAAGAATTACATGTTTTAAGGTAGATATTTCAGTCTTTGCAATTGCTCTCCATAAGGTGATCTCTAGAACTATCACCATATGCTCATTCTCCTCTAGGATTATTTAAATTGGTTAATTCTGTTGTTAAAGCAGGGTCCCAGAACTAGTTACACTATTCTTCATCTCTGTGACAAGCATAAAATAGGGCAGTAATTTTTTTTTCTGGATACAGTGTTTCATTAAAGAAGACGAGGATTGTGTTGTATTTGGGGACAAGTTCAACATACTTTCAATATATACTGGGGCAGCAGTAAACTAAAGTTCTAATTGAGTTGCATAAATGCTACATTGTGTTCTCATTTTCCCCACACTCTTTTTGGGAAGTTGATTCTTTGATCATACTTGTTAAAATTCTGCATGTATCCTTCCTAAATTTGTCTTTCTATATTCAAGTCTGGTATTTTCATTTTAAATCCTAACTTTATCAAAATTACTCTGAAAATAATTTGAGTTTTAAATGTTTTCTTCTTTAAAAAATTAGGTTACCATTTCATAAGAATGTTGTGAAAATAAAGTACTAGAATAAGATACTTTGGGGGGAAAAGGGGAAAACTAGAACATATTTTCAGAAATAAGTATATTAGGCAGATAAATCTCTTTTCAAGTGTACAAGAATGAAAATGTTTTAATTCTAGCAACTCAATTGTATTGAGCTTTTAGATTATGATGTCATATAAAATTTTAACTTTTAACTTTTAATTATACTGCATAACCTCTTATCTAAATACCCTGGTTATATTTTAGCCAGTTGTGTTTTGGAGTTCTGAATTTTCCTCATTTTCTGTATGTATAGAATGCGTATTATGGAAAACTCCTCCAGAAGGATTATGGGTAGCACCCCATAATTACTTGCACATATTTAGAAGAGGGCCCTATGAATATTTCTACTGCATGGAAAAAATAGACTATAAATAGTCTCATGATAGTACAGGTCTTGTTTGTAAATGGGCACCATGTTGTTTGGTACCCATTTATAAATAAAATTTTCAGAGTGAATGGGTTTTAGAATTATAGACTACAGATTATGAGCCTGTACATTTAGATGGCTATAGTTCCAATCAGTTTTACAGATATTTTGTTATCTTTTTATATTAATTTGTATGTTACTATTATAAATATGTGAGTACCCCTAGAAATCCAAAGGTCCTTAAAGACAGTGGTGATCCTGTCATTTTTTAAGGCAAGTATTTAATAACCTAATCTGTACCTTTAGGACTATATGTTTTCTGCACTTAATAGAGGAGTATTCTTCATTAAATGGCATCTTTGAATCTTTTTGAATATTTTGTAAGCAATGTACCTGCACTATATGATGGCATCACATTTGACACTTGGCTGAAAGGAGAAAATTGCTACCATAAATGTGAGTTTTAAATATCTGGGTGGGACTGAAATTCAGCCTATGCTCTACTTCCCAGGCTAGGCTCAGGGTCCCTACTTTGCATAAAGGAGACAGATGAG
Organism: Varecia variegata; assembly: GCA_028533085.1. Classification (NCBI taxonomy): domain Eukaryota; kingdom Metazoa; phylum Chordata; class Mammalia; order Primates; family Lemuridae; genus Varecia; species Varecia variegata. The sequence goes on from CM052440.1 coordinate 29,921,273, forward strand.
CTAGCAGCAGCCCTGATTTTTATTTCTGTGTTTTGTTTTGTTTTTAGCGAATAAGTAAGAATTAAATAATTAGAATAACCAAACAATATGTATGATGAAAGATTTTGGGGTAAGAATGAAATTTTTCATAGTGACAGTGGAGTGTGGGCTATTAATATGTGTGGCAAAAGCTAAGAACAGGGGTTTGTATACAGGATAATCTGTAGAATTTTGAGTGAACTGCTGACCAGATAAGGTAATCATGAATCAAAATTATTCTGTCATTTTGATTTTAAATGGATTACATAATATCCGTGCACCAGTTGACTGTTGCTTCCATAATGCTATGTAACAAATAACACAAAACTTCAGTGGCATACAAAAATATAGGTTTGTGGGATTCAGCTGATCTGGACTTGGATTGGCTGATCTTGGCTGGGATAACTTATGCCACTGGTTAGCTGAAGGTTGGCTCAATCAGCTATACATCAGCTGGCTATTGTCTGATAGAGAATGGCATTGGTTAGGCCAATGGGGCCCACTCAGCTCTATGCCACGTTTCTAACCCTGCAATAGACTGGCCCTGGCAGGTTCTCATAGTCATGGCAGAGGAGTAGGAGAAAAGCAGAACTAAGCAAGTGCTTTTTAAACTTCTGCTTGAGTCATTTTTTGGTAATGTCCTTTGGCCAAACCGAGTTAGAGTGGAAAGCAGTACAAAATCACATGACAAGGGGTGTAGGTGCAGGGAGGGGTGAAGCACTGGGACCATCAGTGCAATTGATTTACCACAAATGTTACTAAGAGTCATTTGGGCCACTGCCATGTTAGGAAAAGTTTACAGTGATAATGTTCCAGTGAAGTTCAGGGATTTGTAATAGGAAAGAAAATAGAAATATCAAATATTTATATGAATAAAGAATACTGAAGATAAAGAATGGTATATGCTGAATGGCCAAAGATTTGGACTTGAGTCAGATCTGAATTTGAATTGGGGCTTCTTTATTTGTTAGCTGAGGGATCATTGGAAAGTCGCTTGAGTTTTCTGAAACTCTAATTCTTTAATTGGAAAGAGAAGATGATATCTGCCCTTAGGAATGGTTAAAAGGAGGTATGCGTATGTGCTTCAGAAACCCTGAGCATTATAAAATGACAGGTATTTTTCATAAATTAGGATAGGCTTAATTCCTTGATAAGAAATTAAGTTAAGGGAGGCTGCTTGAGAAAGAAATATGTTTATCTTTTGACATTCTAAAATGCAAACTATTTAGGTGAAACTTACTGAGAGTGACAGATTCTGCACTGAAGGCACTTTTATTCAGCAGGCAGACTGCCTAGGTATAATTGGATTTGCTACTTAACTAGCTCAATAACCTCGGTCAAAGTACTTAATTCAAATAATGATAGAAACTGCCTCACAGGATCATTATGAGAAACAAATGAGTTGGAACATGTCAAATGATCAAGTCAATGCCTCACAGATAGTACATGCTCAATAAATGTTAAATGTGGCTATTGTTGCTGTTATTATTACTGTAGATATTATCATCATTATCTTTAGCCAACCTTAACTGCACAATTTTACTGAGTAATAATGAACACTAGCACAAATTGAGAGAGTTAAAAATCCTTACTCTCCTCAATCTTTATCAAATTTTAAAAGTCCTTTGATTTACCTTTTTTTAAAAAAAAATTAACTCCATTTTTCCTAAATAATTTTCCCAAATTCTCCATTTCCACAATGGCTAGTCTCACATGTCCCTTGATTACATCAAATGACATTCCTTCCTACTGTGCTGAGATTTTAATGTCCGGATTGAGCTCCTTCATTTTCAGTGAAATCTAATGCCAGCACACTAAGTGTTTTTTTCCTTGCTCTGTCAAAAGGAAAGATGCTATATCTTTTACCTCCTATTGTTGCCATCCTATTTTCTTAATGCATTTTTCTTTCTTCCAGTTATTTTTTTTCTGCTGGCCAAATGAAATGGTATGCACTCGCAGCTTTTATTTCTCATTACTTCTTTTTCTTTTTTTAACCCTTACACTCTGGCTTGTATCATCACGGTTTTCCTAAAAATACAGTACAATGTATACGTGTTTTGCAAATCTAGTCTTCATCTTTCATTCTCCATGCCCCTTGAATTCTCTGTATCAAGCAATGCTATCAATTATTTCATTTGAAATTCCCATCCCCTTAATTCTCCATAACCATTCCTTTTCTAGGTCAGCACATATGTTGTCTTTCAATGTTCATTCTTTTCCTACATACCCCCATACATTTATCTATACCCATACTTTTGTATGGGTATACAATTCTATATTGACCTAGAACTATGAAATCATTACTCTAGACTAAATTTTTTGGTTCCAAAACAAAAGATAATAAATAATGCATTGTCCCTATCATAGCAGAAAAGCAAAAACATGTGCCTGGAATTCCATTTGGTATTTATTTCTTCACCTGAGGTAATCAGAGGAGATATAATGTTGGTTACTGAATCCAGCTCATTCATTAAACTGGCTAGATGTATCATCTCAATTAATACTTAAGACATTCCAATGAGGTCATTTTTATTATTATTCCCATTTAAAGATAATAAAACCAAGACACAGAGAGGTTAAGTAACTTGTTCAACATCACACAGTTTGTAAGTGATATTCACTAGTATTCCATTAATGGCATACTTTTGTTTTTACTCTGAGCCACCTCCTTCATCTCATTATGTCCATTTAGGTTCAAAGAAGTATGAAAGTTCTCTGGAAACCTTCTTTAAGAGTCATGGGCCATTAAAAGAATTTCTTTTGATTATTCCTAAGTTTTAATAAGGCAAGCAAAATTAACAAAATGTGAAATGATTATTAGAGTTAGTCTAATACATTGAATATAATTATTCAAGGATTACAAATCCTGATATTTACGACATGGTGAATTTGCCTTTTTTATGTACTGAGCATATTTTATAGCCCGTTAGGTCCTTTATATAACTAAGAGAATACGGGTTGCATGAAAAAGTATTTAACTAAAAAGTAGAATATCTGGATTTTGTTTTCAACTTTGCTAAACCCTGTGCCTCTGGAAAACCATTGAACTGAGGTTTCTGTTTGCTTACAATAAAAGAGAGAATTTTAGTTCCCTCTAATATGTTGCTTTTTTAAAATGATTATAAAGGGCATACATTTTAGCTTTATTAGTTTATCATAATCCTTTAATAAACAATTACTATTTATTTATTCAACAAATATTTTAGGGCCTGCTCTGTGGCAGGTTCTATGCTTGTGGCTGATATCTATGTTTTCTTTTATCTTAAGGCTTTGGTCAATTATGGTTCCTAGGAATACATAGTGGCAGTAAGAAAGCATTGTCTAAATTCTGCTGAATATCACATTTATTTGTAAATTCTTTGAAACTGGTATCATTTTGGGTGATTTCATTGCCTCTTATCTTCTACTGTGTTTCTAGAAAGGTCAACTCCTTCCCTTGTGTTCTAGATCTCATCGCCTCTCACTATTCCAGGACGAAACTTTTGCCTTCTTTTTCCTTCACTATATATGTTTCCATCTCAAATGAATTATAACCAACAGCATTAAAATATGTACTTATATTTCTCGTATCTATCTATCTATCTATATATAAACCAAGCTACCACCCCATTTAAGTTTCCCTTTATAGCATAAGTTGTTTTTTTTTTTTTTCTTGGCAAAGAGAGCGAGAAAGAGAGAGAGAATGCAATAAGTTTTTTTTTTTTTTTTAAGTTGCCTTCATTTGTTCTTTCTGATTTCTCTGCCCACATTTTCTCTTGAATCCACTCATGTCGGGCATTCACTTTGAGTGGAGTGGATTCACGAGAAAATGAAGGTAGATCAACTTCATCTAAATTGCTCTTGAGAACATTAGCAATTACCCTTTACAGTGCTAAGTGCAATGGTCAGTTCTCAGTCTTCTTTCCTCCTTAATTATCAGCAGCATTAGGCACAGTGGATCTCTTTTTTTTTTTTTTTTTTGAAAGACTTTTCATTTGGCTCTAGGACAGCTCACTTGCCTGGTCTTCCTCTTACTTTAATGGTCACCCCTTAGTCTTTATTATTGTTCACTCCTCATCTGCCTGACCCATCAGTGCTTGAGCACTCCAGGGCCAAGTTCCTATACCTTTTCTCTTTCTATCTCTACTGATACTATTGATAATCTCATCCATCTACTGGCTTTAAATATCATCTACATATTGATGACTCCAGAATTTTCATCTGCAATCCATACATTTCCTTTGAACTTCAGACTTTTATTGTCAAATGCAGAAACTTAACATGTTTAAAACTGAGTTCACGATCATCACTTAGTCTTCTGCATCTCAATTAATATCAACGTTGATCTTCTACTGGATTAGGTCAAAAACCTCAGTGTTTCATTTCTTTCACATTCTGTATTCAACCTTGCAGCAAAATCTCTCAGTTTTATCTTCAAAGTATATGTAGTATTGAACTTCTATAAGCACTTGTACCTCTCCATCCTAGTCGTAGTCACCATCTCTTACCTGAATTAGATGAGATTTTCCTATCTGTTCTGTTTGCTTGTGTTTTTGTACCCCATCAGTATAATTCAGGGCAGTAAGAAATATCCTGATTCTGGTAAAAAGTAAGTCAGACTTTGTTTCATATCTGCTCAAATCTCTGAAATGACTTCCCAATTCAATGTAAAAGTCCAGGTCTTTAAATGAGCCTATGATGTTATTTGCCCACTCCCCTTTACCTATTTGATATCATATCCTATTATTTTCCAAATCTCTCATTCTATCCCACCATCCTTGTGTTCTCACTGTTCAACATGTCAGACTTTCAACTACCTTAGAGACGTTACACTGGCTCTTCCCTAAGCTTAGAAAAGTTGTCCCCTAAATAACTATATGTCTTGATCTCTTAACTCCTTCAGGTCTTCAGGCAAATATCAACTTCTCAGTGAGGCCATGCCTGATGACCCTATTTAAAATGATAAAAATTGTAACAGCCCCCTTCCTAATCCTGCTTCTCTACTTTTTCTCCAGAATACTTATAACCATCTAGTGCAGTGTATATTTTATTTCCTTGCCTTACCTCTTTCTCTCTCCACTGGACTCTATGCTCTGTGAAGTCAGGGGATTATTTTCTATTTGGTTTACAGCTGTATATTTTGCCCAAAATATCTAGCATTTAGTTGATGTTTGAAAAGTATTAAATAAATGAAAACAAAGATCCTTCTTTTGCCTGTTGAACACAATCTCCGTGATACCTACCCTATGCTTATTTAGCAAGTCATAAAATCATAAAATAATTAGACAGCATATATTGAAGATCTTGATAAAACAAGAAAACAAATACAATTCATGGAGCTTTTTGGTGTCTATAACACTGAAGTCATTATATATACACACACACATATATACACACACATAGATATATGAGACTGGCGTTGACATTGCACCTCAAATCCCCTTCTAGAATGAAGTGGGTTTATATCAAGAGGTGGTGGTGGCATTTTGAATATTTTACAATCACAGCACTGAGGATCAGAATATAAATGACTTTCTCTGAAAGTATTAAGAAGCAATATTAACTCAATTTATTTTTACTTGAAATTCTATTTCTTTTCACATTTTTCATGTTCTTTCCTTAAATTAAGCCGGTTTTCATAAAAGAAATGATATACATAGTTACATGACATTATACTTCTACTACTACTATTTACCATCTTTATCTGACTTTCATTTTGTGAAAGGACAAAAAGAGAGGTAGAATGTTTTGATTAGTTTTTTTCTTTGAAACAGTTTATGTCTTAATTATTCCTTTTGTTTTTTGCTGCTCTCATTTTCATTCTTTCAGAGGGAAAGGTATCCACAGAAACATAGTCATTAATGTTATCAAGATGAATTTCTAACCTGAGTTTTTCCGCTAACATTCATAGTCTGGTGTGGTGTACTTAATATCAGCACGTGTGTGATTCATTTATTTTTATTAATCTTTGAAGAGAAATTCTATATAACATAACATAAACATTGAAATTCACACTATTTGCTTTCCCTGGATTGTTCTCTTCAGAGCTTTTTGGCTCAAGGCCGGGCAGCAAGAAGTATGATGCCCCAGTTTATGGAAAAAAGAGAGAGTTTAGAACTATGGTTGTAGAATTCTTCTCTTAAAATATGACTGTCACACTCTAATTAATTATGTCACACATCTTTGGATTGATCTTGGAAATTTAATTAGTTTACAAAATAGCAGCCCTCTACTAGCTTATGCTGCATGGCACTTAGTATACCCTTAATATTTGTTGTCTGATTACTGAATGGTTATTAAAATTAAGTTATTTCAGCCAAGATAAGCAGGCCAAAGGTTCATAGGGTTTCAATTCTAAATTACAAATTGTATTGCAATCAGAGTTTTATTTGTGACACTGATGATCTTTTTTTTTTAAATAAGGATCTATTCATTTCCCTCAAATGTGACAGAATTTATTGAGATTCTGAATGACTGGTAATTTCTTCCTTGGGCCTTGAATTTGGATGGATTTCCCCAATAATGAACATTTATTTTAAATCCTTTTGCCTGTCAAAAAATGAGATTTTTTTTTTTTTATTTATTATAGCTTATTATGGGGGTACAACCGTTCTGGTTAAGTATATTGCCCATGCCCCTCCCAACCCCCCGAGACTGAGCCTTAAGGGTGTCCAT
>CM052440.1:29928444-29969127 GCA_028533085.1 Varecia variegata
AGAAACTATTAGAATCCTAGAAGAAAATGTAGGAAAGACTCTTACAGACATTGGCCTAGGCAAAGAATTTATGAAGAAGACACCTAAGGCAATCACAGCAACAACAAAAATAAATAAATAAATGGGACTTGATTAAATTAAAAAGCTCTGCACAGCCAATAGCTTTTCTTTACCTGAGGCTTGAATATGATATCTCTGGAGAAAATGTAATTTTATTCATAATCCTCTATTTAAAATATAAATAGAAAATGTTATCTAAATAAATTAATACAATTAAATTCTCTTAAGATTAAAAAGTGGGAAAAGAGGTGAATAAAGATAAATAATGCACAGTTTTAACAAATATACAGAGTGTTCCCAGGATAGAGCCCTATGTCAAACTTCTGTTGTTTCTATTGCTTTCTGTGTATGTTAAGAAATTATCTAAATATGTATTCCAGGGTTCTTGTGCCATTTTATGAGATTAGGGCCAAGGAGCACATTCATTTCTTTAACAATTTGACCTCCTCTTGCCTGCCAGATTAATATGAAGAAGAGTGACTCAGGGAATTTAGAAGTAGACTTTCCACTTCATTAACATCCATTAACTATTTACAAATAATTATATAAAAAATTGTCTACCATTACCTCCTGGAAATGGTAAGTATTGACATGCGCCCTTGGCCCAATTCCATGCCAAGAATTAACATATGTGTCCTTACTCACAGCCTTTATTTTAATAAAAGAATATCGCCTTATATTCCTTTTGGTTCATTGTTAAAGCCAAAGGTTCTTCCCTTACCTATAATAGAAAGTATTATACAATATCTCCATGAATTCTACTGTGTATTTTTTATGAAAAGTATTGTTGTAAGACATATTATTGTCATAGAATATTGTCTGAAGGATATTCAGAATCTCTATTCCTTCAGATTCTATATTCTAATTGTATTCCTAGTTTAAACAAGATAACCTCTTTCTTATTTTTCCAGGCTGAAAGTATCAAAATATCAAGGTTGGTCCTCTGTCTTCTCTTTTGGCATCCACTCTGAGGGTTATTTTGTCTAGACCAGGGAATTATATAAAATTCATAATGTGACAACTCCAAGATGTTTTTACCCTTTCTCAAAAAGGACTCACATCTGCGACTGGTTGTCAATAGTTTCATTTGACATTAAATAGGAATCTCAAGCTTAACTTATCTATAACTTGGATACCATCCACTTACTAAAATATTGCTGACCCAACTGCCCTCCATGTCTTTGTATAGATTCCTTTCTTTCAGTTGCTTAGGCCAAAAATTTGAATCATCCTAGATTCAATTTTCTTTCTCTCACAAAATATCTAAGCAGGCACTTAATCTTCTTGGTTCCACCTTCAATACATAGAAATGTGTGCATGCAAATATGTATGTATGTATACATGTCTGTACGTGTGTGCACACACATATGTAATTATATATGTGCTTCCCATTTTGTCTGACCCCTCTCTTTCTGACCACATACTGCTCTCCTGTTTTCTTTCTTCCAATTACGCTGGACCTCTGATGGTCTTCAGAACTCTTCCTGGAATAATCTTTTCCCAGAGATCTTCATGAGTCACTCTTTCACTTCGTTTAGGTCTTTGCTCAAAATCTCATCTTATTATTGAGGCCTACCCCCACCAGCTACATTAAATAAAATCCCCTATCTTTGACTTTTGCATCAACAGCATTTACTACCATTAGACAAATTATTACTCTTCACTCTTCTCTAGAATATAAGCTTTATAAAAGCAGGGATTTTGTTTTATTCTCTGCTATTTTCCCATTGGTTGGAACAGTCACAAACACGTAGTAGACATTCAATAAATTCTGATGAATAAATGAATCAGACTAGCCCAGGAGTGAAATTGGATAGCAGAAAACTTCATGGTAGTGACCTGAAAAATGTGCTATAGGATAACTATATTGGCAAGCCTCTGAGACAACACTAACACATTGGGACTTCCAAAACTTGTTAAGCTTGATTGAAATTAGGTTACTGTATAGCTGTAGAAGTTGGTGTTACAGAGTCAAAGAAATGCTGTCTCTAGTATTTTCTTTTTTTTTCTTTCACCATATTATGGGAGTACAATTGTTTAGGTTACGTATATTGCCTTTGCCCCACCTGAGTCAGAGCTTCAAGCGTGTCCATCCTCCAGACAGTGCGCACTGAACTCATTAGTTGTGTATATACCCATCCCCTCCGCCCTTCTCCCAAAGGCCTGACACCTGATGAATGTCTCTAATATTTTAATTATGACTCTATCATAACTTCAGAATATGGTATCTGTAGGAAAGCATTAGTTATATAAAAGATGTTATGTTATAGCATTTTTGTCCTATACAGAAACAATGTTATTTGCAAGCTTCTCTTTGAGAGCTATCAATAGGAAGTATTAAACACTTTGTATCAAACTAGGAAGCATATTCTTCAAGAATGGACAGTAGAAGCAATCTGCCTAGCTTTGTGTCCCAACTCTGTTACTCCTATCTGTATGGCCTTGGGCAAGTCTCCTAATTTTCTGATGTGTCAATTTTCTCAACCAACAAATAGGAATACAAATAGTACCAACCTCATAAGTGAAGCTTAAGTGAATTATTGCATTTAAAGCTCTTAGCATTCAGTCAGCTGTCAAAGAAACTTTATTACTTATGATATTTTCTAATAAATTTGTATTAAAATATTAAAAGGAATCATAGAAGTTATTTTAAAAATACTAATCATGGCCATGTATCACACAGGTAAAAATTTGGCTTAATATTTAATTCAATTATGGGCAAAGAAGAGCAAGAAAATGAAAAAAAGTTAACCATGGCATTTCAGACTTTGAGAATTAAGCTCCAGCCCTTGCCTTTAGAATAATGAACTTAATAAAAGAAAGCTAGCTTTACTTATCCAGTGTGACTCCAGCCACACCATCACTTTTCCTGGAGATGTGGCTGAAAATATCAGAACATTTGAAGAGGGCTTGAGCACTAACAGGATGGCAGCTCCGTGATCCAAGTTACAGACAGCACAATTGGAAGCATAACAGTCTTTTTTGTGGTTGATCTTTAAAAAGAGAGGAAAAAAAGTGATTTCCCACTTAAAAAAAAAATTCCCTTTATGTTATTGTTAGAGCCAGAATGAAGGAGCTGAGTCATCCACCTGTTAAATCACGATGTTTTAAACTTTATCTACTTTCAGAATATATTTGAGAGTGGGATTTTCATTAGTCATATCTGAAGACACTACGCGGTTCTGAAATGCAGCCTATAGACACATAGTGTCTAGAACTGATACTTATTACAGAACTCTTTCTCCAATTTCTAAGTCTAGAAGTTTAGGCAGCCCTACGTTTCCTGCACACCCTTCTAAACCTAAATTAAAGTCAGCTGGGAAAGACACATTTGCAATTAAGGGATTTTAGTGGTTTTGTCCCATACAAAAACATTATTTGTGAGATTCTCTTTGAAATCTATCATTAGAAAGCTTTAAGCACTTTGTATCAAACTATTATAATGGCACATTGATAAAAGCTTCAACACATTCAAATTTATAAAGTGATTTCTCTGATATTATTTGTAGATTTTTGTTGAATATTAAGGATGAGCGTGAGACCAACAACATTATGTGATACTCAGATTTTGCTTTTTCCCCCACCAATGTCCTATTTATTGAATTTATGATTTATTTGAAAACAGTGGTAAATCGTTTTATCCTAATCATATTAGTATAATATAATTGATACTAATTCTTGTTTAAAACAATAAAGATTTAAAAATTAGTGTAAAATATATTAGAATGAGTTCATAAAATACCCTAATACAGTCCCTTTTTTCTTTTGCAAAATATTAAATGGATTATTAAAGAATTTGATTTGTTTTTCATTGTATGAGAAGTATAGGAAGTGGTTATTTGAGTACTTTTAGTAGGTTTTTCCTTTGAGTTGGAACTTGCACTGGGACACTGATAAGGTACTTTATTGTTACTGAAGGAGATTTGAAAGTTTTTCTCCTAATTAAAAAATAAATAAATACAGCCCAACCCAAAAGTGAAGGAAGCTGCAACACAGAGATGGGTAGATATACTCCTGTGCCTTTTAATGGAAGTCAAGCTAACATTAAGCACTAATAGGCAAGTCTTGAAGCAGAAAATGATTTGCAGCAGTCCCCAACCTTTTTGGCACCAGGGTCTGGTTTCATGGAAGACAATCTTTCCGTGGACAGGGGGTAGAGGTGGTGGGGAGTGGAACTCAGGCGGTGATACACAGGCCTGGTTCTTAACAGGCCATAGTCCTAACAGGCCTGGAGGTTGGGGACCCCAGCTTGTATTCATTAAAGACGGAAAGAAAAAAAAACCATATGGAGAGGGAAAAATTCTGAGTTGTTGTAAAGGTATAATTGCCCACCAGATATAAAAATGTTATTATAACAGCACAATAGTAATGCTGGAATAAACTGAAAAAACATTAGAAGACAATAGAGAATCTAGAAATAATGGAATGAATATGAGAATTTATAATACATGAAAAAGTCGACATTTCTTTTCTATGGGAAAAGAGTGGATTAGTGTCTGTGTGTCTGTGTTCATGATAATCAACAGCCATTTGAGGGAGAAAATAGTTTTTATCCACAGCTCCCATAAAAATTAATTATATATTTGTTGAAGATTTTAATTATAAGTAGTAAAAATTTAATAGTACAAGAAGAAAATTCAAGTGGATATATGTACAGATTGAGCATCACTAATCCAAAAACCCTAAACCAAAAATGCTCCAAAATCCAAAACTTTTTGAGTGCTACATGACACCACAAGTGGAAAATTCCATACCTGACCTCATGGGATGGGTCATAGTCAAAAATATGTTTCATGCAAAAAATGATTAAAAATATTGTACCATGTTACCTTTTGTGTGTGTATGTGTGTGTGTATATCTATATGTATATATACACACACACATATATGGTATATGTGAAGCATAAATGAATTGTATGTTTAGACTTGGGTCCTCTCCCCAAAATATCTCATTATATATGTGCAAGTATTCCAAAATCAAAAAAAAATCCATAATCAAAAACACTTCTGGTTTCAAATATTTCAGATAAGGTATACTAGATCTGTATACATCATTTGCATATCAATGTAATTATTACATGATTAAACAAACTTAAAGACATGTTGACTTAGATTTACATTTAAAAATTCATAAAAGCTCTTGAAAAGATAAAATGTTTTATAAATATATAGCATGTACATGTGTTATATGCATTATTGTATATGTATATTGTGTGTATTTGTGTGAGTATGTAATTTTCATAGTTTTAGGGGAAAGTGGGCCTTTTTAAACTTGATACTAAACTCAAAATTCCTGATGGGAAAACAGATTTGACTATAAAACAACTAAAGCTGTATGCCAGAAAAAGTATTTTAATACATGTGAAAAATTGGAAAAAATATTTGTAACTGAGAGTTATTTGACTATACATATTAAAATCTTAATATATTAATAGATCTTGGAAATCTACAAAAATGATAAACTTTCCAGTAGAAAAATGGGCAAAGTCCATAAAGAATTCATTTAAAAAGAAATGATGTGTGCTCTCCTATTGAATTGGCAAGTATTGGTAGTTTCACCAAGAGTATGGAGAAATAATCACCTTTATATAATGTTGATATAAGTAGAAACTAGTGAAATATTTTTGGAGAACAACATGACAGTATTAGCCAAAATTTAAAATATGTGTATTTTTATTTACTTAGCAATTTTACTTATAGAGATTTATCCTGAGGAAATAATCGGGCAAGTGATTAAGTATGCACAAAAATAGGGATCACACTGCTGTTCATGTTAATAACAGCAAAAAATGCTAACGATCCAAGCATCCAACAATAGGGAATTTGATTTTTAAAAATTTAGTGTCATCAAATAATAGAACACTCTGTGTCTATTAAAAATTTGTTTCAGGGACTTTGAAAGCTCTCATAATAGATTTTTTCTAGGAAAAAAACTGGCTATAAAATGGCAGGAAAAATATATTAATTTCATTAAGTTCATATTTAAACTTACATGTGTGAGTCTATGTGTAAGTGTTTGGTATTATGTGTATGTGTGTGTGTGTGTGTACCATCAACTTGTTAATGATAGTTTGTTAATGGCAGTGGTTGAACTAAATACGGTTTCTGCTCTCATGGAGCCTATCTTCCGCAGAGGAAAGTCCAACGGTGTATAACTAAACACACAAATCTAAGATAAATTCAAATCTGATGATGAATCTCATAAAAAGAAAGGAAAATGCCTACATTAGAGGAAGCGGTGAGCACTTATAAAGGGAACTCTGGAAGGATGTCTTTGAACTGATACTTAAAAGAAGGAGCCAGTCTTGAAAGGACCAAGGAACAGAGCCTTCTAGGAAGAGGATTCAAGGCTGGAATTCTAAGGCTAGAACAGGCTTTCAGGGACTGAGGAGAAGGCCTGTGTGGTGGTGGCACCTGAACAATAGGAAGGGTGAGAGAGAAGGTCTGAGACGTTGGCAGTCTGATGGCTCCGGTGGGTCATGAGTATACAAAATAAAATAAAAGGGCCATTTTTAATCCAAGTGCAAATTATGAATGAAGCAGGATTTCATTTTATAGTTACCAAAAAAGAGAGGAACAATTTTATAGTTAAAATTGCCTTGCTTTGAAAAGTAAAACTTCAGATAGAATCTTCAGCATTGCCTTCCCAAAACAACACTGTTTTGCCTTCCCTAACAGTTTAATTTAACAGGGATTTGAGTTCATTGAATCACAGCTAATTGTAAAGCCTTCAAAATTAGCAGAATTCTTCCATTAAGGGCCCAGTGATTATGTTTATTACTATTTGTGGCCTGATTTGTTATTAGGTAAAGAATGCTATTAGAGTATAATCTCATGCATTTTAACAGCTGTGTTACTCCCAATCATTTGAAGAAGGCTGTAAACTGAGTCTCTTGTGTTAACAGAGATTGTCTAAACACAGTAGATGGTAGCAATCAATTTTATTTTAAGTCGCTTTGCAGAGCTAGTGAAACTACATAATTATTTTAATGCAATTGCATGTCACTATTGTTTCATGTTAACTACATAAGTCCTAGTTATAATTTTTCTACAAGTAATTTTTTTCAAACTAACTTTAGAAAACTTTTCATATGAGGTTCATGTACTTACAAGTAAACTCTACCTTCATTTTTCTTAATTTTACAGCAATTGGTAGATGGTTTTTATAAATAGATGTTGAGCATCTTAAGCCATTTTCAATTTGATTTTATATTATATTGCCATTCTTTATATTTTAATATTTCTCAAAATTAAGAAGATTAAAGATAATCATAATGAATATAATTGCTATACATTTCCACCTGATGTTTATTTTGATTTTGTCTTGAGCTTTAACATATACAACAGTGCTATTAGAAATCAACAGATTCAAAGGAAGGCTATTATACATAAATTAGAAAAATATAAGTATTTTTGTGTGGTGATTTTTCTGGGGTTACAGAAACAATAAAAATAACATAATACATAGCCTCATAAAAAATAAAAATGATTATGAAATTCTCCACTAGAGCAGGACAATACTGTAGAGGCTTTCCAGATGTAATTAAAATTATGAAATATACTTTCCTTTGATGAAACCAGATTTCAAAAAGTGCTCAATGCCTTCCCACATGTATGAAACAATACTTATGAGCTACACAATGCCAAACTTTTATGCTTTTTATTTATACCACATATTGTTTTAGAGAGGATTTTATGGACTCGGTGTTGGACAATCTTTAATATTCTAAGTTGGTGCTGTCCCATTCCTGGAAAATAGTATTAACTTGTTTAAAAACTTTTTAGAGCAGCAATGTTTAATAGAAATGGAGTATGAGCTACACATGTAGTTTTACATTTTCTAGAGGTCACATTTAAAAACAGAAAAATCTGAAGAGGTAAAATTAATTTTAATATTTTTATTTAAATCAATATATCCAAACTATCATTTCAATATGTGGCAGTAGCCACATTTCCAATGCTCAGTTGCCATCTATGTCTAGCAGCTACTGAATTGGACAGTGTAGTTTTAGAAAGTTCATTGGTCAATGACTGTAGACAGTCCCTACAGACTTTAGTTTCTTCAAAAGAAAAACTACTTTTCAGTTAGCAAAAATGGTTAATGCAGTGGAAAAAAGTCAACTGGCTAATAAGACATTTTTGCATCATAAAAAAAAAAGCAACTGAATCACTTTGTTTAGTTTGAGTTTTTGCATTTTTACCTTTCAGTAGGTTTCTTTGGCTCTGTGTGGACCAAGTCTTCTATGCCACAAGAAACTATTACATTAATTCACTGAGATATTTCCAACCCATAACCTGGACTACTTCCCATTCCATATTCCATAGATAATCCCATTTTTTCTGTATGACTGTTCAAAGACATAGGCCTGAGAGAATATCCTCCTATCTGTTATATGCTTCTCTCTTTTTATTGGCAGCCAAAACTCTACATCTCAAGGCCTGTCTGAAATGGCATATCCTTTGCAAATCCATCTCAGACTCCACTAGGCACAATTAGTTGACTCCACAATAGTGGAGCTTTCACAGCATTCTTTTTATGTCTTTTACTACCATTTGTTGCAGTGTATATTGATTTGGGGTTTATATGATTATATTCCTTCCCTCTCCCTCCAACTATACTGTGGACACTCTACGAGGAAGTAGCATATCTTATACATTTTTGCCAGCCTGACACCAGGTAGATGCTAGACATGAGGTATGTTTTTAATAAATATTTATACATTTATATTGCTATCCCAAAGTATTATGTCCCTTGACTTTTTTTTAGACAACTTATAGGAAAAATTCAGAATTGAGGTTAGCTGTGGCTATTCATATTCCCAAGGCACATGACCCTTGAATATGCACAGGTATAAGTAATTTGATTTTGCTATTAGTGAGGTTTACTCTTGTACTTTATTTTGTCTGATCTCATCGGTTCTCACTTTTTGGAGGGCCATGGATGTTCCAGGTCACTCTCATCAAGGAGATTCATTTGCTGTCATTAAGATTTATTAAATGTTTTACAGCTATTTTTCTCATTATGAAGTCATTTTATATATCCTTTCCATTTGTTTTGTGTATTTACCTCTTAAGTCTTCAAAAATATTGTAACCTTTTTAAAAGCAATATTTAAAGCAAACAGTATTCTGGTCATAGAATAGGTAGTGTGTTCCATAAAAATTTGTTGATTAACCCATAATATTTCTGCATAACAATTATGTTTAATATTGAAAGTTTACTAAATAGAATACAATTAAATCTTTTTATATTTTATAATTTATGTAAGCTACTTAATTATTGAAATGTATGATAAATATCTCTTTCATTCTTCAGTTGACTCATTCAGCATGTTGAGTGCTACAAAATCCAGGATATGTACTAGATACTGAACATATATTAGTAAATACAAGAGACAATATCCTACCCTTATGCATTTTATAATGTAATGACAAATACATACAACAAACAAATAAGAAATAGATATAACACAATTTTGTTCTTAATTCAATTTAGGAACAAATATCAATAGTTGAGAAACAGAATAAAAAGGGGAACCAATATAGTTGAAGTGGACAAGGCCTCTGTGAGTAGGCTACACTTAAACTGAGATCTGAAGGATGAAGAAAGAAGTGCCAGAGAAGAGCAGGAGAAAGTGCCTTCCAGGGAGAGGGAATACCATGTGTAACACAGAGCTTGGTGCACAGTAGGATTTAAAAGATGGTCAGTCTATCTGGGACTGAGTGAGCCAGTGGTGGGAGGGGTGTGAAATGAAGGTGGAGGTGTAGGCAATGCAGAGGATTATGCTGGCATTTTTATGCCACAATAAGGAATTTGTATTTATTTAAAAGGTATTGAGTAATGAAGAACATGATCTATACTTAACAGAGAAGTCTGCAGAAGCAAGTGGAGGAGGAGAGCAAGACAGCACATGGAATAATAATGAGAGACACATTTTAGGAGTTTCTGCGATAGAAGATAGTGGTTTGGTCCAGAGTTATAGCACTGGTGATGAAGAAAAGCTGCCATACTTTGGAGTGATTTGGGGAAGACATTGAGGGATAAGAAGTGGGGGTTGAGTTAGAATGAAGAATGACTAGCAGTTTTGCTGCTTTTGCAACTTGGCAAATGTTGGAATTTTTTCAGATGGGCAAGACTAAGAGAGAAACTAGATTAGGGGCTGTAAAGAAAATTAATTTTTAAACTTATGAAGTTTGAGGTGTGTGTGAGATCCTGGTGAGATGTCAGATAAAGAGAATGTTATAAAAATCTGGAGCTCTGAGGAGAATTTGTAAAAGTTCAAATATGAAACTTATTGACAGTAAATAGCCTTTAATGTTATGGAACTGGATGAAAGCCCTTAGAGAAAAAGCATAAAGAAAGAAGAGATGATGTCTTTGGACTGAACACTAAGAAATGCCAGTGTAGTTAGTCTGCTTATGCTGCCATAACACAATACCATAGACACTTATTTCTCAAAGTTCTGGACGCTGAGAAGTCCTAGATCAAGGTGCTGGCAGATTCCGTTTTTGGTGAGGGTCCTCTTCCTGGCTTGCAGATAGTTGCCTTCTTGCTGTTTCCTCACATGACCGAGAAAAAAGCTATAGTCTCTCTTCCTTTTCTTAGAAGGGCACCAATCTCATCATAGGGGTCCCACCATCATGACCTCATCTAAACCTAATTACCTTCCAAAGACCCCACCTCCTAATACCATCACATTGGGATTTAGGGCTTCAATATATGAATTTGGGGGAAACACAAGTATTCAGTCTATAATAACCAGCATTTGGAGTTTCATTTGAGGAGAAGAAACCAGAGAAGTGGTAGTTAAGCCCAGGAAGTGTAGTGTTATTGGATCCTTCCCCTCCCAAAAACCCTTCAGTGGCTTCCTATAGCATTTTTAATAAAAACTGGTATCCTTAGTGTGATCATAAGTCCCAGTGTTTTGAAAAAAAGAGTGTGGACAACTTTAGGAAATACTACTAACATCTAGTAAAAGGGATTTACATAATTTGGTGATGTCAACAAGATTGATTTCCCTGGTGTGGTGGGATTTGAAGCCAGATCAGAGTGGACTAGTTAATACGGTGTTGGGAAGTGGTGAAGACATTAAAAATTTGGTTGTCAATGACAGTAGAAAAACTTAGTAGCTAGAGAAAGAAAATGGACTAAGAAATGACATGTTTAGACTGGGAAATCTATGGAACATTTGCATTTTGAAGGGGTGTATGTACAGGACTACATCAGCTTTCAAAATTTCAGTTAGAATGTGGCACTAGACAAGAAGAGCAGCCACAGTTCTGTTGGTGGCACCGGTGGCTCGAAGAAAAGAACTTATGCCCCGGGTGTTTGCCAGCTGCTCTATTTTTCTTACTCCTACCCAGCAGCCAGATGCTAGAAGTAAGTGATAGGAAATGCCTGCTTACATCCCACATTTTCTCTCACTTTCTCTAGTTACCAGTCTGCTCTTGTTTCTCCTTTTCTTTCCTCACTTACCCAACACTTGTAAATCTAAATTTCCAGCCACTTTCCTTTTTACTCTCTCTCTCTTTTTTTTTCCAACCTTCCCATGAAGTGTACAGCTTACTCTTTTGGAGTTAATTGAAATGAGCAAAAGAGATCAGTTCAGAGTTTATCAGAACAGTTATGTGACTGATGCAGTGAAGCATAAGTCATAGCCTCTGTTTGGATAGTTTTAGTAGAGAACCACATTACTGTTTTTACAACACTGAAGGAGAGAATGGTAGAATATTAGGCAATGATTGATATTTATTTATTGAACACTGACTATATTTCACAAACTATTCTGAGTGCTTTATGTGAAATGTGCCATTTGAATCTCACAAGAATACATTTAGTCAGATATTATTTTCATCTTTCTTTTATAAGTAAATAGGTGGGTTAACTTTCTAATGCATTTAGAAAGTTCCAGGGCCAGGATTTGAACTCAAGTAGCCAGACATAAAGCCCAGGTTCTACCCCCTAAATTCAGGGACCAGAAAATGGTGTGTGGATGGATGTACGAATAGAGTTTCAGCATTGTGTGGGTTCTTCAAGATAGTGCTCTCCTAACTCCCTCCAAATGCATGAATCTGTCGGATCCTAGCCCTGGTAAGAGGACACCAGGTCTGTACCTAACACCTATAAAAAGTAGTAATAGCAGCAGCTATAGCAGCCACACTTAGTAATACATTACATTTGTACAATGGTGACAAAATTTCAGGCACTGTAGCATTTCATTTGATTTTCCCAACAACCCTGTGTAGTGGGCACCATGATGGCCCTCATCTCACAGATGAGAGAAATGTGATTCACAGTGGCTGACTAATTTGCTACCTAGCCTGTATGTGAAGACGGAAGCAATTTCACTCTGAAGCCCAAGTTTTCTGTCAGTCTCAAAATCTTGGACACCTTTACTAATTCAAAGTTCTTATAGAGTTTAGTCACTTCACCATAGTCTCTCTTTGCTTTATCTTCTAAATATTTTTATCCCAATTTGGGAGGAACTTGTCAGTGACATTTTATTGATTTTTATAGTCTATACATATAAGAAGTTTGAATGTTCTTGGTAAAGTTTGTTTCCACACAATTTTTTTCTTTTTACTCAATCTTTATATCCAACTGATCTATTTAGATTTTAAGTTAGCTTGTTTCTTCTTCTTCTTTTCTTCTTCTTCTTCTTCTCCTCCTTCTCCTTCTCCTCCTCCTCCTCCTCCTCCTCCGCTGCCTTTTTGGTAATTGTTCTCTAGAATATTTCTTTGGTAATTTTTTGTTATCATTTTACTTTTTGTATCATTCTAAACACTGTATGCAGTTGATGTATTAATTCAGACATGATACATAATGCCAGAAGTGTAGCTAGTAATCTTTAAATAATGCTAGACATTTGTTTTGAAACATATATCCCAGAACCATATGCTTTGGAATTTTCCAGAGTAAATCAAACAAATAAAACCTACTCTGGGTAGAGAGGGTTCCCAAGTTCTATGTTTTGTTTTTTTTTTTCTAATTCATCATTTAATTTTCCACATGCTATGACAAATTTTATATTAGTAGAAGAAAACATCTTTGTAAACCATAAGAACAGGAATTTTAAGATTTTTTGTTTAATTTGAAAGTGATAGACACACAGTGTGTCTTTGACTTCTTTATCTTTGATTAGGGACTTCAATTTAAAAAATATTTTCATTTATATATTCAATGTCATCTTTGTTGTTACTTACAATTAGGTAGGTTATCTTTGCTTTAAAAATGAGGAAACTGTAGTTCTCAGAGGCTAGTCTCAAAAAGCCAAATAATTTTACATCGCCATTTTGTGTAGCCAGAGTTAGCATAGATGGCAAAGAAATAACATCCAATTTTTTTGTCATTCAGCCCTTACTTAGTCCACACTGCTAAGAACAACATCACACTGTATGTCATTGCCTCTCTGGGGGTCAGGTTTCTCATATATAAAACAATAATAGAAACAATAATAATACCTATTTTATAGGGCTATTGTGAAGGTTAAATAATCAATAACCATACAAGTAATTATAGACTTATTGTAAAACCTAAATTTGTTAATACCAGCTTAGAACAGTGGCAGACACTTAGTAAGCACAGATAAAATGTTATATCTTTAAAATGTACTTATTTTTATTTTCCTTTGCAGAAATTAGCAAATCATCCAGTGTTTGTCTTAAGTGGGTGAGCTTCTATAGGAAGCAGAGTTCTTAACTATATATTATCATCTTACTTCATAGAGACAGAATTCATAAAATTGGGTTAAGGATAAAATATTATTCTTTTCTACTGCAGTATAAAATATTAAAACTTGAGAAAAAGAAGCAAATAAAGACTCATAAGTAATGGGTGTGTAGCACACTGGATGGGGGATGGGCACGCTTATAGCTCTGGCTTGGGCGATGCAAAGGCAATACGTGTAACCAAAATGATTGTACCCCCATAATATTCTGAAATTAAAAAAAAAGAAAACAAATTGAAAAAAATAACCATATTAAAATCTTGAGGAATTTGTTAACATGCAAATTCCTAGGCTTAACCATAGAGACACTGATTCAGCTGATTTGGGGTAGATCCCAGTAATCTGCATTTTTAATTAATCAGCCCAGGTATTTTTGAAATAAATGGGTCATGAATCAAGTTTGGGAAATAACAATGCACTGCTTTACTTAATAAATGAAGAATTTAAACCTAAAAAAATAAAAAGACATTTTTCTGACTCATATAAGAAAAAACTAAGAAAGTACTAGGTAGGGTGAAAATGATGGTATCCATAACCTTGTGAATTCTTCCTTCCACTACTTCCAAAGCACAGTGAATTACCAAAAGTTACAGGACCATTTTCACAACCAAGGGGATGCCTAAATGCCTAATGGTATTTCCCCATTTTCTTCTTTAGTGACTAGACACTTCCTATATACATCCTATAACCATACTTGGATGTTGCCCATTATATAAAAACAGCCTCTTTTTCTAGAAATGCAGATTTTTATCCACAGACCCACTGAGTCAGAAACTTTTGAATGAGATGTGGCATCTGCATTTTTATTAGCTTCCTGGGTTACTCTTATGTGCAGAGAAATTTAAAATTTATTTAAGAGCCAAAATTAGCAGGCCTGGGTGATTGATTAAATGTGATGGGGAAAGAAATCATTCAGAGGTTCCCCAAAGTCTAGTCTGGGTAATAGTAGTAATATCAATTGAGGTATGAGGGGCAGTTGAGTAGTAAAGACAAGGACTTCAGTTTAAAGACATTATATTTGAGATGTTTCAATGACAATAAGCACTAGAACAGATAAATATTTGGAAGTCACCAGTATATGTTATTGCTTGTGATTTGCAATGGGTGAGATCATCCTAGGGCATGAGAGGGTAAGAAGATAGATGGGTCAAGGATTAAACTCTGAGGAACACCAACATTTCAGGGGAGCTCTGGGGAGGAGGCATCCACAAAGTAGTCTGAAAATGAATTGTCACAGGGGTAGAAGAAAATCCAACATTTTCATGAAAGATGAAGACGAGTTTCATGGATTAAAATTTCAAAGAGTAAAGAGTCAACAATGTTATAGTAGTATGAACATCCAATAAGCATTTTATTTACCAGTATATTGAGGTAATTTTGCTCTTGGCAGGATAAGATTCACTAGAGTGATGGAAGCAGAAACAGGTTTAGAATTGAATGGTAAGTAAAGATACGGAGAAAGAGAAATGTCTATCACTCCTTTAGTCCTAGATGAACTAAAGAGAGATGGAGATACCTGAAGGATGACTCAGGGTTAAGAAATATATATTCAGAGACAAAGTTGATACTATTTAATGTTATTAACGAAAAAGCATGGTGATGAAATCCACTAAAAGCAAACTTTTAAGTTTATGGAATAATCTTAGAATCCAATAATTTATTTATTTTTTCTTTCATTTTGCTTACACTTAACTAACCTACATCTAATTCTAATAATCAAGGAAGAAGTTAATTTTTGTTTTAGAGAATATATCATGATTTTGAAGTTTTAATGTCCTCAAAAATAGCTTAGAATATTACTATTACTATGAATAAAGTAATTTTACCACTACACAATTTTCGTTACATAAAATCTTCATGATAGATGAGGAAATAAATCTTTAAATCAAGAAGAAAATATCTCTGCAAAAGATCATGTTTACACAATCTTAAAATTATTAAAATAAAATGTTAAAATAATTTTGATGTATTGACATGTTTATTAAAATAATTTTATATAATTTATGCCATAGTCAAGTCTTTACTCAACCCTATCAAAATTTTAAACTGCTGCTGAAACAATCAATTTTATGTCAGTATTCAAATGATCCCATCAAACGATCCTATATACCACATTTAGTAACTTCTTGCAATTTCTTGAGTACTATGGTATTTAATTTCTGAAGTTTTTCTGTGGTTTTATAATAGATCTATGGCCTGATTCTGCATATTCATTGATAGTGGAATATCTGATCTAAGGCTTTTTTGAGTTAGAAGAAATAAGTCTGCTTTCAAAGCTACTCATGGATAGTAAATATTTATAATAAAGTCCTTTGTACTTAAATGCATTTTATTATAATATATGGTAATTGTCATGGAACATGCAATGGGTAACTCACATCCAGTCTACTCAAAACCACCACTTTAAAGAAGAAAAGAAATGAAATGTTTTGTATCCATTAAGAGTGTGTGTGTGTATGTGTGTGTGTGTATTATATATAGGGGTATGTGTGTGTATAGGTACACACTAGGTAAGTCGAAATTAACAACACCTCTAAATTGCACATCTTATACCCACCCTTCTACAGGCATAGGAAATGGTGAAAATTTATGCAAACTAATTTGCAACAAAGGGTTAGCATCAGGTGATAAACAAAATGTTCATTTCCTCAAGCTTAATATTCCTTTCTTCATATTCTTTTCTCTGACCCTTTATTCACAGCCATCCTGTCTTAGTCTGTTTTGTGCTGCTAAAACGGAATATCACAGCTAGGCTAATTTATGAAGAAAAGAAATTTATTTTTTTACAATTCTGGAGGCTAGGAAGTTTAATGTCGAAGGGCCCTCATCTGCCCAGGACTACTTTCTTGCCGTGTCATCCCATTGTGGAAGTCAGAAGGGCAAGAGAGCATTGCAAGAGAGAGAGAGGAAAAGGGGGCCAAAGTTGCTTTTATAGGGAACCCACTCCTGCAATAATAGCATTATTCTGTTCAAGAGGATGGAACCCTTACTCTCATGGTCTAGTCACCTCATAGGGTCCCACCTCTTAATACCATTAAAATGACAATTAAATTTCAGTGTCAGTTTTGTAGGGGACATGTAAACAATAACAATCCTACACAAATGAATCTCCTTTCTTAGAGGTTTTCAATTCCTGGCCTATTAAGTCAGGAACTTTGAGAGTAAGGCTTGGAATCTTAATATTTCTCTTCTGGAATAGTTGTATCCATGGTGACATTCATATACCTATATTTTAAGTAGATTCTTTAAAAATATTGCTCAAAAAATGTATCTGAATGGTATTATTTTTATTATACTGGTTATAGTATTTCTGTATTCAGGTCCCAAAGAGCATATTTAATTTGTTTAAAAAAATAATGTCGGATATGTCCTTGATTGATCATTCTAGCCTGACTTGACTTGAGAGATTATATTCATAGAGGCATTCAATTGTATTTATTGAGCGCCTCTCATATACAGAGACTCATCGATCCAGGTGCCTGGAAATAGAGCAGAGAACAAAACAAAGTCTTGGCCTAAGAGACATGTGCTGAATAGTGAGGGAGACAGACATGTGAGAGCATTTGTAACATTTTGGGAAAGTTTTTTGACTGATTGATTTTCAATGTACTGAGGAAAACTATGCTGTCTGATAGTTTATGGGCTATGTTATTACTAAAAAGTATAAATTGTCATATTCTGAATAACATAATCTAAATCCAATAGTTTGATATGTTCATGTATAGATTTTTTTCAGCTGAAGTGTGCTATAAAAGTCATTTATAATTTTAAATATGGCTTAATTAATTTTGTTGGCTTTTCCTTGCCTTTCCTCCTCCAAACTAATTGGATATATCTTTCCATCTGAGATGAGAGTTGTTGCAAGAGAAAAGAATTGTAAATAGAATAAATATTTTTATTTTGTAAATCAGTTTTTAAATAATTTAGCATAATTTTCTGTAACCTATAGTACTGTATAACATCTAATAATAAGGATAGCCTTAAGGACTTAAAAATGTCTACTGAAAAATATGTCACTTGAGGTATATACACTTTCTGATGAAACCTCCCAATTGAAAGAGGGGGGAAAGATGTTTTTACTTTTTATGTTTAATTCATTATACAACTAAAACATATGCATTAAATGAAATTTAGAAATTCAGGGGGATCTACATTTTCTAGTAAGCCTGCCACTTCTCTTAGTAGGCATTGTCTATCTATGATTCATTTCAACCATGCCAAAAAGGTTTCTAGATTCATAATAAACCTGAACTTAAGATTTAAATCTTTTACTTCCACATGCAAAAAAAAAATAATTAAGTTCAAAAGGTAGAACTTTATTTCTTTTGAAGTACATGAGGTTTAAAGATAAAAGAATATCTTTTCATCTATTGGAGAAAAAACATAGCGGGAGATCATATAGGTCAGGACTAATTAGATTGCATTTAAATAGGTTAACTTCTTTTTTCTATCTCCAAAAAAAATTGTCTAAAAATCTTTTATTCCTTTACTGAGTGTAGAATTTATGGCATAGGTGAAGAAACTGCTCAATCAAAAAACAAATGAAAACCCAGTAATATGTTCTTTAAGAAAAAAATTTGCTGAGGCCATTATATACAGGAAGACTTCAAGAGACCCTATTCACAAAAAAGAGCCAAAATAAACAAAGCAATCCTAGCAAAATGAACAAAACTGGGGGCATCATATTACCTGACTTCAAATTATACTACAAGGCTATAATAACCAAAACTGCATGGTACTGGTATAAAAATAGACACATAGGTCAATGGAACAGAATAGAGAACCCAAAAATAAAACCATATAGCTATGACTAACTGATTTTTGAAAAAGCAGACAAAAACGTACACTGGGGAAATGACACCCTATTCAATAAATGATGATGAGAAAATTGCTTAGCCTTATGCAGAAGACTGAAAATGGATCCCTATCTCTCACCATGTAAAAAAATTAACTCAAGATAGATTAAATACTTAAATGTAAACCTGAAACCATAAAAATTCTAGAAGAAAACCTGGGAAAAACTCTTCTGGACATTAGCCTAGGCAAAGACTTTATAACTAAGACCTCAAAAGCAAATGCAACAAAAACGAAAATAAATAAGTAGGACTTAATTAAACTGAAAAGCTTCTGCACTGCAAAGGAATACTCAGCAAACAAACAACCTACACAATGGAAGAAAATATTTGCAAACAATCCATCTGACAAAGGACTAATATCCAGAATCTATAATAAACTCAAACAACTCAGCAGGAAAAAATAAATAAATAACCCCATTAAAAGGGGGGCAAATGACATGAATAGGCATTTTTCAGAAGAAGATATACAAATGACCAACAAACATATGAAAAAACACTCAACATCACTAAGCATCAGAGAAATGCAAATTAAAACCACAACAAGATACCATCTTGCTCCAGTCAGAATTTCCATTATCAAAAATTAAAGAAATAATAGATGTTGGCACAGATGTGGTGAAAAGGGAATGTTTATAAATGTTTGTACCTTCATAATATCCTGAAATAAATAAACAAATAAATAAGGGAATGCTTATACACTGTTGGTAGTAATATAAAGAAATTCAACCTCTATGGAACACAGTATGGAGATTTCTCAAAGAACTAAAAATAGATCTACCATTTGATCCAACAATCCCACTACTGGGTATCTACTTACAGGAAAAAAAGTCATTATATCAAAAAGATATCTGTACACATATGTTTATTACAGCACTATTCATAATAACAAAGATATGGAATCAACCTAAGTGTCCATCGACCAATGAGTGGATAAAGAAAATGGGGTGTGTATATATTTGTAATACACACACACACATCATGAAATGCTACTCAGCAATAAGAAAAAATGAAACAATGTCTTCCGCAGCAACTTGGATGGAACCGACAGCCATTGTCCTAAGTGAAGTAACTCAGGAATGAAAAATCAAATATCACATGTTCTCATTTATATGTGGGAGCTAAGCTATCGGTATACATGGTCATAGAGAGTGGAATAATAGACATTGGAGACTCTAAAGTTGGGAAGGTGGAAGAGGGGTGAGGGATGAAAAATTACCTATTGGGTACAATGCACCCTATTTGGGTGATGAGTATACTAAAATCCCAGACAGATTTCACCACTATACAATATATCCATGTAACAAAACTCCATTTGTACCACCTAAATCTATTGAAATTTTGAAAAGCAGAAAAAAAGAAAATAGTTATGATGCATTTTAAGGAAAGTATACCTACATTGGCCTTTTATTGCTGGATTTCTCTAGTTGGCCTATTAGAGCTCAGTGGAGAAATAAACATGTCCTAATAACATAAAAAAAAGATACCTTGTTTATTTAGGTCCCCATTAAACCTCCAAAAATATTGTGGGATCTGTTAAATCTTGTTTATGTCTCTGCTTCATAAACAAGATCAGTTTGCTTCATGGTTTTGTAAATCAAGTATGTAAGATTTAAATATGCAATATGTCAGTCTTTTTCCTTACCATTCACATAGTCCCAATGTCTCCTGATGAAATTATGCTACCACATCCTTCATAATTAGATGATGAGAGTGAAGAGCTTGCAACCACACACCTGATAAAGGAAATGACAGGCCCAGATTTTTCCTCCTACCAGTATGTAAATTAAAATTTGAACAAAACATATCAAAACAATACTGCAATGGCTACCACTGCTGCTACTATTGTTACTCATGCTACTACCAGCTAACCCTTATTTGCATTTGCTATGTGCACACATTTACCCTCTCAACAACCATCAGAGGCAAGTACTATTAACATATGTTTTGTATGTGGGAAATTACAGAACTCTTGAGTAGCCCAAGGTTACACATCTGGACAGTGGCAGAGCCAATATTCAAACACAGGCATTCTGACTGCAAAGTTTTAACTAAGTTCCACATATTAATACCAACACTGAACTACACAACACAAAATCACAGTATGTTGATATTAAATTAGCTTCTTTGTTGATTTTCTGATTACAAAATTTTGGATAAATTTGTCTCATTTTGAGGAACCCTGCTTGTTCACTTATACAACATAGCACTGGAAATCAAGGAATGAGGTCAGAGAGTTGCCAAAGGAAACTAGAGTTGGGAAATATAAAATGCAAAACCATTCAGAAGAAGCAGAAACCAATTAGTATGTAGTGGTGATCATTTGAGCGGAAAGATAAGTTTGCTAAGAAAAATATATTTTCATTTTTTGGTTGGTATTTTTACGTGCAGAGTAAGGCTGGATCATTTGCAAATGTTTATAAAGAGGAGAATCCTTCATTTAGAGTTTTAAAAATATATACTTTATAGTGCTTCCTGAAGAGGAGACTTAACCTGCCTTATTTATTCTAAAATACTAAGTAGAACTATGATTCATCTGATGTGATGGTATATTCAGTAGCTAAAAATTGCAGTGCTTTTTAAGCATTCTTGTCACTTTGACCAAGCTATTTATAAATAATTGAAAAGTAATTGCTTTTTCTTTATAAAAATCCATATTCTAACTGATAGTTATATGGCATTGAAGTTTCAAAACTCAGCCTAGAAATTATTACCCAGAAAATGATTTTCTTAGAAATTTAATAATCCTTACATGTGCAAAGTTGGCCAATACAATGGAAATATGTGTGGAGGAGAAGTAAGTTATGCATACTAGTTTTTATGATTCATATTGATAATTAGTAACAACAATGAAAATAATTGATTAGTGTTTTTTTCTCCCAACACTGCTTTGCTTTTAGAGGTATAATTTGAATTATAATACCAGAGCATAGAAAAACAGAAGAAGAAAAATGCTTATTCCTTTTATAGATTCATTGCCCCCAAAAGATTAATCCTATGAAATGTTTCTATTTTATAATGAGCACTTATATAGTTAATGTGCAAAACTCAATGATATATTAGAAATTTATGAATGTTGACATTAATATATTAGTTATCCATTTTTGTGTAAACAATTACCTCAATTCTTACTGGCTTAAAACAATGTTTATTATCTCAAAAGATTTATGGGTAGGAATTTGGCACAGGTTAGCTGGGTTCTCAGACTCAAGGTCTCTCACAAGGCTGCAATCATACAGGGCTGAAGTCATCTCAGGCTCAACTGAGGGAGGAGCAGTTTCTAAATGCACTTAACCTGAGCTTGGCAAGCTTTAGTTGCTGGCTGGTTGTTGGCATGAGACATTAGTTTCTTGCCACATGGACCTCCCCCTAGGAAATACAATGTGGCATATACCCCGGGAGGGGTGTGTGCATGTGTGAGAGAGAGAAAGACACACACACACACACACACACACACACACACACATATTTTTGTAACCTAATCTTGGAAGAGACTCCCATCACTTTTGCCATATTTTCACTAGGTCCATTCTACACTGAGGGATTACCCAAGGGCATGAATATCAGGAGACAAGGATCATTGGGAACCATTTTAGAGTCTTCCTAAGACAGTTTCCAAAGAAATTCTAAATGATAGTATAAAACGTGTCTTTTTCTTCTCTCTCCCTTTTTAGTAACTTCTTCCTTATAGAATGCTCTTTCTGGCTGTTACCCTTGGTCTGTTACTCATCTATTTTCCAAAGCTGATGAAAGTGTACTTTTAGCTAACTATTATCCATCAATAGGCCTTCACT
This sequence comes from Varecia variegata, assembly GCA_028533085.1. Classification (NCBI taxonomy): domain Eukaryota; kingdom Metazoa; phylum Chordata; class Mammalia; order Primates; family Lemuridae; genus Varecia; species Varecia variegata. Next base: position 29,950,877 of record CM052440.1, read on the forward strand.
GAATGAATCTTATGTGCAAGACATTTAGGAAATGCAATCTAGACAGTAAAAGAGTAATTTGATATACTTCCTCCCTTTGAGCTTGCAGTGGAGTTGCTTAACATCAGGCAGAATCTTCTGAAATGATTCACTTAATATTGGTGACTAATTCCAATAATGTGTTATCTCGTCATTGTGCCTGAGGTTTCAATGCCTTAGAAAAACAACAACAACAACAACAAAAAAAAAAAAAAACACACAAACAATGTATAATGAGAGAATTTTAGGTCCTGAAAGGCAAACCTTTTTGGCAGAGACCTCAGGAAGTCCTTGCATCCCACATACAGGAAACTGCCTACTGCAACATCCTCCCATGGTCTGAGGTTTTTTTTTTTTTTGAATCAACATATTTATTGAAAATTTACAGAATACAGAGTTGTGTGGATAAATCTGTGCTAAGAGAGTTAGAATTTATGTGGAAAGAAAATACATAGAATGATAATAGAAGGCAGTATACACATGAAAATAAACATAATGGAAGTTCAGTGGACGGAGAGGTTTCTCCTGGCTGGGCTGGTCAAGAGTTCATTGTGCTTTGAATCTGAGGTATTCCTACAGTTCCTGTGATTCAAGCCAAGCCTACTTTGGCTTACCTTTTAATTTCCCCTTGTAATAGGCTGAATAATGATCTCCCAAAGATTTCCATGTCTTCACTTCCAAAACCTGTGACTACGTTACCTTACATGGTAAAAGGGCCTTTGTGGGTGTGCTTTGGTTACAATCTTGAGATGGAGAGATTCTTCTGAATTACCTGGGTGGATCCAATATAATCATAAGGGTCCTTATAAGAAGGAGGCAAGAGTGTTAGAGCTAGAAAAAGGAGATGTGAAGAGAGAACTAAGGTTGAAGTGATGTTCTTTGAAGATAGTGGAAGGGGCCATGAGCCAAGAAATGCAGGCGAACTTATTAATAGAAGCTGGGTAAGGCTGGAGGCTGAAGTCTCTGGAAGGAACACAGCCCTGCCAACATCCCGATTTTTAGATTCTGGCCTCCAGAAATATAAAAGAATAAATTCGTGTTGTTCTAAGTAACTAATTTGTGGTAATTTGTTACAACAGTAATAGGAAATTAATATGCTCCTAACCCCCCTGGCATTCTAGTAATCTATCTGTGAGCTAGGTTGCTTAATGCTTCCAGACAGTCCTCTTGGGTCAACTGCTTTTCAGGGTACACTTCCTTCTGTGAAGCCCAAATCTGGTCCTCAGGAGTATATACCTGTGGCGGGGGGATGTGAGAGAGGGGAACAGGCTTTGAGGTCCATGTCTAGTGATGCCAAACATCCTGAAAGGCAAAGGTAGTGTACAGTATGTGAAGAAGTTTCCTACCCAATATGCCAATAATGTTCCCATTTTTAAAAAGATGCTTATCAATTCTGGCAGAATATGTTTTACAGTATTTTTGCATGGCCTAGCATAGTTCCTACCTTAAGGATGTGTGATACTTGTCACCACAACATCATTATTGACCTTTGGACCAAAGATAAAATTGAGAATCATTCCAATTTTAGCATTGTATTACATATCTACTGCATTATGGGTTCAAGATTCACAATCTCATTTAGGGGGTGCTGGAGGAAAGGAATGAAGACCTATCTACTATTAAAATGTTACTACAGACAGTTCTCACTGTGAATGGTACTAAATTTCCAGAAACCAGTACCTGTCAGAACCAGAGGAGCCTTGTCCTTACTTTACACAGTAACTGAGTTACCAGGGGTACACGTAAAGTGAAGACACAGCTTTCATATACACCAGTTTCATTTAATACCATACTGTGCAAAGTGAGGACAATCTCCATTTTCTAACTGGTTTATTTCAAGCAAAAGAAATACCTAAACTTTTTTGCCACTGTGCCAAGCCCAAGGGACTTAGCATTCTGTATACTTTGGAATTCTTACCTGGCTGTGTGGATCAATTGAATGCTGTCAGTTACATTTGGGAGGAAGACTAAATAATGAAAAATACATTTCAGAAATATTAAGTAAGAGAGAGATATAAATATAAAATATTCTAAATTGAGCTCAGTAAATTAAATAATACTGTAAACTTTAAAGCTTGGTCTTGGTTATTTTGTTGGGAACTTGATTGGATGAATGAAGATGGCCTGTAGAATATATACTAACTACAGAACGTTCCATCATTGAGTCTAAATCTCCAGCATTATACTCTAAGATTCCTTCATTATGCTTTAGTCTCAGTTACTTTAACAGCATAACATCAGTGCATTTTATGCTCTGATTTCAGTTAGTTATATTTCCATTCATTTAATAGGATTTTGAGAGTGTTATATTCATATTGCAAGCATTGGTTCAGATTAGATTCCTGGTAGCATCAATTGACACAGAGTTGCCCAGAAGAAAAATAAAGAAATCATATGTTCTATTGCTATTTCTTGTTGCCATTTATAATCATCATTTACCATTTCAAAAACTGAGCTAAAAATTAGAAAATGAAATTGAAATTTACTTATGATTTAGAACTTGATGAATTTTTCCCCAAAGAAAATAGCAATGCAAAGGGAATTTTTCTGCATATCCCTTAATTCAAATTAGACTTCCTTCTGAAAAGTTTGCATATCTGATTTTGGATAGTGCTGCTAATTGCTGTTTTTTCAAACTTCCATCTTTTCCCCTAGCGATCTCATTCCTCCATGGTTATTATTTCCAAAATTAAGTTATGAACATGAAATACTTCATATTCAGCTGAAAATCCTATCCCAAATTTTTCCAAAAGTGTGAACTTAATGAATTTGAAATTATATCATCTACTTTCTTACCAGCTTCTCATAATTAACTTAAAAAGTATTTATGTTAATTGGCCTAATACCTAAAATCTAGTAAAGGAGAGATATAGTTAAATAAATATTTTTAAGAAATATCTATTATTAGAAATATTTGTTATAAATAGATAAATATGGATATTTCATAAGCTACTTGCCCTGTTTTTGCTTTCAGTTCACAAAAAATTCTGCATATATCAAAATGATAAATTGCTTTGAGGTATCATAGTCAGTAAAATTGAAGTTATTAACACTTGGAAAACACAGAAGTATTTTTATTCTTTTCTCTTATAAAATTCACCCCAGATTGACTTAATCTATAGGTTTCATTTTTTTTTAAACCTAGTAAACATTTTAGGCTATTATTTACTAAGTTGAAAATAAAATGTGATTTTTAAATAAAGTGTAGGGTATTGTATTTTTCTGAGTTATTTACTTGTATTTTATGTCAGATGGGGAAGATCCAACTATCATGTAATTGGAAATTTAATTGTAAATTAAGATCACAGTAATTGAGTCTCTGACTCAACCAACACAGGATGATAGATAAATCTCCCACAAATTATGTATACTTAGGATTATAGCATTGATATCCTCTTTTACATGTTGATTCCTTCTTCTCTGCCTACAGCACATTTCTAACATGCTTAAAGCTATCCACAATGGCATATAAATATGTGATGTCAAATAATGTACATCAAATGGGGAATAAATTTGTATGGGTTCATGGTACGCATTTTACTCAATAAATAATCCTTACTCTACAGCAAAAACGTTGCTCTATTTTTAGCAGGAAGAATGAAAATAACATATTTCAAAATGTCATTGGTGAAAAATTTATAATAACCAAAACCACAAAATTAATAAAAGTTACAAGGCTATCTGGGGAGATAAAATGAATCTTAAAATCTCTTCCTTTTCAGAGATAATACACTCTAGAAATCTAATGGAGATTCATACTTGAAATTAATCTATATCTGGGTCTTATTTACATGTATTCTAATGCATATCTGTTTCAACATATAATTGTATGTAATCTGTGTCTATAGCCTAACTTTATTTTACACATGTGTAGTCTAGTCTATGCCTATGTATTACTCCATGGATAATAATAGCTAATATTAATTGATAGTTTATTATAAGTTGATAGGTAACTTTCCATGAATTATCAAAATTAATATTAATATTCTAAGACCTTCCTAAGTTAGGTGCTATGACATAGATTGATTTTTGTTTAATATAAGGAACATAAAGCAATTTGCCCAAGGTCACATAGCTGGTAAGTAGGGAAGCCAGCCCTAAATCTGTTCTCTTGATCACTAAGCTATTTGTTCTTGTATGTGTGTTGTATTTTGTGGACTCAAAGTAGAATTGGAAGGCTGTTGGCTACCCCTCAGACCAGGGTCCCTTAGGACAGTACCTCTGTTGTATTAGCAAAAATATCTGATCATAAGTTTAGCTGTCCAGAAGTTCAGTTTTTTCAGTAAGCTCAAAGATAATCAGCTTCTCAATGGCTGGTTCCCACTAAGCAAACCAACATACAACCAGAATGCAAATCTATTGATGTTTGACAATGCACATTTCAAAGTGGTTCCAAGTACTCATGTCAGCCAGTTAGCTCATTCTCTCCCTCTAGGAGAAGTTCATGGGATGCTAAGTTGAACATTTAGCATGTATCAAATTCCTTTAACATTTATGGGTTGTGCTTTGTGTCTCCAATGATGCAGAGACATGAAATACATCAGTGAGGGGATTTAGCCCTCAATTGAATGGCAAAGACAAGTGAGTCAAATGACAATTAAAAATGATGTAGTAAGAGGTGTGATAGAATTCAAAGCAATGTGCTGTAGAGGCAACAGTAGAACCATTCCTTTAGCCTGACAGATTGGGAAAGCCTCCTGAGAGGAGGTGATGCCTAGATTGAGGTGCAAAGGATAAATAATGTTTATCCAGGAGGTGGGAGTGGCTTTCTAGGCAGAAGAATCTTTGGCGCAGAAGCATAGAAGAAAACACTTGTCACAATAAGGAAGCGCCAGGTTCGTTATGATAAGAGTGCAAAGTTTCTTTTGGAAAAGTGATAAAATTAGTTCAGAAATGCATGAAAATGGAAAACCTCATATACATAGAGGCCTGATATGCTTTCTTCCTAGGAATGAAGACCTTAAGAAATTTGAGTACGGAAGTAATCTATACATATTTGTATTCAAAATACATCACTCTGGAGCAGTGGTTCTCAAACCTTAGCCTGCATCAGACTTCCTTGGAAGGCTTGTTAAACACAGGGTTTCTGATTTAGTAGAACTGGGGTAGAGCCCCGAAAATTGCATTTAAAACAATTTCCTAGGTGATGCTGATGCTACTTTTTCCCAGGCCACACTTGGGGAATAACTGCTCTGGAGAAGAGACTGTCTGAGAGTGAAAATGGAAAAAAGAACTCAGACACTATTTTGGAAAAAGCCTAAGTGAGGGAAAAATAAAATGAGACTTTGAACTAAGGTAGTACTCGGAGTAGTTAGTGAAAGAAGGGAATAGATTGAGCAGATATTTAGAAGGAAAATTTGACTAGATTGCTATATGGATACCAGAGTGAGGGAAGACTTTATTGACCTCCATAAATCTAGACTGGATGACTTACTGTTTATTGAAAGTATCAAGAGGAATTAGATATCGGATGGGATACAGTTGATCATAGTAATGTCAGAAAAAAAGATATGATGTCTCATTTGCACATACCAAGTTTGAGATAACAAGGATGCCTCAGTGTGTAAAAGGTGGCAAAGAGAATTTGACTGAGACTGAGTTAGGAATTAGCAAGAAGTTCCCTTTATCATCTCAGCCATATGGAAGAGAATAGACAAGAAATAGCCACACAAAAAATTTATAATGGAAGTGTCTTTAAAGAACGCACTCCATGGAAAAGGTAGACCTAAATCTCTGGCACTTTTTCTTCAGAAAACCCTGTTCTCTGCACTGCTGACACGACAATTGTGTGTTTGGTCCATATTATATTTTCTATTTAGGTTTGAGTTCAGAGAGAATGCTTTGAAATTAGAAATCTGTAGCCAAAATCTTGAGAATTTTTTTTGCTAATTCTAATGTTAATTCTTATATCTGTAGGTCAATCAAGGATATTCTTTCTTTCATCAGAGCATCCACTTTACCTCAGAAATATTCTGCTTGCAATTTGTTTCATTCTTTCTTCAAATATTGAATAAGTATGTTTTCTCCCAAGTCACTATGTGGCATGCCAAGAAACCCTTCCCACTTTTTTCTCGTACGTCAATTTATTCAAGAGAGCCTCCTTGTTAAAAATCATTGCTTCTGGAGTCAGCCTGTTTGGTTTTCCCACTTATTAGCTGCATGACCTTTGTCAAGTCATTTAAATTCTTAAAGACCCAGTTTCATCATCTTGAAAATGGTGGAAATAATAACAGTTAAAAGAGCTGGGATGCTATTTAATGAGGCAATAGAGCTCTTAGCATGGTCATGGTGTTTGGTACAGTAAATAATGTTATAAATGTTATAAATGTAATAATGTAATAAATGTAATTATTACATTACTCAAGTTTCTTGACAAACTTACCCAGTATGCATTCAAAAACAAAATACAATTCTGGCAACATGAAATACTCAAAACTTATTATCACTCTATAAAACTACCGCCATACCCTCTATCTGTTCAAATTTTAACACTTTATTTATCACAATTTTCCTCATGTTGGTCTGCAGATTTACATGCTCTTAGACAGAAAAATCCCTGGAGTCAGAGAGCATGTCCTGACTCTGAATGCTCTGAAAGCTGTGACCTTGACTTATCCATCACCATGTCCTCCTGTTAACAGCACACGCCTCAGTCACAACGTATGGTCAATCACTCTTTTTGAAGGCATTAATTGTATGGCTCGAGGAAAATTTGGATTTGAGTTGGACTATACTCAAAGAAAAAGAACATATATTTTCCATTATTTTTTTAATTTTAAGAAGTAATTAAATAGGGCACCTTTTAGCTTCCATAGGAACGATTTATAAAATTGGTCTGTGTGTTTCCTACTTACTCTTTGCCTCCCAGGAAATTTACCCTGCAAAGTTGTCAAGGAAACACTAACTGCTTAAGTCTGGTGGAGAAGGACGATACCTCATTAATAAACTGAGCTTCCTTATTTGGATGCTTGCCTCAAGGAGTTGGTATTCTGTGATGAAATATTGCTTCCAGTAAGCATTATGTGAAAAACCAAATGATTTTTTTTAAAGAAATTTTGTCTTCTATTATTGATTCCTATTGCTGTGAATCTACACACTGAGATGTTACATAAAAATAAACATTACTGATATTTAGTTTAATGTATTTGAGCCATTTATTAATATCAGGCACACATGGTAGATAAATTTTTCAAGCATTGATTTATTGATTATACAATGATTAAGGTATCAGGCCTTTAATCTGAAGTATTGGCCGTATTGATCAGAAGATAAACTAAACTTAATGTATTGTTTACTCTCTATTAAATAATTTTGAATTTTTTCCATCTTATGAACTAGAAATCATGAGATATGTAGAAATGTAGAAATTTAGTGCCTCAAGATGAGATAATAGAGAGGTAGAGGGCTTTTTCCTTTAGGAGGATGTCTTACTAGTGATGTATGGTGGAATAGAAAGTACACTGGGCTTAGGGTTATAACACTTGGGATTGCAAAGCTTCCTTCCCGCATTCACCAGCTGTATGATTTGGGGCAAGTCATTCATTAGTTTGTTCATTCAGGCATTTTATAAAGATCTATGGTGCAAACATTATTGCTTTGAGCCATGCTTTCAAAGTGATACATTTATACAAAAACAAGAAATATTTCATCATATACACTCTGAGCCTCAGCTTTTTTATGTATAAAAATTGTATGACATGCTTTATTCATTCAGTCAGTCATTTATCCATTCAACAAGTATTTATTGAGTGCCCACTGTGTGGCAAGCTGTTCTAAATGCTGATAATAGGGATTTGCCTCTTGCTAGATTCTTGACAACGTTGTTCTTATATCTTACTTCTTTAAGCTTAGGGGGTTATACCTTCTAGCTGTTGCTATTCCCTGTGTGTCACCGTTCCTCTAGATCCATTAAGCTATCCAGACCTCTATAAATCACCCCTTTATTAAGTGCTCTTCTGTAAATTCTTTGAGTTTGTCGATTTTTCCCAGGTGGAACCTTGACTGATTTAGACAATTATTAGGGAAGGTTGTTCTGAAATTTTGGTATTTAAGGTAATATCAGAATGAAGTGAGTGAGTTAAGTAGGAGGATACCTAGTGCTATGGCTTGGAGGTTTGTCCTCTCCAGCCTCATGTTGAAATTTGATCCCCAGTGTTGGAGATGGGGACTAATGGGAGGTGTTTAGGTCATGGGGGCAGATCCCTCAGGAGTGAGTTCTAACTCTATTAGTTCCCAAGAGCACCTCTGCCCTCTGCTCTCTTGTCTTTCACCATGGTGATCTCTGCACATATCAGCTCCCCTTCGCCTTCACCATGATTGGAAACAGTCTGAGGTCCCACCAGACACAGATGCCAGATCTTGAACTTTTCAGCCATCAGAATTATGAGCCACATTAACTTTTTTTCTTTATAAATTACCCTACTTCAGGTGCCCCTTTATAGTAACACAAAATGAACTAAGACATCTAGGACTAAATATGCTAAGCAGCAAGAAAAGCATATACAAAGACCCTAAAACAGGAGCCATATTTGGACTATTTTTTTTCTAATGGTAATGAAGCCACTATGACCAGCAGGGTAAAAGAGAGAGGAAGAATAGTTGAAGACGGGATCAGAGAGATGGGCAAGGGCTGGATCACACAGGGCATGGCAAGGCATAGTAATAAGTTTGTGGGGGTTTTTAATTTTTTTTTATTTCAGGATATTATGGGGGTACAAACGTTTTGGTTACATATTATGACTTTTCCACACCCAAACCATGATTTGAGGCATGCCCTTCCCCCCTACAGTTCTCACCGCATCCATTAGTTGTGAGTTTACCCACCCCCAACCCCCCAACCCCAAAAGAATATTACTACCATGTGAGTACCCTAGTGTTGATCAGTTAGTGCCAAATTGATGGTGAGTACATGTGGTACATAGTCTTCCATTCTTGTGATTCCTCACTTCAGAGGATGGTCTCAAGCTCTATCCAGGAATATATAAGAGGTGCTAGATCACCATTGTTTTTTGTAATTGAGTAGTATTCCATTGTATACACATACCATATTTTATTAATCTACTCATGGATTGACAGGCATTTGCGTTGTTTCCACATCCTTGTAATAGTGAATTCTGCTGCCATAAACATTTGAATGCATATGTCTTTATTATAGAATGACTTTTGTTCCTTTGGGTAGATGCCTAATAGTGCTATTGCTAGATCAAATGGTATTTCTATTTTTAGCTCTTTGAGGTATCTTCAAATTCTTTTCCACAAAGGTTGCACTAATTTGCAGTCCCACCGGCAGTGTAAGAATGTTCCTATCTCTCCACATCCTCAGCAACATTTGTTGTTTTGGGATTTTTTGGTAAAGGCCAATCTCACTAGGGTTAGGTGATATCTCAGTGTGGTTTTGATTTGCATTTCCCTAATGATTAGAGATGTTGAGCATTCTTTTATATGATTGCTAGATATTTTTCTATCTTCTTTTGAAAAGTTTCTGTTCATTTCCTTTGCCCATTTATTGATGGGGTTGTTTGATTTTTTCTTGTAGATTTTTTTGAATTCTAGATAGATTCTTATCAGCCCTTTATCAGATGTGTAGAGAGCAAAAAATTTCTCCCATTCTGTAGGTTGTCTATTGGCTCTAATGATAGTTTCCTTGACTGTGCAAAAGCTTTTTAATTTGATCAGGTCCCATTTATTTATTTTTGTTGCTGCTGTGATTGCTTTGGGGGTCTTCCTCATAAATTCTTTGCCTAGGCCGATGTCTGAAAGAGTTTTCCCTATATTTTCTTCTAGGATTCTTAAGATTTCATGCCTTAGATTTAAGTCTGTTATCCATCGTGAATTGATTTTTGTAAGAGGTGAGAGGTGGGGATTCAATTTCAATCTTCTGCATGTAGTTATCCAGTTTTCCTAGCACCATTTATTGAAAAGAGATTGTTTTCAATAAATGTGTATATTTTTGTCTGCTTTGTCAAAGATTAGATGAAAATATGGGAATGGTTTCATCTCTGGATTCTCAGTCCTGTTCCAAATGTCTACATCTCTGTTCTTGTGCCAGTACCATGCTGTTTTAGTTACTATAGCCTTATAGTACAGCTTGAAGTCTGGTAGACTGATATCTCCCAGTTTGTTCTTTTTGCTTATGATTTCTTTGGCTATATGAGGTCTTCTCTGGTTCTATGCAAAGCATAGAATTGTTTTTTCTAGATCTGTAAAGAATGATGATGGTACTTTGATAGGGATTACATTAATTCTGTAGATCACTTTAGGTAGTATGGACATTTTAAAAATGTTGATTCTGCCAATCCATGAATAAGGTAGATTTTTCCATCTGTTTACATATTCTACAATTTCTTTTCTTAGTGTTTCATAGTTCTCCCTGTATATGTCTTTCACCTCTTTCGTTAAATATATTCCTAGATATTTAATTTTCTTTGAGGCTATCGTAAAAGGTACTGCATTTTTTAAATTTGATTTTCAGATTGAATGTTATTGGCATATATGAATGCCTCTGATTTGCGTGTATTTATTTTGTATCCTGAGACTTTACTGAATTCATTTATCAATTCCAGGAGTCTCTTGGTTGAATCCTTGGGGTTTTCTAGATATAATTTCATATCATCAGCAAATAATGAGAGTTTGATCTCTTCTACTCCCATTTGGCTGCCCTTATTTCCCCTCTCTTGTCTAATTGCTCTAACAAGGACTTCCAGCACTATATTGAGTAGAAGTGGATATAGTGGGCAACATTGTCTGGTTCCAGTTCTAAGTGAGAATGGTTTCAATTTTTCCCCATTCACTATGATATTGGCTGTGGGTTTATCATATATGGCCTTGACAATTTTAAGATAAGTCCTGTCTATGCCTATTTTGTTAAGAGTTTTTATCATAAAGGTGTGCTGGACTTTGTCAAATGCTTTTTCTGCATCCATTGAGAGAATCATTTGGTCTTTGTTCTTGCTTTTATTTATGAAGCGAATTACATTTATAGTTTTGCATATGTTGAACCAGCCTTGCACTTCTAGTATAAAGCCCACCTGGTCATGGTGAATTATTTTTTTGATATGCTATTGGATTCTGCTTGCTAAAATTTTGTTGAGGATTTTTTGCATCTATATTCATGAGGGATATTGGTCTGTAGTTTTCTTTTTTTTTGTTGTATCCTTTCCTGGCTTTTGTATCAGGCTGATATTGGCTTCATAGAATGAGTTAGGGAAGATACCATCTTTCTCAATGTTGTGGAATAAGTTTTATAGTATAGGTATGAGTTCTTCTTTGTATATTTGGTAAAACTCAAAAGTGAAGCCATCTTGTCCAGGACTTTTCCTTTTTGGAAGGTTTTTAATTGCTGCTCCAATTTCTGTGCTTGATGTTGGTCTGTTCAGGAATTCTATTTCCTCCTGGATGAACTTAGGGAGGTTGTATGTTTCTAGGAATTTGTCCATTTCTTCCACATTATGTAGTTTTGGGGCATATAGGTTTTTATAGTATTCAAAGATAGTGTTTTGTATTTCCGTGGTGTCTGGTATTTCCTGGTGACCTCTCCTTTTTCATTTCTAATTGAGTTTATTAGAGTCCTTTCCTTTCTAGTTCTTGTCAATCTAGCAAGAGGGCTGTCAATTTTGTTTATCTTTTCGAAAAAACAGCTTTTGGTTTTGTTGATCTTCTGTATAGTTCTTTTATTCTCAATTTCATTTAGTTCTGCTCTGCTCTTCATTATTTCTTTACTTCTGCTAGGTTTGGAATTGATTTGCTCTTCCTTTTCCAATTCCTTGATACTGTTTATTAGTTTGTTGATTTTTGAACTTTCTGTTTTTTGGATGTGAGCATTTAATACTATTAGTTTTCCTCTCAGGAATGCTTTTGCTGTATCCCACAGATTTTGATAACTTGTATCCCTGTTATCATTTAGTTTGAAGAATATTTTGATTTCCTTCTGTATTTACTCCCTGACCCAACAGTTATTCAACAATAGATTGTTTAATTTCCAAGACTTCATGAGGTGGTGAGTATTTCTGTTGGAACTGAACTCTAATTTTATACCACTATGATCTGAGAAGATACACAGTATAATTTCTATTTTTTTGAATTTGTTGAGGTCAGATTTCTGACCTAGTATGTGATCAATTTTGGAGAAAGTTCCATGAGCTGATGAGAAGAATGCATATTGGCTTTATTTGGGTGGAATGTTCTGTAGAGGTCTGTCAGACCCTCTTGTTTTAGAGCTCTGTTTAATTCCATTTTTTCTTTGCTTATTTTCTGTTTGGAAGATTTGTCCAGTTCATTCTCTGGGGTGTTGAAGTACCTGACTACTGTGCTTCAGGCTGCCCCAAGTCTCACTCCAGTTAGTATTCTAACACTTATTTCCTCTAGAGCTCAACATTCCCAAGCTTCATGACTTCTGATTCATGGGTCAGCCTTGCCTTACCAGGTTTCCATGCCAGAAGCAGAGCTTTCCAGTGTTAACAGAGACCGACTTTATACAGCTTGTGTTAAGGACTGGCTAACAACCTCACTTAGGTATTTCACACCTTGGAGAGAAAAGTGAAACTTTCGTTACCTGAATTTTTTTAAGAAATAAAGTTGATCATATAGTAATGATTTGTGATTAATGACTAATAATTTGTAGATCGTGGTTTATCTTGTTCTGTATAGGTGATAGCAATTCATAGAATGAAGAGTATGCAATACTGGTGTCAAGCAGCACACAGTCCCTGAGCAACAACATGGAGTAGGTGCTAGGTTGGCTTGCCACACTTCTATAGATTCAAGTGATAAGGAGACAATTAATCCAAATGCATTTATAGTTTATTACTTACACAGCCAGCATAAGGAAGGCCACCATGGCTTCAACTCCCCAGATCCCTAGAAGGGCCAGGACTTGGATGAGACAAGTGATGTGCTTAGGGCACAAAATTTAAGGTACTCACTCTCAGAATCATGCAAGTTCGTGGTTACCTCTTGTATGATCCTCAGAATGAGTGGCTCCTTAAATTTTGCATCTCATTTCCTCACTCTAATTCTGGCCCTGGTCCCCATTCCTACTGGACAACATTGAACTGGATGGGCCCGATGACAAGGAAAAAGAGCAGTGGACTGCCCTATAGGTGAGGACCCAATTCCATATTGCACCTGAGTGGTTTTGTAGCCTGCAGATGGACCTAGGCTGGGAGGTGTGAAGTGGAAAGTCGTATACCTCACTAGTGCCAGGGGGTCAAATGAGAAAAAAACATGTGAAAGCTGCTCCTAAGGCTCCCTATCTGGCTATGTTCTGGGAGGCTCACAGCATATTCCACCAAGACAGCCTAGCCATGGTTTAGCCTTGCCTATATGGCTGATGTGAACATGTGCAAGGTCACCAGTGTATCAGGGTAAAGCTCTTCTCCTAGTACTGGTATTAAAGAAACATATGTTTGGATTCCTACTGTTTTCTAACCCCACTTCTTAATAGCTGTATGATATTATGTAAGTTATATAAACTATCTAAACTCTAAAAAGAAAGAAAAACTAACATATAAGGATGTTATAGGGTTAATGTATATAAAGCATTTAAGGAGGGCCTGGCATATAGTAAATGTTTGGGAAGTAATAGCTATTTTATTAGCTATTAGATCTAAATTATGACTTATACATGGTTACAATATAGTTAAATAAATGCTGTAGCCTAAAAGTTTGTTTTGAATGTTTTAATCAAACAAATAACATTATTAGAATAGTAAGTTTAAAAACTTTCTAGGAAATCAATGTTTTTACTATTTGATGTCCGTTTTGTAGGAATATATATAAAAGATATTTATGTAACAAAATACACACATTTGTCAAAGTTTTCACTTATATTTTGTACATAAAATATTCAAACAACCATCAGAAACATTGACCCACTTTTAGTTATCCTTTAAGAGCTACATAATGCATATTTTCAGAGTTCCTCCTCAATGGATTTATTTATTTTACTTATTAATAACATAAATGCATTCATGCGCACTTATGTTCATTATTCACACCTGAAAAAATTCTTTTTGTGTCAAGTGATAAGCCATGTTTAAATTGGACCTCTGTCCAAGTAGGGCACTCTTTTTCAACTTATACTCAAAATAGAACATGAGCTCTAAAAAATGTTTTACAATTGAATGAATAAAGGGGATAAGGATGTACATCTGTACACTCTTTAGAGCCATGAATTCATAATTTGCTTTTAATTCAACATGCTCAAAACCACAAATATTAGTACCTTTTCTCATTCATCTTCTAAATTCTATTTTGCATTATTTTTCTCAAGACCATCACTGTCATGAAAAGCTTAAAAATTAAAAAATATGAAAATTGGCACAACTTATCTATGATAGCAAAAAAAAGTTAGATAAACTTTTAAAAATATGACAAAATGCATGCACTAAATTGCTAAAATGCTTTTCATCCAAATCAGTTTCTCTATTATCTCTCTGATAGATCCATTAAAAATTCTATTATTAATATAATTTATATGCCTTTCTACCAAGAAAGGCATGCATAAACTCAAAATGTACTTAACATCATTTTCTTTCATTACAAATGTACTTAGAAATAACATTTCATATGAGTAGAACATTGTTTTTGTTGTGGTCATAACAAAAGTATTATCAAACTGTAATGGGCTGTGTGTTTTATTTTCTATTGATCTATTTTAACCCTTTGACTACCTGATATTGTCATTTCATTCCATGAAATTCTAAAACAATTTTTAAAATTATATTTTATCTTTGGATTCAATAGGGATATTAATTTTGTTTGCCAATTTACTCTTTGCTCTTATTATACATCATTTACTTAGGTGACTTAATAGAAATGTTAAAGAACATGCACCGTCAAATACTTTTGATTTTCTTCTTTATGGTGTGCATGCTATTAGAATAAAGAATTTCAACAGGATGGAGAGGAAAGCCTTTTTACAGATAGACCTAAAAATTCACATATATTGCTCAAGATATTTTGGCTTTTGAGAGCCAGAAACCTATCTTAAACTGAATTGCAGGCAGAGAGAACATCTGGTTTCAAAGATTCCTCAAATGATAGCATCAAGGGCTTAAACTTTCCTATTATATCTCCCAATTTTTATATTGCCTTAATTCTCTGGTAGGCTCTTACAACTTTTGAAGAAATTTTTATAAGCCTCTTTTAGAGCTAGAATGGTGGAGGGAAAGAGGTAGTTTCTCAAAGGGATGTTGAATAGGGAAAAATTATATATATGAAATCTATCCATATATACATAAAATATCCATTACAAAATAGCCAACTTAATACTTTAGTTGGCAAATATTTCTTGTGGTTGCCTTATCATTTAGAATCTTTAATAGAATATGCATGAGGAAATTCATCACCCATTGAGTTGCTGTTCAAAGTCAGCTTCTTCAGATGGAAACATTTATAACACCATCTCTTCCGCTCTCCTTCCTTTAATGTTTCCATCACATACTTATCTCAGCATCATATTGTATAGTTAAGATTGCCCACTTTTGAAACACCGGGGTAAAATGATGTGATTAAGGCCCAAGTCAATTAGTAGCATAAATCTCCTTAATGATATAAAGGTATTGGCTGCTTCCCTAATCATAGACATTTAATTTTCTTTTATGTAAATCTCGACTCAATTATCTTTCTTTTTTGCTTTCTTACTGCAACTATATATCTTGATTCCTCATCCATATTCCTTCAAGTAGATGCAAACAGATAAAAAGTGATCAGGGTCAGAAGAAAGAGCCTTTGTAGCAAAAAAGTGTAATTCTTTCATGTAGCACAAAACTCCTATCCAGCAGCCTTTTGACAGTTTTTTCGGTTTGTTTGGTTTTTTTTTTCCATTTGGGAGGGATGGACAGTGGTTTATAAATTAAATTGGTTGCAAACATTAAAAACCTGGGTTGTTTTATTGTAAAATCTGGAATTCCAGCTTCTTTTGCAACAGTCGTATGATTGGCAATCCTAGAACCAAAGCCCTAGAACTGATATGGCTGAGTTGTAGTTGTGGGTGTAAACAGGTCACAGCCTCTGCAGTTTACCACAGCATCACCCATTTCTCCATTTATGACAACTTCAACAATTATGATCATTACTCAGGCATGACCTTCTTTAGTTACTATTTCAAAGTTAGGAATTGATCTTTGTAAAACAACAGCTAATATATCCATAACTCTTAATGTTTTTATCTTCTAAATATAGGAATAGAGTGGACTGTAGATATTTTTTTTAAAAATGGCAACAACATGGATGGAACTGGAGGACATTATATTAAGTGAAATAAGCCAGACACAGAAAGACAAATGTCACATGTCCTCGCTCATATGTGGAAGCTAAAAATCACTGGTTACATGGAGGTAGTGAATAGAATGGTGGTTACCAGAGGCTGGGAAAGGTAGTACTGATGGAGGATAAACAAGAGTTGGTTAATGGGCACAGTAATACAGTTAGAAAGAATAAGATCTAGGCTGGGCACAGTAGTTCATGTCTGTAACTCTAGCGTTCTGGGAGGCCAAGGCAGGAGGATTGCTTGAGCTCAGGAGTTCAAGACCAGCCTGAACAACAGCAAGACCCCTTCTCTAACAAAAATAGAAAAAAATTAGCCACACGTGGTAGCACACTCCTGTAGTCCCAACTGCTTGGGAGGCTGAAGCAGGAGGATCACTTGAGCCTAGGAGTTTGAGGTTGCAATGAGCTGTGATAATGCCACCTGTTACCCAGAGTAAGAGAGTGAGACTCTGTCTCTGAAAAAATAAACAATAAGTGTTCAGTAGCATAATAGGGTAACTATAGTTAACAATTGTATATTTTGTATATTTCAAAATAGCTAGAAGAGTGGATTTGGGATGTTCTCAGCACAAATGAATGATAAATTTTTGAGGTGATGGGTATCCTAATTATCCTGATTTGATTATTACACATTGTATGCTTGTATCAAAATATCACATGTGCCCCATAAATATATATAACTATTATATATCCATAAAAATTAAAATAATTTTTAATAATAAAACATTTTCCATGAGATTACTATTCTTGAAAGTGATGTGTTAAATTGCAGTTTTCTTACATTTTCTTTTTTCTGTTCTGCCCTCACTTCAGCTCTTTAAAGATGAAACATCTGCTTTCCTGTCTAGAGCTATTTTCTTTGCATAGTTCAAGAATAATTAGTCTGTTTATATTTTTTTCTTTTTATAGACTGCACAGAGTTGGAGAGAATATCTAGCTCTTTAGATATGGGGCTATTTGTATAGTATTACATTGTGCAAGGTTGTTTAAAAAAAACCATAAAGTAGCTAGTATGCCCTAACTTTGCAGCTGAGTAAGTTACTACACTGTGGGACTTGGGGATTCTCCATGCTGTTGAGTAGCATTTTACAATCAACACCTCTCCCCTTTTCAGGATATCGAATCCCTAACAGGAGGGCTGACTGGTTCTAAGGGGGCTGATCCACCGGTAAGTTAGATTCTTCATTAAATTTAACTGTTGATGAATGGAATTGTGTACACACCAGATCATCAGACAGTTGCTTGTATATCATTTGTCATATACAGGTAGGTACTTTTTAGATTGCAGTAACTCATACAAAAGTGTGAAAGTGCTTTGAGGTGTGCTCTGGTGTTTATAAAAGTTTTAATAACTCATAAAATTCATCTCCATTTACTGGTACTAAAAATAGGAATAAAAGCTTCATTAGAGTAGCTTCATAATTTATGTTCTACTAATGGGCTACACTAACTTGAGAGTTTTTCATTCTAAATATGAGCGTAGGATTCAGGTTGCAATATATTTTCTAGTTACTGTGAAAAATTATATCCATGTTATAAATAGTATTGATTCTTGATCTTGTTGTTTCTTTCCTGTCTAACCCAGGAAGCTTCTAGAAAATTAGAGACAGAGTTCTAAAGTTTTTAAGAATTATCGTTTTTAAGCAGTTAGAAGAGCTTGATGGTCTATTGTTGGAACATCTTAGTCCTTTCTGTGATGTCCGATTTCAGAGAACATTGACAAAGATGATATTCCTATGGCTTTATGTTTGAGATACAAACATGAATTCAAAGAATATATATTAAGTAATAAGACAGATTCAATTTATATCAACAAATAGTGCATAAATTTTATCATTACTTGCTTTTTGTTTAGCACAATGAAATTTAATGAGGAACATAAAGAACCCAATGTTATCAATTTTTAGCTATACTTCATTTAGGCATCTAGGTGAAGAACATAATTCCATTAAAATGCTAGTGAG
>CM052440.1:29969627-29995800 GCA_028533085.1 Varecia variegata
TATATATATATATATATATATACTCACACACATTGAGATCTATGTTCCATAAACATTTATAAAGCTTAAATGGTCTAATTTATGTTCACTTCTTATTGTGATGGTGACCACAGAGCTTGTTTTACCTTTTCTTTTTGGCATCTATCCCTTCTGAAAGAGGTAGAAAGGTCAACTAATTTAGTTTACCCAGGGGAGTCTGCTCGCATCTCTCTGCCTGTGGTCTTTTCCCTCCCTGCTATTGGCACTGGGGCACTCTTTGCTATTGGAATACTGAAAATAGCAGGAGACTGTAGACATCATGTGCCACTGAATCCCTTTGCTGTAAAAAGAACTGCTTCTGAAGCTGCAAATGTGACAAGGAGGCAGCAGCTTCAAAAAAAAGAGGACTCAATAGATATTTTGGCTTATGTTCTAGAAATCAGGTGGAGAAAGTAAAAAAAAAGAAAGGAATAAAAAAGGAGCTGTTGATTGCTAGTTTTTGCTAATCAGAAGGACACATTGAAAATGAATTTGCTGATCAAAATCACCTTGACTCAAACTTCTCGTTTTACAAATGAGGAAAGTAGGGCCAAGAAAGCTTCAATAAGTAGCTTGGGATCTATTAAATTTTAAAATCTTAAGTGCCTGATTGTGTTGGTTTTATTTATTAAACCACCTCTGACAATACAGGTGCTTGATTGATTAGATCACCAAAAAAAGAAATTCTTTAAATATTAGTATTATATAAAATTTATCTTTCTCCTGAAAATTGTATTACATATATTGGAACTTTGTTTTATGAAATTAAAGAATTAAATTAACTTTATGGATTAATGAATCTTCATGGTTAAAAACTGACAAATAACCATAGCAAACTCCCATTTATTTGTTACATTTATTGAATAATTTTATCGTAGCCAATACTGAATTTTAGGAAATCAAGATTTTGCTTATAATTCACATTGAAGAATATTCATGAAAATTTTATCTTGACATATTATAAAGTGAATTTTAAGATAATATGCATTAACAGACCATTAAAGCATTTCCTAGATGGAAAAAGGTGACACATTTTCATTTTGTTGTTAGTTGCATCACAAATGGCCACAAGAGGGCAACCTATGAAAATAATTGAAATTCCAAGGAAACCCTCAGCAGCATTTAATATGTGGGTTTTGTTATGTATTTGATCATGAATTTAGTATTTTTGCCAGAATATTATATATAAAAGGATTCCATTTCAACTATTAGTATTTAATTTTTTTCAAACTAGAAAATCAATTGAGACAAATTAATGTCTACATTTTCCTTTAGGTCACGGTCTTGACAGATATGCAATGGATATATCCCATGTGTGACACCAGAATCAGATGACATCTTTCTAGTAAATCTAGAAAAACAGTTGTAATGGACTGTCAATACTGTCTTAGGAGAGTTACAGTCTTTCTTTTTTTTAATTTTTAATTTTATGGGTACATATTATTTGCACATATTTATGGGATACATGTGATATTTTGATAGAAGCTTACAATGTGTAATAATCAAATCAGGGTAATTGGAATTAAACATTTATCATTTTGTTGTATTAGGAACATTCTAAATACACTCCTCAAGTCATTTTGAAATATGCAATAAATTACTAATTATAGTTGCTCTGTTGTGCTACTGAACACTAGATTTTATTCCTACAAACTACATTTTTGTACCCATTAACCAACCCCTCTTTATCCTCCCCACCCTACTACTTTTCCCATCCTCTAGTAACCATCATTCTCCTTTCAACTATCAAAATGACTCTAGTTTTTTAAAGATTGTCATGGATTTTGATGACCCTTGATTAGTTACTGATAATGCCCTTACCTGCTTTTAAGCACATCAATAAGATCTAAGGCAAAAAGGATCCCTTATGGATTAAAATATTTCTGGTAGGCCAGGTGTGGTGGCTCATGTCTGTAATACCAGTGCTTTGGGCGGCCAAGATAGAAGGATCACTTGAGGCCGGGAGTTCAAAACCAGCCTGGTCAACACAGCGAGGCTTGTCTCTACGAAAAATAAAAATATAAAAATATACTTTTGATATGTAAAAGTAGATTAATTACTAATTTCTGTATTTTTCTGTGAGTCAAGGTAATGTCATATAAAATGATACATCAAAGAGGAAAAATGTTTAAAGGATAAAGAATGATTTGGCATACTAAGTACTTCAAAAATCCCTGCCCACACTAACCTCCCACCCCAGCAATCCCCAAAATAATGCACATCATATAAAATGTACTTTAACTTTTGTTCCTAGGGAAATAATGTGGTAGAGTGCTCAAATTGAATTTCTGGAAGCAGGTGTCCTTTATAATAGCATCACCTTAATTCCTGCCAAGAACATAATGTGCAGCACACAATTCCAGTTTTATTAATTTCATTATTGTTAGCAGTACTTTGCCCATCCTACCAGACGTACTGCAGGGTGACTCAAACAGCTCGAGAGAGAAATTCTATTTATATCCCAACATTGTGTTTTATTTGGTTACATGCCTTAATTTTTAAGATATGCCATTTTTAAATTTAATAAGGATTTAATAATATTGGAACAGATATTTCATAAAATTATATTTTGGATAGTGCCTCATATCATATACTATGGTCTTAAAATTTGGGATTTTATAAGTCGGAATAAGCCACATTAGTAGAAAATAACCCTTTGATGTATGATGGAAAAAGCTTGAAAATAGTTTCTTTTTCAACTCACTGAGAAGAAATTCTTTCAGGTAGCTTTAAAGCCTTTTTTTAATTTTTAACCGAGGATGAGCCCTCTATTTCATTTAATGTTCCTTTAATTACAAAATATGTGTAAGGTGAACTTACAATCTTGTTGTAAATAACAGCATCAGTTGATAATCTGAACACTTACAAATCAAACTCAGAAAAGGAGTGAAAAATACTAGCTTTGTATATTATGCTCTGGAAACTAGATGTTTTTGTCAAGTAAGTAACATCCTGTGGTTGGTTTCTTTAAGGAAAACTGTCAATGATGTTTATTCAGAATTGTCCTTCCTTCTTTCTGTGACCTATGTATGCATCATTTTTCTCTCTATCACAGACACCTAAAGCATAGCACATAAAATAATTATGGGGAGCAAAAACAGAAGAGGGGAAAAAAAACACGGAATGGTAATAATGCTTAGAAAAATGTTGGAGAATAGTAGAAATAATATACAAATGAAATCAACAAATATTTTACTATCTCTAATGTTATCCTCAACTAAGACGTCCAAGTATAATCCTCTCAAGAACCCTCTCAGGTACGTGTTATTATAGCTAGTTAATAGCCTCAGACACCATGACTTTAAAAGTTAATTATCTTGCCCAGGACACATAATAGACATTACACAAAGTAGCAGAGCCAGCATTCAGCTCACATCATCTGATTCCAAGTCAGGTGATGACATGTATATTATACTATATTATGTATTTTATATATAATATATTTATTTGTTCTTGTGAAAATTCCTAATGGATATCACTAAACTACTGGAACACTAGAGATCAACAAGTTTCCTGAATATTCAAAATGTCTAATATAAAAAAGTAGTAGAGAAAAGAGAGTAAAAGCAAGAAAGGGACATAATTTGCCAGAATTGGAGGTGGAAAATTTGGGTTCCATATATGAGAGGCACAAGAGCACAATCAAGAAGTAGAAGTCACTTCCCTACCCATATGTACCCACTCACCTTTATTCTACCCTAAACCCAGTTCTACATACAGATGCTGTTAGCTTTTGTTGTCTGTACCTAACCTGTCCCTGACCTGTAATCTTACCCAGTTGCTAAATATATTAAAGCTTTCTTTCAGGTGTTAGAGCTATGCCAGTCAATTTTGGTCCAATTTCTAAAGCTCTTTTAAGCTTCTTTGCAGGTATTTTTTGTTTGTTTTTCATTTTTTTAACTGAGAGATTTACACCAATCCTTGTTACAGAACCAAAGACAATCATGTTACGGCACCACTATCTTGGAATTGGATGACATTGGCCTTTGGTTTCACACATAGCCTTCAATTCTTTCCTATCACCATGAGTTTCCCCATCTTTTTGAGATGCCATCAAAATGGAGTTTAGATTTCAATCATTCTGAGGACTGTATCTGAAGTCAAGCATGATTTTTCTAGCTCAATTTTCTTGTTTTCAGGCATCAATACAGGCTTTGAATTCATTAACAGCTCTTTCCAAGTGCTTAGTACATGTCCATGCAAATTGCACATATTACAGACAACCTTAAAATGTCAGAGTTACTGAGATTGATAAACTTAAATACTGACCATGCCCCCAGGGTGTGTATGTGCACAATTTTAGTGATGAGGCACTAACCTATTTGAGTCCAATTCTCTGTATAGGTTGTATACGATTCGCATGAGCTGATGGATACATTTCTGATATCCCAGAAGCCTTCTATTCTTTATGTATAGCATACTTTTATGTAGTCCTACAGATATATAGGTACACATATGTATATTTTATATGTAGTCATACAAACATTTCTATGAGCAACATCATTACCACTGTTTTAACTGAGTTGGTGTCATTCTACATGAAATTTGCCCAATTATTCACATTTAAGAGACTAAGCTAGTCTTTAATTTTTAATAATATTGTTAATAGCAGTATTACCTAACCCCCTTCACTTTTGCCAATTGATATCATATTTAACATATTGAGTTTTTAATTTATATAACTTATAGCTTAGAAGTAGTTACTTCCATTATCAAAATTCTGAAAAAGGCCAAAACTGCTAAAGGAGTATATCCTTGTCTATATTCTAGTTGCTGTCTGTAGTAAAATTTGGAAGGCATAAATCTTTAAGACATGTTCTTATCATTATGAGACATATATAAAATTGTGACTGGGGGCAAATGCTAAAATAATTTACAGATTATAGGATTGGACTGGTCCAGAACCTAAGAAGTTAATAATTAAAGAATGGGGTAAGTAGAAATTAACAAGCACAAATCTACTGTACATTTTTCTGGATTTGCAAGTTGGCATCTGGGTAATGTAAAGCAAGCACCTGAATTATATATACGAGGTTATATATGGTTGTCCACAACTCTTAAGAAGAGCATATTTTGCTGTTAAGTGCTTGGAGATATGAAGATCTACTTTCCAAACCACCTGTCCCTTTCATTGCACCTGTGCTTTCCTACATCATTTCACATGGAATCTATTCCCTTGGTAAGGGAAAGACAGATTAAGTGCAACAATCAATTAGTACAAAATAATATTACAGGTCACTCTCTATAAAGGATTGTTGGCATAATTTTCTGATCAAGAAAATAGTAAAAAAAATGATTTTTTATTGTAGGTTGTTTGAATTCTTTGTAGCTACTTGAGTGGTGCCCAAAATGTAGCTGCCTTGTTTGTAGGAGATAAAAGAATACTAAGTAAAATTTACCTTCTTTAACCTCAATATCACAGTCTTACTTTCATCACATCTTAGGTGGAAAACGATGTGGTTAACACTTCTCTATTCAAAATAGACTCCAAACTCAAAAACACGATATTTTTAGCTAACACATAATAATTTTCATTTAAAAAACGTTCTGGTGTCCTGATTTATCTAAGTTGAAATCTATTTAAGTATCCTTCTATAAGTTCCTTGAACCCATGTGCATCACTAAATCATACTCTATATAACTTGATGTCTATGGTTCTTAATAACCATACAAAAATTAAAAATATTTATAATTAACTTCAATAAATATTGTCTCAACTCCTTCTAGGCATAGAAGATATAGTCCTGAGGAAGAGTCCTTACTCTTGTGAAGCTTAGGGTCTCAGTTTATAGACATAGAGGCTAAAATATAGACTTGTCTGCCACATCTTATGATTTAACTATCAGTGTCTTAGTGCTAAAGGTTTATAAGCCATTATCCATGCTCTTTAAGAGAACTGACAGAGAATCGAGGGAGATGAATATACAAATAATTCTAATATAAGAAATACAGTTGTAAGCCTTCTAATAAAATTATAATCAGGATGATCTGGGAGTATGAGAGTGAGATATTGCACTGTGTCTGAATGTTTCAATAAAAGAATTAATTATCATATGAACATTTATATTTTATACTGAATAATTACAATATATTAATGACATAAGGATTGATTGTAAATATGATAAACTGACTGATCCTTTTCTCTCGCTCATTTTATGCACACATACACACAAAGTCGTTTTAAGAATTTGAAGTTGATATTAAAAAAAAAAGAATTTAAAATTGAATATTCATTTCTTTTTTGGGCTACCTCCAAACTGAATTTTAACTACTCCATGGTTCTTATTGCTTATACTCATTTTTTTTTTAACTTGCTTTGGATTACTTTTAATTCGAGTGGAAAAACCTAATGCTGCCCAACTATGTTTTAAGGACTCCCCCTTCCCTAATCACCCCTACTGATTAAAATTGCAAAAATCAATTCCTCAACTTTTATAGTTTGTTTGGATCACCATATATTGTTATGTTTCTATTTTCCCAAAACTACAGTGTGTTACCTATTGGAGGATAACTAATGTTTTCTTCTAAAAAGTAAACATCCATTTTAGGGCAAGTTCATATTTCAACCATGCAAAATAGCTTATTTAAGGTGGACATCTTACTGACTAGAGAGGGAATGGTGTTGATGCTTTGGCTTATGTATGCTAACTGGGGTTCATTCATTCAACACATATTTATTGAGCTGCTACTTCATATGAGGAATTATTCTAAGCCCTGAAGTTATAATGATTAGCAAAACAAAATTCTTCTATGTATAGAGCCTCCATAATTCTAGTAGGAAGAAAAAATGAGTTAATTCTATGTCAGGTTTTCTTTTTTTTGCCCTGAATTTATATAAGAAAAGGTCCAGAGACCTATCTAGATCATTAGAATATTTGTTCATCTTTTGTGTGCCTGGTTTTAGGTACTGTACCCACACACACTTGTAATATACAATCATTGATATACTACAGATGCACTGTGAAGACATGATGTGGTGGGAGTCTTATACTATATGTGTAAGTTACTCTGACATATTTGGAAAATCATTTAACTGCTTACATTTGTAAGCATTTGTAAACTAATGATATTAGTGAACATTTATTAATACTGGTTTGTATTTCTCATAATGCTTATTCCTTTTTATCTACTTTTAATTCATTTTATACATTTTGAGCATTTCTATTTTCACTATTTTGAATGCCTCTTGACAATCTCACATCTCTAAATAAACTGAATTACTCCTCTTGAGGGACCCCATAAGATTGCTTTCCTATTCACACTTCCACTTAGAGCTGGCTGGAAGACTAATCTCCCATTTGATTTAAAGAGATAGATATTGAATGCCATGGTATGTTTATTATCATGACTGCTCTTTGTTGCAATTTCTTTTTTTCCCCAAAATAGTTATAGAAGAGTATAGTTGCTATCTTGTTTTTCCTTCTTAAAAATAAAAGCAAAATCTTTCAATTGCATTTCCCCCCCCTTGCCTTACTGTTAATGTTTTCCTAAAATGAGTAAACTTTGCTATATATGTATATTCTTATTTCATCAGTTTAATTTTCTTACATCAGTTTAATTTTCTTCTAAATTGTAACTTGCTTACCTTTCTTTAAATAAAAAAAAATACTTAAAATTTTTGCTAGGTGTCCCTGGTTATCTCCAATATGCTAATATCTGTAGTTTAAGAGGTTTTGCAACCAAACTGTTGTAATCTGCGGGGGGAAAAAATCAAAGCTTTGAAATGAACGGCAGGGCACATTCTATTCTATGGGGCCCATTTTTCCCTGACTACTACATAGACCTTCCCTGACTACTTCAAATGCCAGTTATTTTCACCTCTGAACAGCTTTCTTTTTAGATTTCTGCCAGTGTTTTAAAGCATGTTTATAGGGATTACCCAGGCTCTGGGGATATGTCAAGATGCCTCAGGCATAGCTCCAGCAGGGACTCCAACCAGTCAGTCTTCTGAATTTTTTTTTTTACTTCTGCCTCAAACAAACAAATTCCACTCTTACACATGGTATATCTTGGGCTTCCACATATAATTTCATTTAAAATTTATTCTTCGCCTTATAAAAAGTTTTGAAAATTTCTGAGCACAGTATTATGTCGACATTTTACTCTAAAAAGCTATGCTGTATTTCTTAACACTGACATCTAGCATTCTCAAATTATTTTGGGTATTGGTGTTGAGCTCTGTATCAAATTGCAAGCACATGTTGTTTATTGTCATGTTCCCACTCTGACCTTCCCTTAAAGTCAGAATATGAAAATTATCTTATTACTTTATTGGTCACCACAATTGATCTGGCTAATCTGTTTGGCCTGAAGACTATCACCTCCTTTCTCAGTCCACCTGGCTTGCTGTCCAACTTATCCAAGTAGACAAGAAATGTGTTTCACTTGGGAGCTTAAAAGTGGGCTGCTTTGCAGTTGAAACATCCAATCCTAGTATAATGTTTAATGGCCTCTCCTTTTAGCCTTATTTGCTGGTATTTCCTCATTTCTCTGGGCCCTTTAATATTGAGGTGCTCAATAGGTCTTCACTGTATCCGTTGACATTATGTTTTGGGAACTGCAAGGAGACTAGTGTTGCCTGTGGATAGTGTGTTGGGCTATAATGGAATAAAGTTGAGGACACAGAAAAGGTCAGGGTCAAATATTGTATGGCTTGTAGCCTATGGAGAGGAGTTTGGATTGTCTCTGAAATATAATAGGAAACTATTGCAGGGTTGAGACTAGAAGAATGTAATGGTCTGATTTACATGTTTACAGATCTCATAGGCTACTGTGAAGAATAAGCAGAAACAGTAAAGACACAATCCAAATTCTCCACGAGCTCCCAACTGAGGGGGCAGGAACAACAACATGCTAATAACTTGACTAATACTGATCTTAATAAGGGATGCACCTGACATACAAACTAATGGTGGGAAAATAAAAAGATTCATAACTACAGACTGGGGAGATGGCCTAAGAGAGGGGACACTGGAGCTGGATCTTGAATAAGAGTGAAAGAAGAATTTGGGGGCTACAGAAAAACAATTGAGAAATGGATAAATTCAACACAATATACTGGGGGAAAAATCAGAAAGTTGAAAGTTTGATTTTGAGTGACTGGGAGGATGACAATGATCTTAAGTACTGTTATGTCACTTAATTTTCACAACACCCAAGTAAGTTAAAACCTATTCTAATCCACACTCTTCTGAGGCTCAGAGAAGTTAAGTCAAAGCTTTATTTATCTAGAAAGTAGAAGAATGAGAATTTGAACATGAGTCTTTTTGACAGAATAGCCCATCCTTATAACCATTGTACTAGGATGATGATTTAATAATAATACAATCAGAATTCAAAGAAATATCCAATTCTTTGTACCTAATCAGTTGGATCAAATTAATATTTATTTTGCATGATTGTGACGACCATTGTATATAATGCCATCCAAAGCACTGTAATCATGTTACTGATTATGTGCCTTTTTGATATTAGAGGAAGGCATTTGTAATAAGAATTTCTGCATTTATTATGAAATGTTAATATTTATGTTTTTTTCATGTATTTATGTGTAATGAATGTCAAGTACAAGGAAAATAAATTAAAGAAATTAATGTATGCCCATAATTTATCATGAAATAATAACCACTTAATTCTGTTTGCCTGGCCTCCTAATCAGTAAGCTGCAAAACTGTGACTTGATCATAGTATTTTAGCTGTCTACATATCCAGTTAAAAGGTTGTGATCCCAGATATTTTTAATAATTCAATGTCAATGTGTAAAAAATGTTTTGTTGAGATCATACCCTCTGCAATTGATGTTTAACTTTTTAATTCCTTATTTATTGGACTTGATAATATATGCATTAAACTTCACTAATAAAAAAACTGTTCACATAGCCTGGACTTAGAAGAGAGTATCAGCATAAAAAAAACATAGAATTTGATGGGAAAAACGTGAAAAGACAGACTTCTCGAAAACGATTTAATAGCTAGCAGATTTTGAGCAGAAGGTTATATGGATTACTGTTTCTCAATCTTGTTCACTTCGTGACATGAATAGAAAATCATGGTATTTCTACACCACACTGATGTAGACCAGAGGAGGATGCCCAAGTCTAGGATTGAGCCCTTCACTTAGACATCCAAAACTATCTCCTCTAACCTCACTCTCAGCTGATGTCCTTGCTTCCTAATTTCCTAAGAATTTGCATAGATTCCCACCACCACAATTACTAGCATAGTGACCCACAAGCTCTGCCTTCCCACCTGTTATTAAAGGTGGTGTCCTCCTTCACTCTAAACCCAGTCTCTTGTCTTGTAGATCCTGTCTCCTCTCATCTACTCAATGACATTGCTCTGGAAAGTCCCCTCTTTCCATCCTAAACCATCAATTTTTCATCCTCTACAGGAGCCTCTCCATCAGCACATGTTCTTATTCCTCTCCCTTCTTTCCCAGCCAGATACTGGCTGTCTCATTTCTTTGCTTCGCTTTAAAACAATATGCTAAAAATGTGTTGTAGAAACACACTGTTCCTAATTTTTTTTCCTCTCATTTCTTTTTAAACTTGGTTCAGTCAGGCTTTTCTCTCAGAGTTTGACTGAAGCCAAACTCTACATGGTTGAATCCGATGGCTGCTTCTCAGTCCTCATTTTAATTGACTTCTTGGCAACATTTATGTTAATCACTGGACTTTTAGGACACACCATTCCCTTGGTCTTCCTCCAATGTTATCAGTTGCTCCTGTGCATTCTTCTTTGCTTATCCGCAGGACTCTTATTGTTGGAACACGCCAGGGCTCTGGCATGGACCTCTTTTCTATTTGCATTCATTTCCTTGCTGACCTTATTCCAGTCTTTTGGATTTCAGTATAATGTTAATATGGTCCCCAAATTTGTTTATCCACCTGCCTATGTGACATCTCAATTTAGATGAACTAATAGAAACCTCAAACTCAACAAGTGCAAAACTGAACACCTGAATTTTTCCCAAACCTGTTTCTCCTACAGCCTTCTCCATCTCATTTGGTGGCAATTTATTTTATCGTTTCATTGCTTAGGTCAGAAGCTTGAGCCACTGCAGGTGTTTTTGATACCTTTCTGTCTTTCTCAACCTGCATCTGATCCATCAAGAAAATTTGAACAATTCCATAAAATTAAAATAAATAGTTAATCATATAGCCACTCACCTGAAAATTATTTCATGTATGAAATCAAGTCATAAATCAGGTATTTATTAATCCTTTTTTCATATTATGCATTGAATTAAATTCCATGTCAGATAAAGCAGTTCCAAGATGTAATTTTGATTTATACTGTGGCTTTGTAATCAGGTAGACCTGCTTTCAAATGATGTGACTTTCTCACTTATTAGCTATGTGATCTTAGACAAGTTGCATAATTTCTCTAAGACTCTTTATACGTAACTGAGGAATAAATAGAAGGTTTATTACTATTCTTATTGAGGGTTTATTAGAGGGTTTTATAAAAGGTAACACTATGTTTGGCACATAATATCATTTAATAAGTGGTAACTGTTGGATCATTGTTACTGCTCTTAATCGAAAATAAAACAAGATAGTGATTGGCTTTGTCTTTTAAGTAAAATTCTTGGAAAAAGTAAAATTTAGGAGAAAATTAATCTACTTGCTACCATAGCAACTATGGCAGTAGAGAACTTGACGAGTAAGAAATAAGATGTCCTAAAGATTGTTTTATTCTACTCCATGGTTTTGCCTAATACTGCCCTTGTTCCTGTAAACTTTAATCTTTATAACCTTAAACATGGGGCTCTGAATGTGATATCCATTCTTCTAAATTACTGGTGATTTTTTAAAAATTTCTATTAGTCCATGCTATCCATGTTGATGTTATCCTAAAAGTCCTTATTTCATGGAATCGTTACTATCCTGATTCTTCTATTTCTCTTATCCCGTCATTTACATTACCACTTTGTGCAAACAAAGTGTTTAGAATACAGTGAAGAGCATTAGAACATATGCTTTGCTTTCTTTGGAATGTATATATTTTTTTCTTTAATGTAATATTTCTCCCAGTGCTTTTTGAATGTGTGCAGGGACATGAACATATATCTGCATGTGCATTATGATGGGTGGATGCATATGGTTTTGTAAAGGGTGTCTCTATACTTAAAAGCAATCTATGAAAATATTTTATAAAATAATCTAAACTATTAGGAAGTATTATTTAATAAAGAGGATATGGACTGGTAGTTAGAATATATAGATTTGGTCATCGTTTTGTTCATTCATTCACTAAAATCTTTCCCATTATGTATCAAGTAGTGCTTTAAGCCCAAGGTTTAAATGTTACATGTACTTAATTCTAACTATAAAAATCTAAGAATAAGAATTTTCTAATTCTCAGAACTATTCACAGATTCAAATTGGATAATTCATATAAAAATGCAACTCACAAAAAGAGTCAGAGGAAAGCAAAACTGCCAGAGAGATGTTTCAAACATTTCCTAAATATTTTTTTGATACTTGCTCTATGCCATGCATTGTGGTGGTCCTTGATAATAATATACTAGAGGTTTCATATAATCCATAACTTTTGCACACCTGGGTAGCTTATTACATCTAAGCTTTAGCTAGGAACTATGCTTTTTGATTTAAAAAATTCCAAATTCTGTATAAGAGACTGAAAATTCTTTGTACCTTGATTTAGTAAAAAGTATCATAAAGCATATATGGACACTGGAAAGTAAATAAAGTGCAGAATATAAACTTATCCACAAGAAATTTTTGTTTAGTCACAAATGCCTAAGGATTTTACCAATGAACAAAAAGTGGTTGAAATTCATCTTCAACACTATACTATATGATAGAACATGCAAGGCACATCCAAATGTAAGTTCAGTGTATAATAATCTGTGTGTGGTTCTCAAGTCATAGAGCGGACCCAAAATTGCTCAACTAACTCTTTATGTTTATAAAATCACAGTTTAGAAACTCATTCAGGTTTTGTTGTTATAAAATCTTGAACTATGTAGGCATCGGGTATGCAGAGTGGTAGATGAAGAAACAGCATCCTGTTCTGGAGCTTTAACGTGATTTCTTTAAAACCTGGCTGATAACATATATTTAAAAACATGAGATAAAGTTAACAGAATATAAAAATATTATTAATTTATAAAATTATAGAGTTCTAATCAACTAATGTTTGTTAAAGGACTAAAAAAAAAACCCCACAGAGCTCTTAATCCTGAATTTTATATGATTTAATATTTATAAGTTAAGCATAAAGTGCATAATGGGCTATCATTCTAATACATGTAAACATTTGTGGAAAATGTGGTTCAAGTAAAGAGAAAACAAAGTTAAAAATAAGAAGGAATAAAAAATGAAGATACCATATAAAATTTATAATATATATGTGTGTGTGCATATGTGCATATGTGTATGCATGTGTATATATGTATCATGTATACACATAGACACACATATATGCACATGTCCACATACATTCATATGTATATACTTATGAAATTATATAAGACATAAAACACATTATCATCAAAATGTGAATTAAAGCCAGATTAAATATTTTTGTCTTATTATAAATAGAAGACTGTAAATTTCAATTTCAATGTGCTTTATTTTTTTTTCTCACTTGGCTACAAATCTTGAGTTATCCCACTGGATTCTAACAAAAGGTTTGATTTGTTTGGGACACCCTCAATGAATGGTTATTTTGGTAAAAAAAAATTCTTTATCTTGGAAGAAAGTCTCTAATATATTAAAAGTTTCTTTCTTTTGGGGGGATCCTCCTAATCCAAGACCTCACTGATAAAATTGACCACATTTGTTGGATGGAGTTTCTCATTTGCATGACATAAAATGCAGAGTCTGTTCCCCACTTCACCTGCCTAATCATTTCTGTTCTATCTGTGGCTGTTATCTGGCATATCATAGCTCCTTGGTAAGGATTTGTTGAATAAATTAGTGAGTGAATGGATGAACTCTACAACCCTATGCTCAGCCAGCTGTGATTGTTAGGAAGTAGAAGACCCAGAGCAGGGCGGAAGAGTAAACTCAGGGTTTTGGCTGTCTGCACAGGGTCATCTTTGCTGCATCTTTTAGAACTCATGATGTCAAATAAGTATACAGAAACAGCTAGAAGTGGATAAATATGAAGATAGATGATAATTTAGCTAGTGATACTTAACTAGCTTGAATATGCCATCCACATGAATTCACTGGGATATATAGTCCATCTGGGCTGCAAATTTCATTCCATATGGCATGACATAACTGAACACTTGCCTAGAAAATCTTTGTTATCTTTGTTATAGTGCTACAGTGCAAATTGCAATGTTGTCTCTCTCCTCCCCTCTCCTCTCCCTCTTTTCCTCTCTTTTCTATCTTCTCCCTCTCTCTTCTTTATCTTTTTCCTCCACCTCCTCCTCTTCTCTCTCTCTCCTCTCTCTCTCTCTCCCTCTCTCCCCACACACACTTTTCTTATTCTAGTATGGCCTTTTCCCTCTGAGCATTTATCATAAACGAACAGAAAATAAGCAGTCTTTTCAGCATATTCCTTGAACTCCCCAAATTCTTATCACTGTAGCAAATTTTTTAGCTTTTTACCAAATACCTATAAATAAATGAAAGAAAGGCTACAAAATTGCTTATCTTAAAACAATATATCTCAATTTAAAACAAAATTATTTTGAAAGAATGTAAAAATATTTGAGCTGAATCTTAATATGGGATATAAAAGCATAGGCCTCTGAAGTATTTTTTGAACTTTTTATTATCCCAAGCTGATAACATGCATTTCAGAAGACTTAGGAGCAATTATTCTCAGGGGCAGAAGAATTTATTAGATGACTTATGGGAGTCTTCTCTCTAAGTCTATTAAAAACAACTGTCTGACTTCAGGATTTTTATTTTACCCATTTTTAAGAAAGTGTAATTTAGTCATCCTTTCACTGTTTCATTTTTAATTCCTTTCTGTAAAAATTCAAGTGGTTGAAATAGCAAATATTAAACTTTCTAGAGCTTAAATTCTTAATTTACGTCTCTTAAAAAGGTACATCTTGAGAGATTTTTGGCAGTGGTCTGTCTGTAACAATTGAAATGGACATGTTATTTATCCTTCATGTGGTAAACATTGCCTGGAAACCAATGATTGCTACCATGAGCACATGAAATTTTATTTCACATGTAGTATTATGTTATGTATTTCTGTGTGTATATATATATAAAAACTTTCAAGTTAATACTTAAAATAGTCTTATGATAAATTAAAAGCAATCAAACTAAGAATTAAGTTTCTTGACAACTCAAAATAATCTTGGAAAGCTATGTGGCAAACTAAAGAAAATTGTTAAAATATACTAACCAAATTATGAAAATATGACTCTACATTTCATATCTTTTTTATTCCAGATAATAATGCTTTAATTTTACTTGCTTTCATAGGAATGGGGTGTTGACCACTTGAGTATCTTTACCAATTTCAGTTGAGAAATTGTTTATGTTTTCAAACACATACTTGGCACAGTTACCTTTATGTCCTCAAATACTTTTAGCCATATTTTCCCAGTCATTTCATGCCATCTTGTATCTTTCCCAACATTGATTCCTTTTCTTTTGAAAGCCTTCAACCTCCTGCTTTTGCCAGGGTCACTCTGACATATGACTGAAGTTCAGTGCTTTACAAATTAACTTACTTAGTATCGTTAGGTCAAGTCAATCACTAGCATTTATCAAACTGCATTGTGGTTTTCTTGCTAGTTAACCACCTCTTGGTAGCTGATGTCTCTCCCACCAAATTCAAAGTTCCAGAAGGACTGGTATTGTATCTTTTATAATCCTGTTCCCAGGGTCTGGAAACAGTGCCAGGAAAATTTAGGGCATTTGGTAATTAGTTTTTGATCAATGCATAATTGGATGAATAAAAAAATGAACTAGAAAATGTGGGGGAGAAAGGAAGACAGAAGGGGGCAGGTGTTGTCTATGGTAGTGAGCTAAAGAAAACAAAAAGAAAAGGGCAGGTATACTGGGAAGTACACCTTTTTCAATCAGAAGAGTGATTCTGTCCTTGGGAAAATTATTCTACTTTCTTGACTATCAATTTTCTCATATATAAAATTAATATATTACCCAGGCCAAATGATTGTGTGTAGATCAAATTAAATGTCATGTGTGCATGTCTGACATATAAATGCTTAATGTTAGCTTTCCCTTCCTTTCTAGATTTTCAGGTAATTTGCCTCCATGAAGTCTACCCTAAGCAATAAGCCCAGGTGAATTTACTCATGTGTTTAATTCATTTATAACTAATTTGACCTATGTAATTTTTGGAGTAGTTTTTCAAAATGTTTATTGTGTTTTCCCTTCAATAGATTAAGAGCTCTGCAAAGGTAACATACTTTTGTGTTTACCATGGGTAGGAGGGCCTCAAGTTCTGGTTTTCTGAGAATGATCTTTGTTTACATATATTGTCTGGCATAAAGATTGATTTTTCTCCTTTTCCCCTCAAATATGTGCCAGGTGAATTATGAATCTTCTGCTACATATGATTACTAACCATAACACTTTAGGGCTAAGTGTACTGTTTTATTAATAAATATATATTAACAAAATGCACTTGGAATCAATGTTGCTAAGTTTAAAAATCAAAAACTATCCATTTTTATTTATGAATGAATGAAACAGTGCATCTGTAAATTACACATTTGAATTTGAATATTTTCATTTTTTTCTAAAGAAACTATTCCATTGTATGGTTTGAGTAAATCACAGTATCACAATATTTTTGGTCATATTGATTAGAAACAATGTTTAAGTCAATTACTTCAACCATATTGTGTAAGCAGCATATTCATTCAGTCCACATTTATCAAATACCTAAAATGTGTTTGATTGCAGGGATAGATGTTTGATAATTATTTAAAATTAAGGAATGAAGAATCTCCAAGAAATATTAGGACATGGATATCATAAGGGGCTCATTTTCTTCTCCTATTACGTATGTACCCTTTCCTAATATGTGTTATCCTGCAACAGGATTGCAGTTAAGGAGGCCCGTCTGCATTTAAATCAATCTTCCTTTTCAGAGAGGCACATTGCTCATGAATCTTACTGTGTTTCATTACCCTGGGGTCTCAAAATTTCAAGGGCCAAAATAAGAACCCACTCAGAATATAAATTTAGGTGTTGAGAAAGTGAATGACCTTAATAGCTAGGTAACAAATCCTTTTTGCAAACCAGATGTTTGGTTGTTTACTTTGAAAAAAAAAAATTGGAAGGCAACTTAATCAAGGTATCTAATAATTGATTATAAAATATATTTTTATTTCAGTATATATGCAGAAGAAATTCAAAGACAAATAACATTGCTAGTAAAATATAACAATAACACAATCTTCTTCCTTTTCCATCTACTTATTTCTGTGAATGGAGTTTCTCAACAAATATATCCATGAAACTTAAAATTAGGACCCTGTCTCATTCTAATAATATTTTTGAATTGATACATAAGCTAGTTTTAAAAAGATAAAACTCCAATTGTATCATCAAAATATATATTTCTAATAACATTTTAATTTCTATGTTTATCAGCATTTTAATATATTTATTCTGATACATTTTATGCTAATAATATTTGTGAATGCTACCCATTCTAGAAGATAATTTTTAACACTTATAACCCATATTCATGGAAATTTATAACCAAAAATATTTTATATCCTTATATATATTTTGCAATAACAAATTATAATATTACTGATACAAGACTTTAAAGCAAACAATATAGTAATATAGTACAATATAGTAATATATAATAAAATAAAATTATGTGCATGAACAGGAAGGAAATATAAGTTGAGGGAGTAAAAGGAATGGTATAAAATTTCCAATTTTTGAGAGCTTTGTATTTTTTTTAATGGAAGATGGTGGGTATTAAATTATTATGACATTTTTATTTCATTTGATGCATTTAAATGAGTATCATCAGAGTTTTATCTTAGTAAGTCAATACTTAACAATATACTATAAATTAAATTCCTTAAAATATCTAAATTTTGAAGAAGAGGTACTTACGTATTTTTTCAAACTACGCACATCTAAGAGTACAAACTAACAAAGTTAGGAAACTACAGTGCTAGATGAAGTGTTAGGCACGGGACTTAGGGCAGCATTGGGCCGGCTCCAAGACTGTTCAGTCCATGACCATCAGGGCTTCTTGGGCCTGACTGAATAGTGCTTCTCTACAGACACTTTGTGTCAAATACAGCTGACTAAGTTTACCACTTATTATTTCCTTTAGGCAATTAATATAAGTTAAAGGGCTGTGTTTTTTAGTGAGAAAGACCGTGCCCCATCCTTTAGTAACTCCAACTCTTAATGGCATCCGGAATGATGATGATGGAACAGGCATTGATATATCAGCCTCAGCCTCTGCAGACACAGTGGACAAGGCAGGATTCTACATCTTGGCAATTTTCTGACATCACCTTTCCTGTTGCCACCAGGCAGAGAGAAAAAATTGAGATGTTTCCAAATAGACCTTCAGAATAATGAGATAACATCATTATCATAGTCTTTATAGAAAAAAGGTTCAGAAAAGATTGTATACTTTGACAATTTCAGTAACATTTAGAATAAAGCACTATACTTAAGTAATCATATATTAATACTTTTTCTACATCCCGCCTGTTTCAATATTAACCCATACCACTCTCCTCTCCCATCCACAAAAGTAATATGAAAAAGAAAAAAGTGTGTATTCTTATTGGCCAGTAAGCTTCAGAATCCCTAGCTAAAATAAAATGGTTTGCTGACTGATACAAATGTAGCAAATATATGAGATTATAGCAAGAATATGAAATTTTACCCAAAATATTTATCAGCTCCTCTATAATAATAAGAAATCTGGTGGATTTTCTGATTTAAGCAATGCCAGAACCAATTTACAAGTAGGCATAAAAGTACATGGAGGTTACATTTAGACAGTAAAAATCTATATGGCAAACATTTTTTTCCTTAAAACATGAGTTCCCAAGAAACTTCAGATTTGTATTTGAAACATATTTCTACTCATAACTCTCTGAGGAGCATGAGTTACATGCCTCACCAATATCAGAGGAAGTGTGATCCTAACATGTATCTAGAAGTGGAAGAATCAAATATTTTACATAAATCACTGATTTCCATAGCTAGTATGTGTATGTAGTCATTTTTAAAATTTGACAATCATTTGAATGAATCCCATGTAGACTAAGGAATGAGAAGGAAACAATATTAATTTGAAAAAATAGAATAACCTGGCTGCATAAGTAATTATGGAAAAAGAAAACATAATTTTCCAAGTTTACCTGCAATGATAATTAGAGTATAGTTAAGGAGATTAACAGTTTTAATATATCATAGATGATTAGTGCAAGAGAAAAACACTGTAAAAAAATAATCATTTGATTGCTTTAAAAACAAAAGGATGGGGGCCTGTCGAAGGGACACGGGAGCCAACCTGAAATGAAGGAGCTCCCGACAGCCAAAGTTGGGATAATTTGAACAAAATAAATTATGTAATATTAAATTATAACCCACAGTATAAAATATATATGAGTCTATTCTGATTTAAATAATTGAAAAAATAAATAATTGAAAAAATCCATTTAATATTTGTAGATATTCTCTCCTTCGGGAGGCAGAGCTTAATTTCACCCACTCTTATGACCCCTGTTGAGAGTGTACTAGACTTAGTGACTAACTTCCAAAGAATAGAGTATGGAAAGGGAAAAATAGTAACTTGACAGTAGAGAAACATGGCCAATTCTTCCATAGCCAAATGAAGAAGGTTGACATCATTATTAAATAGTAACATTATCTGGATGTCATGTACACAAATATGATGTCATGAGGACACTTCATCACTGTGGTATTCTTCCCCAAAACCCATAGCCCCAGCCTAATCATGAGGGAAACATCAGGCAAACATGATTGATACCATGAGATCAGGGGATATCCATTCTACAGGATACTTGGCCAGTACTTCTCAAGACCATTAAGGTCATGAAAAACAAGGAAAAAAAGCTTAGAAACTGTCACAGACCAGAGGAAACTGGAGAGACATAACAACTAACTAAATGTGATATCCTGGATTGGAATCTAGAACAGAAAGGGGACATTAATGGAAAAACTAGTGAAATCCAAGTAAAGTCTAGAGTTTAGTTAATAATAATGTACCAACATTAGTTTCTTAGTTTTGACAAGTGTAACATATAAGATGTTAGCAGTTGGGAACTGAGTGAGGAGTATATGGGAACTCTCTCTACTATCCTTGCAAATTTTCTGTAAATTTATAATTATCCTCAGTTTAAAATTTTATTTAAAAATTACCTTCTGGTTTATTTAGCAGTTTGCTAGTTAAATCATTACCTACACACATAATTTTTCAGAATGTAGAAATACCTCTAAGGAATTGAGAATCACTTTTTCTGCCTCCTCCCCATTTATGTTATAAATTTTGTTCGTAATTAGAGAATCAAAAGCACAAGTGAATAATAATTTAAGTTTCAAGAGCCCATCAACATCCTTTATAGCCTGCAGGTTCAAAGCAAGTGGTTCCTGGTTCTTGATAATGTGTAGCTATGCCATTTTAAATACATTCACAAACATACCACTTTGGGCTCATTCTATTTTCTGTCCTCGAGAAGTCTCCACCTTTGAACGTGTGTAAATGTAACATTTATTTTTACCTCTAAAAGTTGTCAAGTCATCTGAATATGATCTTTTATACAGATCGAATAATTTGTTAAAGATATAAAAATATTCTGCAGCACAACCTACATGTTTGTAATCAATATTTTTGGATCTTGAGTTAAAAATCCTCGTGTATATAAAAGATATTAATTGTTTTATATACATAAAATAAGGTTGTGATTATTTAAAACTAATGTGTGATGCTTTTAAAGGCATTGATTGTCAGACATAATGATTTTTGAGTTAAGACAGGGGAAATGAAAGAATAATTTTCTTTAGGAGTTCAGAAATGTGGAAAATATTTGGTACATTTTATTCAATAATATTCTTAGTATTATAGAGCCTTACTGAATGGTATGCATTGCTTCTCAATGTCCTAGTCAGCTGTAATATACTTTGATCTATAAATTATTTTTAAAAACTATCTACTTTAAAAAAGGCTTTGTTAAAAAAAATCTCATTGAAAAGACTGGGAGTGACTAAGAGATTTAGAGACATGCAGAAATAAGAGTGATAAAACAACAATTTGTTACTAAACAGAGCTTTAAACAGTATGTGAAACATGCTTCAGGTTAGTCAGAAGAGGTCCTCTGAATTACACTGTGCATGCTTCTCTGAAATGAAACTGTATGTTATTGGTTAACCAGGATATTTAGCATAATCACTCTGCTAGACTGTGGTGGAGGGAGGTGATTATCACTGAGAACAGATGGGCAGGTCCACAGCACTGCCAGATTCTGCACAAGCTCCATTTATCGTTGGTTCTTGCTTTTTCCCTTCTGTGTTTTTAATTTTTTTTATGCATTGTACGTTCTAAAGAACTAGCTGCACAAAAAGTCAGTGGCTGATGCCCTTTCAGCTTAGATTTCCAATGTAGAAGAAAGATTGAAAATGCTATCAGTGTGTATCTAAGAAGGATGGGGCAGATTTCATTTTACCCTCTAGTCTCCCTCAATGCATGCACGGATTTATCTGTACGCTAAGCTCTCTGCTCTGCATCTGTAGCTTCTTGTGGATTATATTGTCTCTGTGATCAGAAATGATTTTCTCGGACATGAACACCGTTTCTGGCTCCCCTAAAGTGCATCCTCCTAATGGGACCCGGTTTTACACTTTTCAAGTAAGTGTGCTTTAAATGGCTTCACTACTTAGGAAGTTAATATATAGTCAAACTTTTAATAAAGGGTAATTAATATAGAGAAAGAAAACCTGAAAAGTGTGAAAGTATTGAAGAGAATGTATGGAATGGATAGTGTGCATGTCAGTTTAATCTGCTTTAAAATATGGAAATAGAATGGCATTAGGATTCTCTGTGAATTCAAGCAAAATAATAGTGAACACAATTTTCCACAGGAATTTTTTAATCTGCTATAGTATCATCCTTGAGGGTTTATGAGATGTGTTGTCTTCTGATATTATTTATGGCTATAATATGGTGAACATTGTAGTGTTACTTCCCCTACAGTATACATCACAGAGAGAGCAGAATTAAAAGACATTTTATGAAACTTTGCAAACTAAGTCCTCTGGGCTTAGAACAATGTTTTGTATTTCATGTACATAGCTTAACATAATTCCTACTATTTAATTTTCTTATGTGTGTAAGATATAAGCAATAATACAAGAGGCTTAAGTATCATGTTTAGTATGCTTTGCAATTTGAGATAGAGTAAAACTCATTAAGATGGAAGATTTTCTGTGTTATCAAAAAGTCAAAGTGATTTATAATATAAATATAAATGTGAGTTATAAAGCTGTTACCTACTAAATGTATTTCAATTGCCTGTGAATAAATCAGTCATCAATCTAGAAAATGGTTAAGTCTGAACTAAATCAGGTTCTACCTCATTTTTATCCTCAAATTGTACCTTTCAGTACTAAGGTTTACTTTGTCATTCAGTCATATCATCATTTCATGAGAAGGTAAAATGAACCTCTTCTCTCTGTATATTTTACATGATGGAAATATAAACAGTCTGACATTTAATTATTTTGGCTATATATAGTATATGGGAAAAAATAAAAATAAAGACCTGGAGAATTAATGTAGCAAAGGTAGTTAGAATTTTTTTAAAGGTGGCTCTGAATAACTACACATCTGATTTATAAAAGTCTCTTGCCTTTGCAAACTGTAGGCAGTAGATATAATTACTCTTTCTCTCTCCCCTTTCTATACTTCTATTTTTAATCCTGTCGCCTCTCCTGTTTTACACTGATTTCTACTGATAGTGCAAGTCTGTGTTGTTACAGAATATAGTCTCTTCCCAGTGGTGATCTGCTTATTGTGGCAGTGATTCAAAATCCAAGTACCCTGGAGCTGTTCTACAGAATTATTACTTTTTTATCCTCGTACACTGAGATATAAACACCTTTTACAATATCCTGTAGCTGGCTCTTTGGGGTAGCTTTTGACATTAGGTATTCTACTTCAGTCTCTTAAAGTTTAAGGGTCAGTAAATTCCATATGCTCCGTCATGACACAGGCTTTTTACAATTCTTTCAGTAGCGATCTTACTGACACCTTTCTTGGCACGTGACTTTCTTTGAAAATACACTGGAATAATTTTTAACCACTCCTTTTTTTGTTGCTGTAATAACATATTTGTATAAAACCCCCAGGATTTTGGATAAAATGTAAATGTTGCCAAATATAAGTTCTATTCTCCTACATTTTTAATTTTATGAAATGATAGTTGACCCCGAGGCTGATTATAACAGGCAATATGTGTTTAAGTTTGGATGTTTATCTTTTTGTTGTTGTTGCTGTTGTTTGTTTTTGATTTTAGTGGAAAAAAAGAAAGAGAGAGAAATACAGTTTTTAAAGCATGAAGACACAGGTTTATATTAGTTGACTCTATGCTTTTATTTTTCAAAGGAAAAAATAAATGATTGCTATTTTTCCTTATATACATTAACCTATCTTAAGGCAGTGTATTTTCTTTGGCTGAAATACCATAAAAAGAAATGAGATGCTGTAAAAGTAACAGACCATTTGTCAAAAAAATGTGTCTTGTTTGTGAAAATGATTAGCTAAATTTTCAAAAATGGTTCTCATTATGGAATGGCATAATGTACTTCTGAAATGATTCTGCAGCAAAGAGTTGAGATTTTAATGTGTATTTTCTTAAAATTATTCTAGTACAGGAGTTAACATATGGAAAAACATTTAAGATAGCTTAGCATGAATAATACTGAGTTTTAGTTCCATTTTTTCATTAACCATCCAAACTGTCCTGCCATTTTTTCTGGCACTGTATGTTATCAAATTTTAAGAGTGAGATTTAGAATATATTTGACCTGAGTAGTTCAAAGGTGAAAAAGCAACAAATGAGAAGCTGAAGGGCTTCTAGAGACTTTCTTTTTCATTGCATTTTAATTTCAAATACATTCATGCTTCTACACACACACACACACACACACACATACACACACACATACTTTTTTCAAATAGAATATCTAACATTTAATTTAAATTAATTCCCATATGTGTGAATTGTCACTTCTGTGTTACTATGAATAGACTTGTGCTTTCATTTTTCTATTCAGAGGTGCCTGGACCCTGAATGATGCCAATGCCCAATTTGCACTGTATGTTTAATAAGTTACTTATCATCAAAAATCAAATTCTAGAATATAATTGCCTAGAATGCCCTTTGATTAACAAAAATTAAGATTAAATGCTATTACAGGAAAAGCATACTTGCAATATTTAATTGCATTATAATTGTCAATTTATGGGGCTCAAATATGTACAAGGGAAAAATCTACTTTAAAATGAAATTATACATATATGTTTATATACATTTGAATTCGTTGAATGCTCCTTAGTTCCATGTCCATTAAAAATTATGTCCCACCATGATTCCACATTTGTATTCCATAGTTTCATTTTTGCAAATAAAACCATTTATCTGCTCACTAAACCTTCATATTGGCTAATCATGATTTGATGTGTTAGTCCTCCCAGAGGTATTGGTGACCAGCATGGCTCCTTTCATTTCCTAGAAATTAAATATTAATACTTTCATTCAGTGGTTTTCAAACTGAGTCTATACAGCCCTAAGCTTTCATGGGAGTTTT
Organism: Varecia variegata; assembly: GCA_028533085.1. Taxonomy (NCBI): domain Eukaryota; kingdom Metazoa; phylum Chordata; class Mammalia; order Primates; family Lemuridae; genus Varecia; species Varecia variegata. Next base: position 29,994,440 of record CM052440.1, read on the forward strand.
TCATTAGTTGCTACAGACAGTAGGGAAGAGAAACATTCCTTTGAAGCTCCTAATGTTTCCTTGTTCTACATTTACTTTTTTGTATTCTTTTTTTTTTTTATTTCAGCTTATTATGGGGATACAAAAGTTCTGGTTAGATATATTGCCCATGCCCCTCCCGTCCCCCTGAGTCTGAACTTCCAAGCGTGTCCTTTTTTGTATTCTTGAAGCTCTATTCAAGCTTTCATGAACAACAACAAACAAAGTGCTACTATCAAATACAAAACAAAACAAAGTTTGCAAACAATTTTTTTTCAAACCAAGGAATTAATTTCAGATAGGAGCAGTTTTATCTGTTGAGCCCACAGAGAAATTATTTCTGTTTAAAATACATTTCTTTGCCTTGTAATCCTAGAATGAATAGCATTATCTGTCAGGACTGTGTATAAAGTGACTAACTCTTGCCCCCTAATACCCACTGAAAACAAGAGGAAGATCTTTACCATAAAGTATGGAAACATAATAATCTGCCATTTCCATGCTTAAAATACTTCATGTATCTCTTCTCCTTAAAAGGATAGACTTTATCTCCCCAGCTTGGCATAAAGAAGCCCTTTGTGATCTGGGACATAGGCAAAATACTGCTGTACTTGCTTTCCCAGAAAGTTGTTTGAATGCTTCTATGTGATTATCCTTGCCTTTTCACTGAACCTGCCCTTTAGATATTTTTTTCCCTTAAAGTCTCACCTCAAATGCTACCTTCTCCTTGAAGCTTTCACTCATTCCTGCATGCCATATTAAGTGCCTTTCCTTTGATCCCCTTTGCCTGTTCATACCAGTGTTGAAGCAATTTGTATGCTTTGTTATAATTCCCGAGAACATTTTATTAAGCTGTGTCCCTAACATATGGATACCACCAATATCTCTGTTTAATAAGCTGGGGGTATATATTTAAAAGGTAAATAATTGAAACATGAAATTTTAACACGATAGGCACTAAATGATTTTTCTTTTAACTCTCTAGGCAGTTGGTAAGATATAACTCTTTATTAATAGGGACAATGTCTTAAGATATATAAAGGTAAGTTAGTTTAATACTAGGCCTATGTGTACCACACAAAGTTGGGTTCTTCAAAATATGTAATAGCTTATGAGTGATCAATAAAATGCTTTACTATTATTTATTAGAGGTTTTTTATTTTATCAAGTGAATTTTAAAATGTGACATATATATTTTCACACGTGGCAGATAGGATTAGCACTTGAAATATATAGAATACGTATAGATAAACTGGAAATCTCAATTGCATGAAGAATTTCACTTAATTAGTATGGAGCACCTTATCTTTGTAATCAAATGAGGTTGAGGTGATTTTGGCTTT
>CM052440.1:29996300-30014075 GCA_028533085.1 Varecia variegata
GTGTAAAGGCTTCTTATACACAGTTCTGATGGAACTTTTCTTGCTCCAAATGAATGCATCTTTTTCCTATGTAAATATATCATAGACAAAATTGCAATTTTTACATCTCTTATTAGAAACAGAAAATCTTAAGCTACCAGGCAAATATAAAATGAATCTTTATTAACAATAATAATGTGTGAAAATAAGATTTTATTTAAAAATATTTCATACAGCCTATATCAGAAAAGCATTTCTTAATTAAATTTTTAAAAATCCTTTATTATTGATCCTTTCAGTCATTTTTGTTCCCAAGTATCAGAATACAGGCACATACTTCTGTGTAGGTTGTATGGGATGAGTTGGAGTTTAACAAATGTCATTTATAATTAATTTTTATTCTCTAAACATCTGAAAAATAGCAATTTGGGGGACTGGCAAAAGAAATCAATATGAAAGGAAGTGCTTCTCAAATAGAGGGGATTTCGCTCCCCCAGGGGACATTTGACAATGTTTGTAGACAGTTTTGTTAGGAGGGAGCAATACTCCTGACATCTGGAGAGTAGAAGTGAGGGATCTTGCTAAACAGTCTGTGGTGCACAGGGTTGTCACCCACGACAAGAAATTATCTGAAATGTTAATAGTGCTGATATTGAGAAACCTTCAATAAAGTGTTGTGTTCCATAATTGTTGCTAATTTTATCAGCATTTTCAAATTCATATACAAAGATAATATTATTATGCCAATTTCAGATTATCCAACTTTCACCACTGCTACTTCAACTTATTATTATGAAAAATTTCAAAAATGCAGCAAAATTTTAAAAACAGTACAATGAAGACTTGAATCACTATACTTTGATTCAACAATTGCTAATATTTTACAATATTTATATTGTCACTATTTTTTGAACAATTTCAAAGTTATACATTGTAGCTTTTCAGAGTGAACTCCAAAGAGTAAAACATTCTCCTCTGTGACTATAATCACATAACACATAAGAAAATTAATAATTCCCCAGCATCTTATAGTAAACAGTCCATATTCACATTTTTACAGTTGTTTTAGAAATATATTTTATGGCTTTATTTTTTCTTTTGAACAAGTATCCAATCAAAGTTTATACATTGCATTTATGTTTTGCCTCTTTAGTCTCTTTTATTCTAGAACAGTGCCCCAGCTTCTTTTTAGCATCCATTGATGATGCTGGACTGAATCATTTTTCTCTGGAGGTTGCAAAACAATCACTTTGTAGTTTTACCATCCCTTCTATTCATAAACTGGCATATTACTGTAAAGAAGAGCTTTCTCTATCAGTTGTTGTAAGCTACAGCTCCACCTAAAATGAGAGTTACTCTGGATTACCAATAGTCAGATTAAAGAACTGATATGATAGAAATGTCCAAGGTAGCAAATGACTCTGTCTCTCTCTCGTTCTCTCTCTCTCTCATTATTGTGGACTCATGTATTTTTCTCTCTTTATTGCAGTAACATAAATTATAGTCATTTCTTTTTAATGTTCAGTTTGCTCCAAATTTTGTCAGTAGGAGCTACTTCAAGCTTGTGTTTATGTCTTTTTACATGCCTCCATTAGTCTTTGAGTGCTTCCTTATTTTTTGGTGCGCACACAAACACACACATACACACACACCAACACAATCTGACTCACCTTCTCTTCCTTCCTCTAGACCTGAAATCAGCCAGTTCTTCAAATGACCTCAGTTCCTATTAATGGGAAAAGGTGTTTAAAAGACCAGGATCTGAGCACCAGGATAGCAAACAGCTACTAGAGGACTACCACTAAGTTTTAGTGTTTATTGGGCACAATTCCAGATTGTTGCATGATCTATTTAGTTTGCACTAAAGAAAGAAAATAGCTCAAGATGCATGCAAATAGCGAAAGTAACTTCTGTTTATTGAACACTTGGACATGTCCTATGTGGTAGGCACTGTTTTTAGCACTGAGGATAGAAATGGAGTGACTGTTTTAGTGGAGCTTATACTCTATGGGAAGGAGATTGAAAATAATACATAAGCAAAGAAATATTTATTAGGTCATATGATAAGTGATATATAGGGAGAAAAAGGCAGGACAGAGAAGCTGAGTAAATGGGAAGGATTGTTATTTTATAAAGCGTGGTCCAAGGAGGGCTTGCTGAGAAGTTGACTTTTTTGAGGGATAGGGGAAGTGTCTTGCTCTGTCATCTGGGCTAGAAAACAATGGCACAATAATACCCCACTGCAATCTCAAACTCCTGGGGTCAAGCAATCCTCCTGGCTCAGCCTCCCAAGTAGCTAGGACTACAGGCATGCGCCACCATGCCTGACTAATTTTTTTTTTATCTAGATGGGGTCTTGCTATGTTGCCCAGGCTGGTCTCAAACTCCTGACTTAAAGCAATCCTCCCGCCTCCCAAAGTGCTAGGATTACAGGGGGGAACCACTGCTCCTGGCCAGAAATTGACTTTTGAGTTGAGACCTGAAGGAGATGAAGGCATGTCAAGCAGGCTGTGTGTTGGGAGTGAGGGTGGGATACTGGGGAAAGGAGAGTGCCTTCGACAAAAGAAGCATCAAATATAAATCTCCTGAAGTGGAAGATTTCTTGATGTGTCTAACAAAGCAAGAAGACCAGTCTGGCTGTAACAGAGTGATCAGGGATGATGAGACAGATGCATATCTCGCATGTCCTAGAGGATACCCTAAAACAGGTCCTTTCCCTGGATGTTAAGACTACATATTCCCATATTGAGTTTACCATTTTGGCTCAGGTACAGAATGAGATGACATTTTATCTCGAATGCCATTTCTATATATAAAAAGGAGTAGATGGAACACATTGGATTTCTTTTTGATTATTTTCTTAATACCTATAATGTATCAACAAGTATTATTTCTTGTCACCTTAGACAAAGTTTTTTATGCCCAAAAAAGTGAGCTCAAGAACAAAAGTGAGCCCAAAAACAGCTATAATACTCTGTAAATATTTTTGGAATAAGTGAATGAGTAAATTATTAAATGGATATAATTATTACAAGCATAGGGAATGAGAATATTTTATTTTAGAAACACATATATAGAGAGAGTACACACTATGGGTTCTATCTTAAGTATTTTATCCACATATATTCTCTAGTTGATCTTTATAATAATCTAACATGGTAGGTAGTGTAATTAACCTATTTTCAGATGAGTAACTTGCTTAAGGTCACACACCTGGTAAGTGAAGAGCCAGGATTTCAATCCAAGCAGTCTGCTTCCAAGTCCATGAACAAATATAATAGACTTCCTCAAGTAAACTGTGCTCCTATGTCACTGGTAGCAAGGTAAAACAGGGCAGTGGGGAAACAGAGTTGGTAGCATATATGAATATTTTTTCTAATATTCTGCCTTTATGTGTTTACTAAATTACTGGGGGGTTTTCCCTTCTTTTTTCTCCACTCCCAAGCCAAGTTCAATGCTCAGAGTTCAGTTTAGAAATGTTAAAAGCAGTATCTAATCACCACATAAAATTCCAAATCTGGAGTGATTTGGAAGAATATTTTATAGCTCTTTACTGAAGAAATTTTCAATCCTGGAATCATTTGCCACATAGGCATGCTCTAATTAAGTTCTGCATATGCCAGTATCACAACTACTTCATGTAATCATAACACAGTAAAGTGGGAAAAAATAATCTCAATATGAAAAAAAAAACATCAAATGAATGTTAGTACTCCATGTTGAAAAAATTTTCTAAAAGAAAATTTAGATGCAATGTAAACTTGGCTATATGATGAAAATACTTTGTGAATCTAGATTTGCAGGGCAGTCAAAATTTTAGAAGAATATAAACCAGTAAGAGAATTTACCTCTGGTGAGTTTCTGTCTTCCTATGATGGAATATCTCCTGGTAGACATTGTGGAGCTATTTTTATAATCCACAGTACACTTACCATATCGCAATTAATATATAAATTTGTACCTATAAATTACATTAATAGATATAAACTTTTTTAAATGAATGAGACCAAAATTTCTCCCCTTTTTAAACAAAAGTATCTATAATTGTTGAATGTTAAAGAATGCATCAATTTTTTAAAACAAGGTAGCATAAAAGAGACACAAGAGATTATTTTTACTGAGTCATGTATATTAAACTTGTCTTCTCAGAAATAGCAGCAGCTCTCATTGCTCATAAACCAACTCCCATCACCTCGCCCAAACGTATTTCACGATTTGGCAACGCGGCAGTTGTCTTTCGCTAAATTTAAGTTGGCTATAAGTGAAGGGGAGGAAAAAAAAAAAACTTTTAGTATGGATTTTGCAAAGGAATAAATGGGGCCTGTGATTTTTGAAAAATTGTATCAACATTTGGGGAAAACATACAAATGCAATTATTAATATAAAGTTAAAAATAGCATCTGTCATCCTATTTTTACTGGGTTTAGTAAAAATAAATGCTTAGTCTTGTCTTTTGATAAGTTATTTTTGGTTCTTGAGCTAATATAAGAGGTAAAACATATGCAAAGTCATCATGTATCTGAGAAATAGGCAGTGGTAATGGGCATAGTTTGGAAAGCAAGGTGAGGGGGAAGAGCGAACATTTGCTTTGCTGAGTTTTGAAATAATTTGGGATAATTGGCTAACCTGTATCTGGATTTGGAAACTTGTAGAAAAAGCAGGTAAATATGGCTCATTCTCTAGGCATTAAACTTGGGATTTGAGTTACAGAGAGCCTGAAGTTCAAATACCCTCACTGTCTATTACCAGCTACATAACCTTGGGTAGTTGACTTAACCACTTTTAACCTACCTATAAAAAATTAATAAAAGGAATAATGGTAGTGCCTATTTCCTATGTTTTATGTATTAAATAAAATAGTGTATATAAATCCCTTTGCACAATTATTGTATTTATTAAGTGCCAGTAAGTGGAAGCTATTGGTATTATTATTTAATTCCTCCCTAATTCCACTATGAAAGTGTTCCAAATTTGTTAATATCCTAATTTTGTTTATTATTTAGTGTTAAAATATAAGACAATATTCCATGTATAGTGTGATATTATTGTTATAAATGTTTGTGAATGAATGCATTTTTAAAGATCTGCAAGTATACCCTGAAAGATACTACAAACAGTTTTTATTACTGAAGAGTAGGATTAAGTGATTTTACATATTGCAAAATATTAAAGACTTTTTTGGTTGGAGTAATAGAATTTTAGGTTATTTTATTTTGTTTTTGCTTATTTGCACATTCAAATTTTTATAGAGTAAATGTACATTACTTTTTGTTAAGGAAGAAAAGTTACATACAATTCTCATCTTAAAATAGCATTTTCATTTCTTGCTTGTACAGCAGAGACAATATGATACAAAATTCTTTCAAATTGTGAGAAATCTAATGCTAGGTATTTATCATATCTTTTATTTGTTAAAAATAAAAGGATATGGCAGTTCTATCATCCAATATATTCCACTGGTGTAAGTAAAATTATTGTGAGCTTGTTTATCATTTGGCTCCAACTCAAATAAATCTGAAATACTGAAGCACAGAAAGATGATATGATTCACACAAACCATGTTACCATGTTGGTAAATTATCAGCAATATCATTAAAAATCATAATTCAAAATGAATGTATATTAATGACTAAATTAAGTAGTTTAAATATTGATTTGTCTTCAGCAATCCTACTTGAATACCATTATGAAGAAAAGTAGATAAATTCCTAATTCACTTTTAACAAAACAATGGTTTTCTATTTTGGCCATATACACATATTTTATTACTTTAAATAAATAAATATAAATCTATATTATTGTTTAACAAAAGGTAATGGTTTGAAGAAAATTAAACTGATTTTTTTAGTATTTCAGAATATTAGAAGGGTAACTATATTTTGGTTAGATGATTTGCCCTTGTGTGGTTAGAGTCAAAGTTATAAGAAGATAGACTAATGGCCAATAATCATATGAAAAAATGCTCAAAGCCTTTACTCATCAGGGAAATGGAAATGAAAACCACAATGAGATATCACCTAACTCCAGTGAGAATGGCTTTTATCAAAAAGTCCCAAAACAACAGATGGTGGCGTGGATTTGGAGAGAAGGGAACCTTTATACACTGTTGGTGGGACTGCAAACTAGTACAACCTCTATGGAAAATAGTATGGAGATATCTCAAAGAACTAAACGTAGACCTACCATTTGATCCAGCAATCCCACTATTGGGTATTTATACATAGGAAAAACTGATTTGTTTTAATTTCTGCATTAAATCATGGTTTCCCATGTAGCTTCAGACCTCTGACACTGAGTAATAATGTGGAGAATGGGGTGGAGAGCTTTCTTCTCTCTAGCAACAGGGGAAATGGAAGAGAGGAGGGACAGGAGATTCTTGCCATGAGTGTATCCCTGCAAGTGAATGTGAGGTAGGAGACCTCAGTAATTTCTGAAGTTGCTCCTGTGCTTCTCATGATGTGAGCACTTCATAATGCTGAATGTAATCCCAGTTTTTAAAGATGCTTTTCATACATTAAAAATACAGATTGTATTTTTCATACCAAAAAGCTCTTGTGGCAGGGCAGGTCATTCATCTGGTGCTCTTGCCTCGTAGGAGTGATATGTTTCTAACTCAGGAGGAAAACTGCCTGGAGTGAACTTAGTGGGACTTAGTATTTGATCTCCAATGTGGTGCCCCTCTGAGGGATTGTCCATGGTGGTTTTGAATAAATTAGCTTTTTGTCTTATGTGCTGTCTTGAACACCTAACCCTCCCCACAGAGAAGATGTGATTTCTCTGTAAACAGGCATATGTGACAGGTTTCAGGAAATCAAATTCTCATCTGCCTTTGGCAAGTAATTTTTTCAATGGGAAGTAAATAGTTGTAGATTTTTCCTAAAATGAAGTGATCAGATGACAGATAAAGAAAATGTGTTGCATTATCCATGACATTTTGGGGGGAACAGCTTGTAATTTTTTATAAGATATGAAAGCTGTTTCTAGGACTTTTATACCCCTATTGTCATTTCTTAGGGCAATACAATCTCAGTTATGTTAAGTAACATCTATTTGAGGATTCCTGGGAGTTTAACACTGTGTTTAGGAGTTGGTTTATAATTTTATAATTGGAGAAAATTAGGGGGTGGAAAAACATATAGTCCTCATGAAAAAATTTTTCTCTGGGCTATTGTAAATACTTTCAGAAAGAGGTGTATGCCTTTCACTGTATAGACACAATTGTGCTCTGTTTGCATGTTTGTAGAAAGATCATTAGCAGCAGAGCATCCTGGATTCTAATTCATTAATGCCCAGAGAATCTGTGTGATTTGCAGCACATGTCTTCGAGAGCATCAATTCTTTTTTGTATAATAATACAATGAGTTTGGATCAAATGGTCTCTAAGTTCCCTTCAGCTTTAAAAGTCTATAGTTCTATGTTTCCTCATTTCAAATCCACTGCCTTTGAAGTGCTATTTAAATGGTTAATTTCATGAATGTTCAATGAAGATAAATGATTTCCATTTACAATGTTAATCAGAATTAACAATAAAATTCAAAATAATTGTTTTTACACATATCTGTTTTACAAAATGAGTACATAATGTTTTATTGTCATTCACACAGAAATCTTTAGAAGTCATTTTTTGTTTATTCCCATTTAAAGAAAAAGATTTGTGCAGAATAATTTTTTATTTTAGATACTTGAATAGAAACAGTGATTTGTATCAAGATTTTTAAAAATTAGCCTGATTCTTTGATACCATACTGCAATGCAGATATCTCTATTATAGCATTTATCACATTTTTTACAATTATTTGTGTACTTTCTTCCCCCTCGCAAATTCAGGGACCATGTGTTTCTCAGGTTTATACCTTGGAATCTGTAATGATGTCTGCTACTTGATAATGGCTTAATATCCCTTAAGATAATACATTAATGAATTTATTCATTAATAAGTTAATGAATAGTGGCTGAATATTATCACTGGAGCCAACGGTGGAGACATTCATGTTTATAATAAAGGAATTCGATTGATTAGTTTTAGTAGTTTGTCTTGATTTCCTCTGGTGAGGTGTAGTCTGTTTTTTCAGCAGACCTCCTTCCTGAGTGGAGAGTTGTTATGGAGACATATTGCTTCATATATTAGACAGACTAGATGTGAACTAAGAACTTTGAATTCACCTCGTTAGACAGGAAGACAGATTGCAATGGATAAAAGGTGAACAAATGAAAAACCAAGTAGAAACAGTGAAGGTAGACTACTTGTTTAAAAAGTGTAATTATGAAAAGGAGAAATCTAAGCCAGTTGAGTAGAGGCTGTAACATTAAAGACATTTGTTCTAAAATCTGTAAATGTGTCAGTAGTGTATGTTTGAAGGTCACATTGATGGACGCAGTGGAGGTGTGGGAAGAAGGGGCACCTAGGAAGTAGTGGAATAACACATCAGAGGAGATAGAAGTTAAACTTGTCATGGACAAATTGATATCCTTGGAAGGGAATAAAGGGTGAAGTTTTTTGTCAAAAGTAATTAAAAAAAATGAATGTATGTATAGAAAAGAGAGAAAGATGAAGAGGTTCACTCCTAAACAAGAAAGACTAAAAATGGTGGGGGTCATGACTTCTCTGTGTAGACAATGTTCATTGTCTATTGCCATTGGGAATGACTTGCAAGAAGGACTCTCCTTGCCTAATACCCTGAAGGAATATTCATATTATAATAGCATATTGGAACTATCCTGAGCAAGTAGTTATTTTACAGCCTACATACCTCTCCTAAAAAATGGCTGCAAGTTCTTGAAATATTCCTCAGTAAACCTTACTCACCTTCAGTCCTAACTACATAAGAGTTTCAATGTTTTCCCCAGTAGTATTTTCCCTGTAATTATCTATAGAATAAAACAAATTATCACTTGGCAATAAAAACAATGGACTAACATTCTCTGAATTATTTCATTTTGTGTGCTGGCTTAATTATTTTTTACTTAAATTATAATTTTATAATCAAAGACTATCTAGGCAATTAATCCTTGGTTTAAAGTAGCATAATTTATTCTTCTTATAACTTCTTACTTTTAGGTTCATTTAATTTTTGTATTTCTTTCAATGGATTTTTATAATTTTCTCTTTGCACCCCTTAAGTTACATTTGTTTTTCTGCAATGCTTAGCAATAGACAATCTACCATAAAACTAGGTCTGAAAAACATGCAGGCCTGTCCTCCTAAGAGATAATAAAACTTTAGAATGAAAGAAATCCTGTCAATATTAACTTATTAAATGATTTTTATCTTTGATATCTGTTTTCAGACACTAGCAAAAAATATGAACACGGAGTATTTGTTAAACTCAAAAGAAAGTCTAGCCAGAATTTTCTTTGGCATGTCTTCATAAGAAAAACACTGCAGGTAGATAAGCAAATAGATAAAGATACTATAACAAGGTAGTCAGTGCAAACAACACAAATCAACTCTTCACTTAAGCAGATAATTTTTTTGGAAGAACTGATGGGAAGGTTGAAACCATACTCAGAAAACAAGAACCAAGGAATCCTAGAAAGAATGTGGAGCTTTGAAAAATGATGGCTTTTACATAAGAGACAGAAGTTGGTGGCTTGCATCTGTTACTAATTCCATCAGAACTCTATGTTGTAATTAAGAGAAAGTGATTCGTGAAATTGCCCAAGGGAATGCTCCAGAGAATGCAAAATTTATTCATCCAAGGGAGGGCAGGGAAATTGGATGGTGACTGTATAAGCCCCTTGGACAGGAGATTTTCTAACATACCAACAGATTTGCTTAAGTATTTTTCTTGGTATTCCTATATTAGTCTATACACATCTCAATCTCTACACTTATCTCATTAGTTTTTCTTTATTTCTATTTGGTTCACCTGAGAGATTGTAGATTTTTTGAAGAATGAACTGTGTCTAATTCTTACTTATATTAATACTATTATAGTTGCCTATCACATAAAAGGCCCTCAAAAATGTTTTTTAATTATTAGCTATATGCTTATTGAAATGTTAGGACTCAAACTAGTAAGATTAAATTAACTGCAATATCATAAGGGAAAAATGGGACATAGGAGACAGCATATTCTTTTAATGCATTTTGCTCTTTGGTGTCTCATATGATATGCACAGTCTGGGTCTATCTTTGTTTTTGTGTAAGCCACAATAGAAATACATGCTGCTGTCTTAAATGAATCATAGGAATAATTTGGGGATGTTATTACACTTTTAAACTTAGTAAATTATGTAAATCATTGCATTAAAAGAGCTAAGATATACACTGCATATATATGCATTTTATATATATGCAATTGGTTTTTCATTTAGGAACAAAGCTCATTGATTTAAAATTTGTGCAGAAAGTCTTTTACGTAAAGGTGATTTGTTGATGTCCATTATTTCCTGATCAGAAGTCTCAATAGATATCAGCTATTTGTGGATAGATTTATTTTTCTAAATTTTCTAAATTTAAGCTTATGCATTCACTGAGAACTCATTCCCATATTAATAGACTCTGAGGCACCTGTACTAGAGCTGAGACTTAGGTCTCTGTGATTCCAAATACAGCCTTTTCCTTCTATCCCATGTTTTTCCCTTCTAAGGTTACATGACGTTGAAAAGCTGTACATGTTAAGCTCAATTAAAATATTTATAGCTATAAATTTAAGATCTGAAGAAGTCTTCTGTGAGAAAGAGCCCACTTTTCTGCCTGACATATAGTAGACTCTTACTGGATGTTTGTTAAATAAGTCAGCACAGTTTTTATTTATGAAAGAAGGAAGTCATCCTGCCTCCTATACTTTGCTAATACTTTCTAAATAATATCAAATGGCAAGGTCATGTAAATATTTGTAACTAATGTTGTATGATTACATACTGCCTTTCACATATAGTTCTACATCCAATGCTAAATTAGGATTCACTCTTTCTCCCTTTTGTTCTCTCTCTCTCTCTCAGACTCTCTCTCTTTCTCTCTCTCTCTCTCACAAACACACACACACACACACACACACACACATACACAGAGTGGTTTTTTGTTTTTTTTTAAAGAGATACCTGTACTTTTGGTAATATTTTAAATAACTTTACCACACTGCCTCTAGTTTCTATACCACATTACCTCTCTCACATTCCAGTCTGTGGTATCTGTATTACTCAGGATCACAAGTATAGGTCAATTAAAACGTCAGTTAAAAAGACAAGAATAAGAAAGAAGGCTCACAGCTCTTCAGTGTCTGTTAGTGCAAAGGCTGATAACGTGTTATATTTTGAATGGTGGAGGTCACATGGGTTAGCCCACAAATTAGCATTTGAACTTTTTATTTAGGCCAAATGAGTCTACTGAGATAGGATGTTAATTTATTTGAGCAGATGAATGTCAAATTATTCTAGGGGGAAGAATAAGCCAGAAGACTGCAAAAAAAAAAAAAAAAACTGCTTCATATTAAAAGCACTGGTTAACAAAAATAACTAAAACGTAAAATCAATAAATATCTTGTATTTGCAATTTTAAAGAGTTTTATAACATCCAAAATATAAGATGTTTTTCTTTTGATGTTTTTGTGAAATCATTGATACAGTAGCATTGAACTCATTCTTAAGTCTAGAATGGCCAATCCCTAAAGAAGAAGCCTTCTAATGGCATGTTGGGTATAATTTTTAATATGTTTATAAAATCCCCTTAGGTTAAAGTCATAATTTTGATCATGCAACATGCAAGCATAAACTTAGGTTTGGAACAAAAAGTATTTTCCTTCCAAAGGAATAAAATAAAATAAAATATGGGTCCTTTGAAGGACCCACAACACACAACTCTTTGGAATTACAATCTTGCATCATCTTTTCTCACTGCCTAATATCCTCACAAACCAAAATATGTGTACATGCATGGACATGCACACACTCACGCACACACACATATACTGCTGCCATCATACCCATATTGCTTTTTAATAACAAGTAGCAAGAGTCTTTAACGCTTATTTTTGAAATGTGGTTAGTTGACATTACCCATATTTTACATCATTTAGAGTACCCCGAAGCAATCCTTAACTCCTTTAGAAAAGTGAAGGATAGTGTTTTCTCTATGTATTTTAAAATTGTTTTAACTGTTGCACAAAATATGTCCTTTTAAAAAGGTTCAAAGATTTCTTAATTTTCAGGGTTATTAACTCTGAGATGAATTTAAGAAAAGAGATTAAGCTAGCCAAATAGCCCTACATTGTAATTTAAGAAGTTATCAAAACCAGTTTTATGCTTTTCTAGTTCAGAAAGGACTCCTATTTTGGCCTTCTTAATATACAGCACAGTCCTCTAGAAATGGTACTAGCATCATGGTGTGATTTAGAATGGAAACACAAGCATATTTATAATGTATTATAATGCATGTGTCCCCAGGCCACTTCAGCTAGAATGTAAATTGGAAAGTAGTAATTCTTTTTCACTAATCCTGCCCACACTTGCTGTTACAGGACCACAAATTCTTAGCAAACTCTTTAAGTGTTTTACAAGTCCTCAAAGATCTTAGAAGTCCTTCTAAACAAATCCTTTGAGCTAATGTTATCTTCTTTTTGGGTCCTGGCTTCTTTGATGTACATTTTTCTACAGCTCTATGATCACACTGGGATGGGCTCTGTCTCCACTACTACCAATATGCCAGGGCCATCCGATATTCCATACAGAAGTGTGGGAATGCTCTCTCTGGATCGTGCAGTTATCAGTGATTGATTTGTATTTTGATTATCTGAATTTTCTAATTATATTATATCAAATTATAATGTTAATGAAAATGTATTTGCCCTAGGATAAAGAAATATAGATCATAGCGACTACTCATCAGTGTTCCGTTCATTTTAAGTACTGGTTTATGGTCCAAGCTCCACAACTTGAGAAGTATAGAGAAAATTTGGAAAACCATGAATATGATTCTCTATATATTTCTACTTAGTTGCTAGAAGAATTAGGCATTACATAATAAAATTATTTAAATACAAGGCAGAATGAGTTATCTGCATCTCCTTAGAGAAATGAGCTACAATCTGGGAATCCCGGAAAGTTACATTTGATGAACCTGATAGAATGTTGTCTTTTTAGGGTGATTTGAGTATAAACGGGATATATTTAGAATAATAAGATAATGACTCAACATCTTTTTAAACATTACTATTCTTATTATAATGGCAGATTTCAGACAGGACCATCAGTTACAGGGAGAAACCCCAATAGTTGTGCTACCCTGTGGCTCTAATATCAGAAGTTTTTAGTTTACCAAAATATATCCTTTTTTTTCAGCAAAAGTGAATTAACTTCAATAACTTTTTCTCCATTATACAGTGTATATCTATGACATATACACATTTAAACTTTCTAAAAAATTCTGTTCTGATATTTTCAAAAATACAATGTGGATTTTGTATTAAAATGTTATTTATTAATATTTAAAATGTCAATAGTGTTAATAAAATGTGCAACATAATTTTTTATTATAATACTGATATTTTCAAATCTAGATAAATGTAGATGTGTCAGATATCTAAATAGAGGTATTTTTTACTCTAATAAAGACAATATATTTTATTCATCAAAATAAATAAAAAATGTTATACTTCTAAATATTAGTATTTTAACAAAATTAAATTATAAACACATCAATATAACAATTTATTTGCTTAAAGAATAGCTATGTTAATGGCTGCCATGAAATTTGACTGAGGTACAATTCCCCATATTCCTACCTTTCAGGTTTTAGAGAACAAAAGCAGAAAAATTTATGCCATCTGTCGACTAATAAGAAAGTAAAACAAGGCATACATTATATTTTGTTTCTATTAACTATATAGAATTCTTAAAAACACCCATAAAACATTTGAACATATTTTGAAGAATATTACTTCAAAATGTTTCATCTCTGATGAAGTAAAAGAAAATACCAGATCAAACACCGGATCATATCAAAAAAACCAAATAATTGAAATTTGAAAGTAGCTATGACATAATTAAGAAATTATCAACCAGGGCCACTGATTAGCAGTCACGTGGCTTTTATAACTGGAAACCCTCCAGGTCTTCTAGGAGCTTGTTGATTCCTTTTCCTAGGATAATACATTTGGCTCTTGAGAAACATAATACTCTAGTCAAGTCTCTATAAGACATAGTGCATTTATAAATTTTTCATAGAAACATTCATACAAATTAGGCCATGGCATTCCCTGAGACACCTTTCCTGAGTCTCAGATGATATTAGAGAAATAATTTATAGTCAGAGAGTTTGTAATTACATTTGAGCATAAGCATTAATTCTCTCAAGACCATTAATACTTTTAAGTAAATTACACTTTTAGTGAGCTAAATGCTATTTAATTTGAGAAGGCTCAGTTATCATCTGAAAGTATTTAACTCTGAGTAATGGCCTAGCTTAGTGTATTTTCATGAATTAGCTTAAATCATAGAGAAAGGAAATTACTATGCTATTCACCTGTGCAAAGACTAGCTTTAATGATATCTGGTGATAATTGCTAAAATAATGCTGCTTCCCAGAACAATTGATAGGCTTTATGGTGAGATCTTTGAATAAGAAAGCATCAACTCTAATAATTAAATAACTTCCCAGGGTTGAACAATTTTAAAGATCCTTTTCTACTTTGGCCAGCAGAAAAGAAAATATGCAAGAATTCTAACCAAAGTGAGTTTGACATTATATGCCTCTAGCAGAAAGGCTCTTAAATGTTCCTGTGGGTTTGGGGACTTGGGGACTTGGGGAGTCTGTACTGTGTCAGAACTGCGATCTGGGGATATCATGATGAATGGAAAGATATCTTCTCTCTCCACCCATGGAGTTCAGTCCAGTGGACAAACATATTAATCCAGAAATCACTCTCTCTATATATAATATATATGTGCACATATATAACTGATCTATATAGCTATACTCTCTAATGTAAAACTGTAGATCATAGAGAGAAATACAGTTCTCTAATAGCATATAAGAATGACTTCCTTCAAATCAGGGAGGAAACAGAGAAGGCTTTCATGGATGAACATAATTATATTCCTCTTGATCGATATTCCAGTATCCTATAATTCTGTAGCTGTCTGTGTGGTGACAATTTAGTGGTAAATTGAGTTAATTTTACCAATAATTTAAGTCTAAATGTGAATAGGGGTGGGAACTTTATCAATGAAAGTAACCAGATTGCATGGATGCTTGGCAGCATTTAAATTGAGTTGGTTAGATAATTTTCACTTCATTTGTGAAAAACTGCTATCTTGGGTGTGTGTTTGTGTGTGTGCAATTTTGCAAAGAGACCTAATAAATCACTTTTTCTTTAATTCATCCTTTCTATTCTGATGGTTTCATTAAGGGAAAAAATGCCAGGGGTTTATGAAGATAACTTAGGTTATTTATACAAATATTTTTAAAATGTTTTCAGCAGTTTGAGAAATTAAGAGCTTAGCTTGTATTGAAACAAAACATACATTGAAACATATTGAACTTTTATTGAAACCAAAAATTAAATAATCTGCCACATTCTTGCTAATAAATAAAAAATGCAGATAAATGCAGTAAATGACAGATGTACAGTCCTGATGTACTGCTCACATTTTAGCTTCTCTTAGATCCATCATGAATTTCAGTAATAAGGATCCCGACAATGGGTAGCCCCCAGGTTTTATGCTATATGTGAAATGTCTTAAATTAGTTGATTTTCATTGATAAGGTTTTGTGTGATTTCTTGCACTCCACCAGCCATAGACGTGAGTATAGAGGGTAAATAAATTGAACCAAAATAACCTTACAAAGCATTGATCAAAAACTTGCACAAGTTTTTTCACTCCTGTTTGATGTCCAATGTCACTTTACAACCTACCTAATCTCAGCTTCAGCAACCAGCTTTAACTTGTAGGACAGCCTATTAAGTCCTATCAATACATTTTACATTTGGTTAGTGGAAAACAATTAAGAACTTTGCATCTTTTAATGCACATGAAAAAATATAAGAAATAGTCTGTAGGTGATCAAAAAAAGCAAAATTTATCAAGCTTGGCAAGGATATAGTTTAAAATGTCAGGATCAATTGATAGCCATAGACTTGTTTATTCATTTTTTTTTAATTTTGGTAAAATGACCACCACCTATTTATCAATGAATATTATCAGGCTATGATAGCCTCAAAATATTGGTCTAATTAGTAACTTTTCATTATGATGAATAAGTAATGATAACTAGGAAGTGAGAAAACATAACATATTATTTAAAGCATTTAGAAATAGTTAGTAGAGGAGACCAGACCAGACGAGGAAGAGGAGATGAGATCAGATGAGGAGAGGATACCAGACGAGAAAAAGGGAAAGATGAGACAAGACCGGATGAGGAAGAGGAGAACAGATGAGGAAGAGAGACAAGACCAGAGGGGGAAGAGGAGACCGGACCAGAAGAGGAAGAGGAGACCAAACCAGAAGAGGAGACGAGACTGGACACGGAAGAGGAGACCAGACCAGAGGAGGAAGAAGAGACCAGACTGGAGGAGGAAGAGAGTGCTAAGTCCTTAATATGCAATACTTTATTCGGACTACATGAACCATCCTATAAGATAGGTATTGTTTTTTACCTTGTTTACAGATGAGGAATCTAAGGCTTAGAGAAGTTATGTAATCTGCCCAAGATATCATGAAACCGAGACTCACAACCAGGCCTGACTCCAGAGTCTCTGCTCTTAGCCATTATGCAAGTCAGATACCTTTTTGCTGCCTATGTGGCTGTTCCCACATCTTCCACCAAAGGTGTCCTCAGGCTGGCCCTGGGGCTGAGCCACAGCTGCTGTCCTGGTGACTTCCAACCCCAGATTTTATTTTTACTGTGGATGGGGGGAGGGGCAGAGTCCTGGGCTGGAGGGCAGAAGTTGGGCTTCTTGTGCTGCTCCATCTCTGGACACAAGAGGGTGAACTTTCAGCAGGCATCTCTTGCACTAGGCCTCACTTGCCCCATCGGTAACATGGGAAGAAAAATCCTACTCCTAGTGCCCGCCAAAATTGCTCTTTTTTTGAGATCATATGTGGAAGAAATCTGCATAAAGGACTAGCACATATTAGACTATATATAGATCTAGTCACCAACCAAAGTACCAGACTTAATTTCCAAAAGTTCCCTGTAAACTTGGAAAACCCCCAAAGGATCCTTATCTCCCTGCCTTTGTTCATGCCTTTCCACATATCTGAAAGGCCTCCTCATCTTCATCTACCATAATCTTACCTATCCAAAAGGCCTAGTTCATAGGCTTCCTCCTAGAAGGTGTTTGTGGACAGCTGTCCTTGAAGTGATCCATTTCTCCTACCTAATCTTTGGCTGTAAACACTTAAGACAGGCATCACTCTTAGCCTTATTATATAATTACTGATGTATAGGACATCTCCTCTATGGAGGACATGTGTTGGTTTTTGCTTGCCTAATATCTTCTCCCCTTTTTAGTAACAGCAACTTGATTTTCCTCTAGTGAACAACCTTCCCTCACTTTTAATCCATATGATTTGGATGGGGTCAACCCCCCTTCCAAATCCAGAGGTAGGCATGTGAGGTAGGCCTTTTCAGAGTTACTATAATGGATTCAGTGAAAAGCAGGTGACTCAATTGAAAGCATTGAGAATTACTCCTAGGACTTTTGGTAGGACCATTGGCATAAAAAGCTCTATTTTTGCTACAGGTGGATATAAACATGGAGCTGTGAGGGGCTTTTACATGGGAAAAAAAAAAAATTCCTGAGGATGAAGCCACCCAAGAGCAGTTATAGAAAGAGACCTAATCTGGAGGAT
>CM052440.1:30014575-30058035 GCA_028533085.1 Varecia variegata
TAACTTTGTTTAATTCTTAATTTGACAAAGCATTTTCATATATAAGAGACCAATCCCAATCCTCATGATGAGTTTGCAGGAAAGGTTTACTAGTGGTACACATTTTATTGTTAAACATGCAGAAATTCTGAGAAGTTAAATCACTTTCCCCAAATTAGTTGTTGAGCTGATATTGCTCTTAATTGCTAAATCTTATGATAAATCTTTCTACTTAAATACTAAAGAAGTCTTCAAAAGGTTGATCTATTGATTCCATGGTTTGATATTTTTATTCCCATGTTAACTGTCATTTTATTGGTTTTGTTTGCTTTGGTAAGGCAGAAGTGGCAAGAGTGGGGTTGGTGAGAAGTATAGAATCTGCCTGAAATCGGCAATTAACACAAAGGTTTAATGATTCTCTCTCTCTCCCTCCCCCCACATTGTGGTAGGTTATTTGGGTAAACAAGCTCCTCTTCTGGAATGCTAATTATCCCTGGATGCTTAAAACCTTAGTTCAATTTGGGTTATTTTAATCAGATTTAATGGAAAGGAACTGCAGTTAGTGCAATCAACTTGTGGGGAATAAAACTTATTTTAAGCAATCATGTCTAACAGCAATAGAAATGAGAAGATAAGAAATATAAAAGTATATGGACTGGGCACGGTGGTTCACACCTGTATTCCTGACACTCTAGGAGGCAGAGGTGGGAGGATTGCTTGGGGCCAGGAGTTGGAGATCAGCCTGAGCAAGAGCAAGACTCAACTCTACAAAAATAGAAAAATTAGCTGGGCATGATGGCACACGCCTGTACTCCCAGCTACTCAGGAAGCTGAGGCAGGAGAATTGCTGGAGTCCCAGAGTTTGAGGTTGCAGTGAGCTATGATGACATCACTGCAGTCTAGCCTGGGTAACAGAGTGAAACTCTGTCTCAAAAAAAAAAAAAAATTTACGAAGGCATTAATCTAAATGTGGCAGCATCTTGGAGTCCTAGAGATTGAGCTCCCTGAGTGACTACTTAGTTCTGTATCAAGTACAGTGGTTCTTCAAAGAAGCTCAATTACAGTTTATTAACATTTAAGAGAATTAATGCAAGTTCGTACATTTTTACCCCAAATTCTACCGTCCCTCTATAGCAGTGGTTCCTAAACTTTAGAATGCATAAGAGTCTCTGAAGAGTTGTTAAAACACAAATTGCTGCCCCCCCCCACCCCCCGTGTAGCCACTGATTCACTAGGCCATGGGTGAGATAAAAGAATTGCATTTCTAACAAGGTCCCTTGTGATATTATTGATGCTAGTTGTGGGAAAACCACACCAAGTGTTACTCCTATCTCACTGGCTGCTCCTTCTCAATTTTCTTTCCTTGTTCCTTTTCTTCTCCAGACTTCCTAATACTGGAATACCACAAAGCCAGACCTTGGTCACTTGGTGGATCTGATCAGATGGCACTCAATCTCCTGGCTTTAAATACCATTGATAGGCCAAGCCCATCAAATGTATATTTCCTGCCCAGATTTCTTCCCTGAACTCCAGACACATATACCCGAATGTATGCCCCACCACTCCATTTCTATTTCTGATAGGAATCTCATGCTTGTTATGTCTTAAATTAGAACTCTTTGACTTCCCTTTTAAATTTCTCCCCCCAGAGTCTTCTCCATCATAGTTGATGACAATTCAGTTCTAATGCATTAATGTAAAAATCTTAAAATCATCCTTGATTTCTCTCTTTCACACAATACAACCCATCCAGAAATCTGATCTCATCTCACCACGTCAGTGCTACCCCTCGGTCTGAGCATTACCTCTCATCTGGATCATTATAATAGTTTCCTAGCTGCATACCCTAATGTAAACCCTGCTTCTCCCCTGGTCCCTGTGTGGTCTGTTCTCAATGTAATAATGAGAGTGATGCTAAAACTGTCACGTTTTGCTGTTTTGTCCTCAAAAACCCTGAAGACTTCCCATTTCACTCCCAATAAAAGCCAACATTATTAAAATGACCTATGGCCACAATCTGTGCTCTGACTTCACTTCACGCTATCTTCTCCCTAGTTTACTCCACTTTGGGGCCACACTGGCCTCCATCCTGTTCCATGAAAAAAACAGTATTTTATACCTTGGGGCCTTTGCATTCGCTGTATCCTATACCAGTATGCTTTTCCTCCTGACATCCACATGCTTACTTTCTTCAAGTCTTTGTTCCAATAGCATCTTCTCTATGATACCTACTGGGACTTTCCAATTTAAAATTGCAATCCCTCTCCCTCTTCCTCGCCTCAGCATTTCTAATTTTCCTGAACATCCTCTATTATTGTTCCAAAAAATTTTATCTTCTCTCTCATTATATAAAATACATATTTATTGGGTATTTTCGTTTATCTACAAATACCCTAGAACATAAACTCTGTAACGTTTTGTACACAGATATATCCATGCATCTAGAATAGTGCCTGGCATTCAATAAGCATGTATTTGATGAAGGAATTAATCATCCAGAGCCACAGATTTATCTTCCTTGTCTTTGTTATTGTCTTGATAATATCAACATTTATTGCTTATTGTGAATGTGCAGTGATTGTGCTATGTATTTACCATACCTTATTTTTTTTAGTATTCACAAGTAAATTATTATGCTTAATTTGCAAGTGAGGTAATAGGCTTATTGGTATATAATAACTTCTCAACACCACAAGCTAGTGGGGATAGCAACATTTGATTCAACAAAATTCAAGAGTTGTACTTTTAAACACTGTATTATGAAACCTGTTACTCACTCTTTGGGATTTCTTCTTATCGTCAGATTATAAACATGGGTAATATGAGTCTAAGGTTAAGAAATGACTCCACTCTCAATGTGCTGACCAAATGAAATTTTTAACCCTACAAGATTGTGGGGAAGGCATTGATCTAGGGAAGAATCAGTAAGGAAATGTTACACCTTGAGATCCCTCATAGCCACTCTTCTCCCTTTGAGCTCAAGTCCTTTGTTCTGACTGAATATCTGCACCGGCCAGGCAGGTTGCCAGGCCCTGGAAAAAATTGGTAAAACAGAGAACTCACAGCCTAATGAGAAGAAGAAATTCTTAAAATTCATTGTGATCTATGCTCCAGTAGAGGTGCGTTGACAGTAGAATAAATGGTCGATCAAGAACATCTAAGTTTACCACGAGGTGTAGGGAGGCATCTCCGGGATCTGGGTCAGGTGAACAGATGGTCCATAAAACACTGGTATAAGGGGTGAGAAGGAATCCAAGCATAGGGCATTACATGGGCAAAGACACAGAAGTGATAAAGAACTGATTTTTCAATTCTGCATTTTTGGATGTCTTTGGTTGTAACTAGAGCCCCCCTGTTGTTTTCTGTCTCTCCCTCCCTTACCTCCTCTTTCACTTCCTTTATTTCTCTCCTTTTTTCTTATAAGTTTTGGAGTAAGGGATTATGTCTCTATTGCCACTGGGGAAGATTTGTGAAATAATGGGAAAAGTAAGTCATATGTTTAAATACTGGAATTCATATACCGCATAATTGTCTCAGCAGAGATTTTTTTTAACCTTATATCACATAAAAAAATTATCTTAATTGTTGCCTGGTTTCTCTACAACCTTTTCAGTTTAAATTTTTTGTTTTGCCTGTGTAAAACATGTAAGTGCTTTATTGGAAGATACTTATTTCTTTTGAAATTCTTCTTTCTGCTTCCCACTTAGGTTCTATGGTTTGTACTCTTACAAACAGTATGTGTTTAACAAATTAATATTTACAGATATAAAACCATAAACTTCTTAGCCACTGGAAGGGACTTACCATAGAGTTTTAAAAATGTTAACTTTCATATCAGTTTTATCTTTTTATATCAGTTTTAAATGTTATATTTGAAATATAGCCTCTTTTTCTAGCTATGTTAACCTAAAAACCATTACTTCATCTCCTCTCCGTCTCCACCACAGCCCAGGGGAAATTTTCCAAAGGTGAATTATTTTTTATTTTCATTCAATACATACATAGATAAATATAATGTATGTGATATACATACACATACAGATAATAGTTGGTAAATCTGCAGTAAACTCAATACATGCATTTATTATTAATTGGGTAATCTGCAGTAGCCAATTTGTCATTTAAATCTTTTTGTTATTCCTTAGAAAAATTGAATAAATTGGTTTTGTTCAATATGAAATTTAAAATTTTGGAACTTTAAGAGAAAGTTTATATTTTTTTATTTTCTCTATAAAAGGAACTGGAGGGAACAAGACTTCAGTTTATCTAAAATAAAGGACTTTTTCGTATGGCACTTGAGTCATTTGGAAAGTATAATTTAAAGCTATTTTGTAAAACATGATAAGAGTTTTAGATAAAAAATACAGGTTATATGTAATATTAAGTATTCATGAGTATGTTAGAGTAAAACTTGTAAATTATGCTGAGCCGGAGAGGATTACTGTGTGGCTAGTTCAGAAGTGATGATACATTTATCTTGTTTCATGTTCATCTTCAACTAATATGATATGAAAGTAAATAATATGTGTCAGCTTTGTTGTGATTGTTGATGAATTATAAGTGCTGTGATAATTAATTCTTATGGTGTATACTTTGCATGCTGAGATGCTGACTATATTTATAACACTCGAAGACTTAAATTTGATGATGTGTGAAAATGAATTTGAGGAACAAATTTGAAATCTGGCTTTGCTTGTCTTTTATGACCTGCTTGATTTAGTAAAGTGGCCTACAGCACAGTTTGCTGATGCTTTTTCCCTAGATGTTCCCATGTATTGTGTTCTAGTTTTTAGAAAATGTAGATTTATACACAGTTACAACAAAGGGAGCATGAATGAAGGAGTTTTTCAAATTATAATTCTTTTTTTCTCTTTTTTATTTTTAATTATTATGGGTACATAGTATATCTTCATAGGGTGCATGTGATGTTTTGATACAGGCATACAATGTGAATTGATCAAATCAGAGTAATTGGGGTATCCATCTCCTCAGGCATTTATCATTGCTTTGTATTAGGAATATACCAATTCCACTCTTTTAGTTATTTTAAAGTATATTTTAACTTATTATTGATTATAGTCACTTTGTTGCACTATCAAATATTGTTCATCCTATCTATCTAACTATATTTTCGCATCCATTAACTATACCCACTTTATCCCCCCTTCCCCGCTACCTTTCCCAGCCTCTGGTAAATATCATTCTATACTCTGTCTCCATGAGATCAATTGTTTTTAATATTTAGCTCCCACATATGAGTGAGAACATGTGAGATTTGTCATTCTGTGATTGGCTTATTTCACTAGACATAATGTTCTCCGGTTCCATCCATGATGTTGCAAATGGCAAGATTTCATTCATTTCTGTGGCTATGTAATATTCCATTGTGTATATGTTTCACTATTCCTTTGTGAATAGTGAAATTAATGGATGAATGGATAAAGAATCAACTTAGGTTGATTCCAAATCTTGGCTGTTGTGACTAGTGCTACAGTAAACATGGGAGTTCAGATATTGTTTTGATATACTGAATTCCCCTCATTTGGATATATACCAAGCAGTGGGATTTCTGGGTCATATGGTAGTTCTATTTTTAGTTTTTAAGGAACCTCCATACTGTTCTCCATAGTGGTTGCACTAATTTACATTCCCACAAGCAGTGTAGGATCCTCCTTTCTCCACATCCTCGTCAGTGTTCGTTATTGCCCATCTTTTTGATAAAAGCCATTTTAACTGGGGTGAAATAATATACCTTTGTAGTTTTGGTTTGCATTTCTCCAATTACTAATAATGTTGAGCATTTTTTCATATACCTGTTGGCCAAATGTATGTCTTCTTTTGAGAAATGTCTATTCAGATCTTTTCCTTTTTTAAAATCAGATTATTTGATTTTTTCATGTTGAATTATTGGAGCTCCTTATGTATTCTAGTTATTAATACCTTGTCAGATGGGTAGTTTGTAAATATTTTCTCCCATTCCATGGGTTGTATCTTTACTTTGTTTATTGTTTGCTTTGCTGTGCAGAAGCTTTTTAGCTTGATATGATCCCATTTGTCCAATTTTGCTTTGGTTGCCGGTGATTTAGGGGTATTACTCAAGATGTCCTTCCCCAGACCAACACCCTGAGGCATTTCCCCCCAGTTTTCTTTTAGTAGTTTCATAGTTTCAGGTCTTAGATTTAAGTCTTTAATCCATTTTGATTTGATTTTTATATATGGTGAGAGATAAGTATGTATTTTCATTCTTCCACATCTGGATATCCAGCTTTCCTGGCACCTTTGTCGAAGATAAGTTCACTTTAGATGTGTGGATTTATGTCTGGGTTCTCCACTCTGTTCCATTGGTCTATGTGTCTGTTTTTTTATGCCAGTGCCATACTGTTTTGATTACTATAGCTCTGTAGTATAATTAGAAATCAGGTAATGTGATTTCTCCAGTTTTGTTCTTTTTGCTCAGGATAGTTCTGACTATTCTGGGTCTTTTGTGGTGCCATAAAAATTTTAGGATTATTTTTTTCATTTCTATGAAGAATGTCATTGATATTTTGATAGAGATTTTATTAGATCTGTAGATTGATTTGAGTAATATGAACATTTTAACAATATTGATTCTTCCAACCCATGAGCCTGGAATATCTTTCCATTTTCTTGTGTCCTCTTCAATTCTTTCATCAATGTTTTATAGTTTCCATTATACTGATCTTTCACTTCTTTGGTTAAGTTTATTCGTAGGTATTTTATTTTAATTGTAGCTATTGTAAATCAGATTACTTTCTTGGTTTTTTTTTTCATATTGCTTACTGTTGATATATAGAAATGTAGTTTTGTATGTTGATTTTGTTCCTGCAAGTTTACTGAATTTGCTTATCAGTTCTATTGGCCTATAGTTTTCTTTTATTGCTGTGTCTTGTCTGATTTGGGTATCAGGATAATACAGGCTTCATCTAATGTGTGTGGTAGTCTACCCTCCTCCTCTAGTTTTTTGTAGTAGTTTAAGTAGGATTGGTATGAGTTCTTCTTTGAATACTTAGCAGAATCCAGCAGTGAAGCCATTGGGTCCTGGGCTTTTCTTTGATGGGAGACTTTTCATTACTGTTTCTATCTCATTATTTGCTATTGGTTTATTTGGGTTTTGGATTTCTTCCTGGTTCAATCTTGGTAGTTTATATGTGTCTAGGAATTTATCCATTCCTTCTAGGTTTTCCAATTTATTGGCATATAGTTGCTCCTAGTACTCTCTAATGGTCCTTTGGATTTCCACAGTATAGGTTGTGTTGTCTCCTTTTGCATCTCTGATTTTATTTGAATATTCTCCCTTTTTTTCTTAGCTAGTCTGACTAAAGGTATGTCAATTTTGTTCACTTTTTCAAAAAAGCAACTTTTCATTTTATTGATTTTTTTTTTGTTTAAATGTTTCATTTATTTCTGCTCTGATCTTTATTATTTCTTTTTTTCTACAAATTTTGGGTTTGTTTTGCTCTTAGTTTTCTAGTTCTTTGAGATGCATTATTAAGTTGTTTATTTGAATGTTTTCTACTTTTTAAAGTTTTTTTAATATTTCAGAATATTATGGGGGTACAAATGTTTAGGTTACACACACACACACACACACACACACACACACACATATATATATATATAGCCTTTGCCCCACCCAAGTCAGAGCTACCAGCATTTCCATCCCCCAGAGAGTGTGTACCACACCCATTAGGGTGTGGGAAGTAATTACAAAGCTTTGAAGGGCCTCATAAAATCCAAGGACAGTAGTGAAAATACTACTTGAGCTCTGGCAACTAGCAAGCCTCTGGGAGCTGAGCTGCTCTGATAGTCTCTCAGGGATTGCATGATTTTTATCTCACTTTCCTTTTTTCTGTTTGCTCTATTCTCCTTTTTCTACAAATTGACCAAGTTATCAGCTTGTACAAGACTGAAAATGTTCACCTAAAACCCAAGGGTACATAATCTTCTAGCTATAAAGCCTACAGCTCACTAGTAACAATCTCTAAATCTCTAATTTGATTGAATTAGCTCTCCTGTTAAAGCCAGCCACCCAAGTCAAACGTCCCTGTCCAGCAAATGTCATGACTGCTTTTATTTCAGAAGACTATTTTTGATCCAAGTAACTGTGGCCAAGGTTGTGGATGGGGAGAAATGATTGCATTGGAGATAATGTTGCCCTTTTAGGAACTGTGAAAGCTGTCCATTACACTTATTTCCTAATTAATGTCCACTTAAGTAATTCTTAGTTATTTCCAGAAGTGGTTTAATAAATTTCGGAGTTGATCTTATAGTTTCTTTTTAATTTTCAGGTTCTACTGTCCTCATTATTTCTTAGCAGTACTATTATTATTACAGTCTTTGAATTCACTTCTTTGTCTTCAGTCTTACCCTGTTCCAGGATATCGACCTGTGTTACTTTCCCATTTAAAGAAAAAAGAAATCATTTAAAATTTGCTCATTCCTCTTAGGAGAAATTCTTCTTTCTTTCATATATTCTACAAAGTTCCTGGGAAAGTAGACCCTGTCTTTCTTTCTATTTCATATCTTGCTGTATCCTCACATGCCAATATCTCAATCATCCTTATCACTTGCTGGTTGTGAATTATTGTCACTTTTTCCTCCTCCTCATTAGTTTTGGTTTTTTGGTTTGTTTTTTTTTTTTGCAATTTGAGTAAAAGTGATCCATTTGTAGCCTAGGGAATTATTCATTTTTATTCAATATTCCACCCAAGCTTTAACTCACCTAGAAAGTCCTCTCTTGTCTTTGAATGTTAGGTTTTGTTTCCCTTTTCTGTGATTTCATGGTGTACTCTATTTATATTATTATCGCATTTCTACTCTATGTTGTCATTTAATTATCTGTCTCTACCACTATTCTATGGTTTTCTGGAGGACTGGGACATTATCTCGTTTCTACTCTGTAGGGCTGAGTTGAGCTCCAGACACATTGTAACTAACTCCTGAACACGTATTTTTGGATGAATAAATTCTATGCTATTTATGCCAATTTGATTTACTGGCATGACTTCTATTCACTGGATATAAGAAAACCGAAAAACTTCCCTTGTGATGCTGATAAGTACCAAAATTATTCTAGTTATTACTTTAAAATTATGTTTACATCTCTGAGCAAAGAATTGTAACTTTCTATATTTTAATTTCTCACCTATAAAATGAAGAGCAAGGAATAAATGATCTCTACTAAACCTTCAACACTGAAATACTATTGTTTTAGAAAATCTTGATTTATTTTTAGTGTTAGTAACATCAGAAATATTCATCACAAATATTCCTATAGTAAATCAAAATTATATATTGATAATTGCACTGTCGGCTTTGCACCTAATTGATATAAACTAATTAGAAGTATATTGAAACTAAACAAGAAACCAGATGAACAGTATAATAAGTCTCAAATGTATCTCTCGTACTTTGACATCCATAGAGGCTTAACATGTGTATTCAGCTGCTACTTTATAGCTGCACTGTAATGTCTAATAGGCACCTCAAAGAGAAGTCTTGACTTTTCATCCTCAAAAGTTGTTTCTTCCCAGTCTCTTCAGTCTCCATAAATGACACCATTATCTGGAATCCACTCTTGATCTTTCCCTTTTCTTTATGCACCTCCAACTGCCAACTGTTAATGGAATTCTGCAAATTCTATCAGCTTTACCTGATGTCATACATACAAATATCCTAATCAGGAAATTAGGATAGTGGAAGGCACTATCAACTCTTAACAGAAATATAAAAATAGCTTTTTAAAGGGCCCCTGTGCTTTCATTTTTGTTCCCCATCATAGCAACCAAACCAATCATTGAAAAATGCATATCAGATCTTGTTTTTGACGCTCAAAACCCTCCAAGACACTCCTGTGTATTTAGAAAAAAATTTTTTTAAAACCTTCAAATCCTCACCCTCACCTTCATGGCACTTCCCCTACTACTCTACCACCTACCCAGAGTACTCTGACCCCAGATTTTTAAATCACTGATTAAATGTCACCTCCTATTGAAGCTCTCCCTGATCAACATTTCAATTCATGTTTCTTTACCCTACGTGACTCACTTTCCATATACATATTCACATATATATGTAAAACTACTATGTGCATTCACGTTTACTTTTTTTTTTGGTCTCCATTTCTACTCTTCACATACATCCATGAGATGTATTTTTAACACATATAACATATTTAATAGATGATTATTTTCATTTTAAAAATGAACATTCAATGGTTTAAAGTTATAAGTCTAAAACTTCCAATAACCACCTTAAGAGGTGGTTATTTTGGTAGTATCTTCTTTATATAATTCTCTTATTTATAAACTTTAAATTTCAAATTACAAATAATATTTTCTAGTCATAATTCTAGCAAATGTTAACAGAGCTTTTGTTAAATGTATATGTTACTAATTAAAAAATAATACCTTTTTATGCTTTGGTCTGTATTTCTATAGTTAATACATTTGATTTCCCTTTTAATGGTCTAAATTATTTGACAGACAGCATCATACTAAATTCCTTAATTTACCCTTAAACTTCAATAAATCTAATACAGTGAAGTCTAAATTCTCTTAAGTATTTCAATACTGCATACAAATATAGGTGTTCTACTTAAAATCACAATTCTAAATCAATTACTCAATGATACATTCTAAATTAGAATCACAAGTCTGATTTTTATCTCTAATAAGGGCACAATGCCTAAAACATTCTAAGTACATAATATTCCAAATCTGCAGAGATTCCTTTTGAACAAATATATTAATAGAATCTGGTTCTTTTTTGATCTATTCTGTCCTTAATTCTCATTTTTCCCTGGGTTTATTATTCAGGCTTACTATCTTAGTGTTTACCACTAGGAGACTGTATCCTTTTCAGCTGACCCAGCTGGTTTATCAATCGGAGATTGTGGTTTGCAGGAGATGAGGAACTGCCAACATTCCATTTCTAGTGTTTTTTCTGTGCATTCCAGTTGCCATACTTAGTGCCCTTTTAAAATTACAAACTTGTGGGGCCAGGGGGGAAGATGAAGAGAAATGGGTTAATGTATACAAACATACAGTTAGATAGAAAGAATAAATTCATGTTTGATAGCAGAATAGAGTGACTATAGTTAACAAAAATGCATTGTGCTTTGGTGATGGACACCCTAAATACACTGACTTGATCACTACACATTATATACAAGTAACAAAATTTCACATGTACCCTATAAATTTGTACAAATAAAAATCAAATCAAATCAAATCCCAAATGCTAATGATTATTAAAAACTTGATCTTCTAGCTCTTGTAGCCCACAAGTTCCATACTTCTGGTCTATTCACAAAGCCTACATCCCTCACCCAGGCTGTTACATCACTTGATTGGATTTCCCATTTCTTAGGCTCTTAAGATACTGTATTTAGGCTCTATTCACCTTCTTGATAATTGACAGATTTCTGCCTTCTTTTTTTATTTTCTTTTTACCTTGAAGCACCAAATCTTCAGGATACCAAAATTGCATTCATTTGAATTCTGAATATACATCTGTCAAAGGTTTGCTTAACTCTATAGTAGTTAGCAAAATATTCTTCAAAGAGCTGGATACTTAATATTTGGGGCTTTGGAAGATTATAGGATCCATGTTACAACTACTCACCTTTGCTCTGTGGCTCAAAGGCAGTCGCAGACAATGCATGAAAGAATGTGTGGCTGTTGCTCTGCTCCGATAAAACTGTGTTTATGGACACTGGAAGTTGAATTTTACATAATTTTCACAAGTCATGAAATATTCTTTTTTAACCATTTAAAAGTGTAAAAGCCATTTTTAGTACCTGTACCATGAAAAAACAAGTGGTCTGCTCCAAGGGAGCTGTAGTTGGCCAATCCCCTACTGGAGAGTCACAGTTTCTAGGGGCATTCAGCTGACACAGAAAGAAAATAGTCTTGCTCACCATTGTATTATTAGTGCCTAGAGTAGTCCTGATATATTAAATATAGCCTTTTGCTTGCTCTCTCTCTCTGTTTCTGGGATGAATATAAAGCCTATATTCTCCCTGGAAAGTTATTTCTTCATGGTGGACAATTTGATTGGGTTTTACTTCTTTAATATTAGGTTGAAAATAGCAGGAAAATATAAATTCAAGAAAATTTAGATATTGCTTCATCACTTGATGATGAAAAAGTAAATGAAATATTAACAAATAGTCTCAGATATCTTTTTGATTAGCTAGAGGAATCTATGATGACTTCATTTTTATATGTTGTGACTTAAATCTTTATTTAACATTGAGACGTTCTTATTGTGGTAGTATTTTCTTTGTTTAATATGGTCTACTAAAATAAAGATAATTCTCATTTGGGTTGTCAATTTGATCTTTTCTTCTGGCACATTGACTCTGATAGTCTGTGTTCTTCTTCGTTCCGGATAAGTTCTTGCTAGTGTTGAGATGAAAATAGTTTCATTAATGAGATACAAAGTAAGATGTTTGATTTGGGCTTGCATTTTTCTTCTAAAATTGGGACTCTAGCTGCAGTGTTTTAATTTTAGAAAAATAATCCCAAATTAGAATAGGATACATTTTACTAACACTGAAAAATATCACCATTGTCTCTTTTCATAACTGTTAATATAAAATATATTTTTTGTACTTATTGGTTTATGTATAACTGTAGAGAGCTCAATGACTGTTTTATACATAAAATATAATTTTCTGTTGTTCATGCTGCTGATTCTGTTGTGTGGGTGAGCGCTGCATCCCATGATTCTGAGAAAAATAAAGCTTGGCTTTAGCACATTTCCTGTACTGCTGTTTATAGCGATAATTATTCTGATGTTGCTATGGAAATGCTTTAATGACAATTTTGGCAGATTGTTTCTATTACTGGTGTTATTTTTCTGTTTATTTACTTATTTATAAATTGGTGAACTTAAATTGTATTTTGTGGTCATAGATGATTATAAAGCACTGTTGCTTAGGGCTGAACACATGTACTCAGTAAGTGAATGGAATGCAGATTCCCTTCCGTTGTCTGGAACTCCTTCTTTTTAGAGAGAAATAGACAGGGTCTTGCTATGTTGCCCAGGGTGGTGGCTGGTCTTGATTTCCTAGCCTCAAGTGATCTTCCCACCTCGTTCTCCTGAGTAGCTGGATTACAGGCACAAGCCACTGTGCCCAGCCAGGAATTCCTTTTATTTCACCACTTTCCTGGTAGCTGTGTTTGCCTGATTTCACTTACAAATCAGACCAGTTCAAAACAAATTTTGTCTCTAGTATATATAAAGTATGTATGGATATTATCTTTAGTAGAAAGCTGATACTTTAATTATTTTCTGGAAGGTGGAAACCTATGGCTTTTACCTACTCATTTTCTTGAACCTCTGAATTCCTGTCACCCATATCACTCTCTGGGTTCTTGATTCATTTCAATTGAGCTGCCTGCTTCAAGATGTAGCTTAACATACTCTGTCTACTGATAGTGACTACCCTAATTTTTGCTCACTTGATCAATGGTGCTCTCTCATTGATTCAACAAAATTTATTGAGTATCTACTAAGACCCAGGTAGTATTCAAGAAACTAGGATAATGAAGTGAATAAAATAAATAAAAGACCCTCTTTTATGGGACTTACATTCTAATAGGGGAGATTGATGATGGTAAGTATTCTTAGTCCTTTCTGGATGCTACAAAAAAAATACTATAAACTAGATATATTATAAACAACAGAAACGTATTTCTCACAGTTCTGGAAGCTGGGAAGTCCAAGATCAAAGTGCTAGGTTTTCTTGGAATTTGAGACATGTCTCTTTGACTTGTGTTCAATTTTTGTAGCTATTTCATGAGTGTTGGGAAATAATGTGCATGCTCTCTTTTTTTGAAGGTGAGTAAATATATATTAGATCCAAAAAAATAAGTGCCAGGTTTAATGTCTGGTAAAGGCCCAGCAGAATCTCACTCACAGATGGTGCCTTCTGATCGTGTCCTCACATGGTAGAAGCAGGAAGCAAGCTCTCTCAGACTCTTATAAGGACACTAATCCCGTTCATGAGGGCTCTACCCTCATGACCTCATCTAATTCTAATTACCTCCCAAAGAGCTCACCTGCTAAAACCATCATATTTAGGGCTAGGGTTCCAACATATGAATTTGGGGGGAACATAAGCATTTAGTCCAACAGAAATATATAATAAATATGTAGTATATCAAATGATTATTAAGCACTAAAGAGAAAAATAAAGCAGAGAACAGGAGGTGTAAGAAAAGGCTTACCTAATAAGGTTCCATTTGGACAAAAACTCAAAAGAAGGAAGTGAAGAAGAAACTATGCATATATTTGAGTTAGGGAATGGGTTTGTTCTTTGTGAACCTTACCACAATGAGTTTTAGTCAGGAGGGTTTAAGAGAGAGTAGGAAGAGTGGAAGTAAATACAATGATCAGAGAACTTTTTAAAATAATATTATTCTAACATGAAGCAGAAAAATGGATGGTAGCAAGTGGGAGATAAGAAGATTAATACTATGTTTTTTAGGATAGTTGAAATGGGAAGGTCCAGTAGAAAGAGAAAAGTAATGATGCATTAGATATCTAACGCTGGTTTTTTGGTCTGTTCCCATGCCTTACTTACAAAGTGCTGACACCTACTAAAATAAGATATTGATTAGCCCAATTCTTACAGACAAAGAAAATGGCATGATTCAAAAAATAAATTAAGATAAAAATATTTTGATCATATAATTGACATGGATTTTCTAAAATTAATCTTCCTTTCCATTACTAATTTACAGCATTGACTGAATTTTCCACCAGTTTTGGTATTGTGCCATAGCTTTGGTTCTGATCAAAGGCTAATTTAAATTCTCCTTGAGAATAATTGCTTATTTTAACCTTTGGGTTATACACTAGAAGCATAGGTACAAATATGTTAGGGGAACTCTAAAATATGAGTAGATCTAAAAATTAAAAGATATATCAATAATATGTAGACTAAACCCAGTTCTGAGGAGCTAGGGCAGAGGTCCTGTCTTCTGAACACAGTGAAGTAGAGGTCCTATTTCCCCAGCTTTTCTGGGCAATGGTTTCATCCCCAAAGCTCTGAGCATCCCCACCCACATGGTTTTGCTGGATGCAGCCCACATCACAGCTCTCCAGGGCTAGAATCACACTCTACCAGTCTGAGGTCTTAGGGGTTGCACCACCCCAAGGCTCCCCTGGACATTGACCCACTGGGGACACTCTGCAATGGCCCCACTCCCTGGACATTTCTCTACTGGGCATTGAAGGTTTCCAGGGCTTTCTTTGAAATCAAGGTAGAGGCATTCACATACCCACAGCTTTGCTGCAGATAGCATAAAACTTAATACAATGGATAAATGTGAGTTTGGTAATAAAAAATAAATGAGGTTTTGTTTTGTTTTATTTTGTTTTGTTTTTTAAGGAAGATAAAGGAGAGAAGGACATCTAGGTAACTAGATGGTTCACAGTTCTAAAGGTCTGCCAAGGTTCAGTTTTTTTGTGAGAATTGTCCATTTTTCACATTTTTGAAAGGTATAGGGAAACTGATATTATGTTAATCATGGGAATGTATAGAGAGAGAGCAGGACCATGGCCAAGGTTTAGCACAATTAGTGGGTTAATGAGTTTAGCAAGAGGTATGGTGTGGAAGAATTCAGACTAAGGTCTTGCTCAAGTTAGTGGAAAATTTTCATTTTTTTAGCAGCCTTCACATTATAGAGTTAAGCTCTGGGTTCTTTGGCAACACAGATTATAGATACCACCCCCAGTCTTGGGAAGGGAAGGCCAGAAAAGACTTTATTATATAGTTCTGCCCAAGAAAGTAGCATTTTTGAAAGGCATGCAGATGAGAGAAATAATGCAGTCTCAAAAATATAAAATAATTCAAATGATAATAACATGTAAAGCACAGTGCATGTGTCCATGAAAATGAGTAGCAGAAGAGGTAAATGGTAAAGAGCATTTATGTTGAAATAAATTTTTTAACAAAAATTCAGAACCTAAAAATAAGTTTTGGAATGAGCCAACCACATGAAGACAATAACTTCTCACATGGATGAGGATATAGAAGGTTGTCAATTCTAAGAAAAGTATGGTTTCTCTAACAGTGCTAAGGAATAAGGAACTATTTGCTAACCAGAATAATGCTAACAAACTCTTATGCCTATCGTACATGAACCATGTGGGACTGTGAGAAACTGGTTAGTTATTTAGCAAAACTGTTTTTCCTTCCTACAGGGTATATGGCTATAATGTATGCCTCGTCCTCCCTTTCTGTTGGGATCAGCCATGTGACAGATTTATGGCTAATGAAATAGTGGCAAAAATTGCATACACCAGTTTGGAGCCTGGCCTAAAAAAATGTCATGTAATTCTCTGACATATGAGTATTGACCCTCTGAGCAAATGTTAAACAATGTGTGTTAAAGACAATAGAACCTCCATCAGCCTGGGTCCCTGAATGAGTGTGTGGAGCAAATTCCCCAAGCCCACTAATTAGGAAAACCACTATTGAGATTTCAAGATTTATGTTACAGTAGCTACCATTACCTTAACTAATACAGAATATTGTCCTCATGACTGAGGGCCATAGGAAAGTGATGCATTCTAAATAAAGCTGGGTTTCAGTTAAAGCAAGCAGGTGGAAAAGCATTCTGTGAAGAATCAAAGTAGATATGAAAGCTATATGAGCAGTCTTGGATGTAAGTTAGTTTCATAATATAAGAAAACTGATTTTTACATTACAGTGTACGATAATTTTAACAAAAGTCTATAAACATTTCAAACTCTGTCCAATTGAATGGCATTACTATCCAAAATTGTTTCTCAGTTAAAAAATAACAATATTAAGCACTCACTGCATACATACACTGCACTTATCACTGTGGCTGATACATTGCAGATGCCTGTGATATAGTGGATCTTTTACAAACAGTTAGTGTTTAGTAAAGATCAGAATAAACCTCTATTCACTCAATCAGATGATACATATGTCAAGTTACCCCTCACCACAGTTACTCTACTAAGCTGCATTTATGAGGTGCTGTTATCTGGGGTACGTAGAAGGCTTGAAACTCACTTTGATCTCTTGTTAGTGATCATTAGAGCACACTCTCTTGTGACTCCTTAAATTCCTAAAGTGTCAAGAATTCATTGTTTCCCATTAACTCTAATCATTGAGATAGAATCTAGTAATTCTTTTTTGAATATTTAGTACCTCTCTTTTTAAAAAATATACTGTAATTTTTGGCTTTATGTGATTCTCTAGCATTATATACAAAACAGGGCAAAATATGAATAGAAAGAAGTTTCTGCTATTATCTTTTACAATACTTAGATCATGTGACACTCCTACCTCCCTTCTCCTCACCCGCAAAAAACCCAATAGAATGGCGTCCCATTGCAGTTCCAGTAGAATCCAAACTCCCTCCCTGGGCTACCAGGCACAGCATGGTATGAACCTTGCCTATCTACTCTCTCTTCTCTTGACACATGTACCGTCTCCCATTCTGTGCCCAGCACACCGGCTCCTAGAATATACCAAGTTTTTCCCACCAGAAGAAATATGTGTGGGTGCTCTCCGGAAAGCTGGTCCCCCCTCCTGAACCCTTTCTTTTCAGCTATTCTATTGACTGCTGCCTATCCTTCAGATCTCAGTCACCTTGCCTGTCTTGTTATGTACTATCCTGCCAAACCTGTCAAAGTGCGTGGCACATAGTAGGTGACAAATAAATATTTGTTGAAAGACGGAAGGAAAAGGGGAAGGAAGAATAGAAGAAGAAAAGGAAAGAATAATTATCTTTTGCCTTGTTTATTGCATACCCTGTAGAGTTACAGTATATTGTAGCTTCCCCTTATCCACAGTTTCACTTTCTGCAGTTTTAGTTGCCTGAGGTTAACTGAGGTCCAAAAATATTAAATGGAAAGTTCCAGAAATAAACAGTTCATAATTTTTAAATTGCTGCTGTTCAGAGTAGCATGATGAAATCTTGCATTGACCCACTCTGTCCTGTCTGGGCCGTGAATCACCCCTTTGTCCAGAGTATCCACGCTGTATATGCCACCTGCCCATTAGTCACTGACATCATCTACTCCTAGACATCCAGCCATCAACATTGTCATGGCTTGATGATCCAGGATCACCTAAAGCAGATGATCTTCCTTCTGACACACAATCAGAAGGTCAGTAGTAACCCAACGCTATGTCACAATTCCTGTACCCTTCACCTCATTTCATCTTATCATATAGGCATTTTATCCAACATATATCATCACAAAAAAGGTGAGTACAGTATAATAAAATATTTTTTGAGAGACAGACCATATTTACATTATTTTGATTTTACTATGTTGTTGTAATTGTTCTATTTTATTATTAGTTATTGTTAATCTCTTACTGTACATAATTTATAAATTAAATTTCATTATAGATATGCATATATAGGAAAAAACATAGTTTATATAGGAATTCATACTATCTGTGGTTTCAGGAATCCACTGAGGGTCTTGAAATGTATCCCCTATGGATAAGGGGAACTACTGTATATAAACTAAAAAAATTCCATTTTAAAACTAATCCATCATCAGTGTTATTATGCTAAGCTCTAAATAGCATTTTTTGATGGTATGCTTGTACTGCTAAAGGTTTTAGGAGCATGTTAGATAATACAAGGATTTTAGCATTTCTTTAAGTATACAATTTCATGCCATTTGATATATCATAGATCCCTAGATAATTCATTATAGTAATGAAAGCAACATCACTGTAAACAATCAAAGTTATACGCATGTAAGTGTACCTCTATAGACTCTCCTACTGCATGCTTATGTAATGTGGGTCTCTCTATAATTAGCTAATCAGTTAAAATAGATTTTACTAATTTAATTTTCTTTTCCATTTCCTATTAATAAATTGTCATGGTTGATTTACCTGATGCAATTAATAATTTGGGAACTACATTGTTGTTGCTGAAAGGGACCATTAAAATGAATCAAGTATTTTTGAGTCATTTAATAACCTCCTTTAAAGACAGATTGAAGAAAATAGAATTAATTTGAGGGTAATCAGTTTCAGCACATTAATATAACCTAGTTATTTTAATTGACCAATGTAAGAATTTATTCAATTAGTTATCTCATATATTTTTTATCCTTGAGAATTATATTGCCACTTTAATTAAAGTAATTTCCATTTAAAAAGTAGGAATTTTTGTGAGGAAAAGTTAAAAAATAGAAGAAAATTTTCAAAGTATGATATGTATAAAAAAGAATAGAATACCTTTGTATTTCTTGTATATCATTGACTTTGCAAAATTGATTTTTCCATTTACCATTAATGGGTAGATCAAATAGAATTTTAGGTGTTTTCTTTATTTTAGGATTGCTTATTTAATATAACTCATTTATTCAGTAAAATATTGGAGCAGCTCAAATGTGACAGCAGTGTTCTAGTTAAACTAAAGAATTTTTACAAGATATTTATGTCTTTAATTTACTCAGTAAATATTTATTGAGCTCTTACTTCTACTAGACACTATTCCACAGTCTGAAGCAACAGCAGTGAACAAAAATGTCTTTGTTCTTGTGGAAATTATAGCCAAGTAGGAAAAGAGGCAACTAGATAGATAGATGATATATAGATATATAATAGACAGATGATAGATATTATTAAAAATTATAAGGCCGGGAAAGTGGTTTAGGAAATGCTAGGGAAGAGGAGATGCTTAGAAAGGTAGAGGTATCTACACAAAAGCGATTATGATGATAGGTCCTAGGATCCAATACAGATAGATAGGGATGTAAGGACATAAGAAAGAATGGAGGGATGGTCCGCAGTGAATGTGAGTACTTCTAGATTTGGCATAAATATAGAAGCTGGCAGAATAAGAATGACATATTTAGAATTGAGATTATGGGAATTGGGGTGTACTTATTGTTAGTAGCAGGACCTTGAAAGTAAATGGCTGAGATATGATTGAGGATCAAATCATTGAAAAAGAGATGGTCAAGATGCTTCTGTGTTGATGCTGAATCATCGAGAATTTTGACTAGAAAAGTGAAGTTGGTGATTATCCAGGTGTTAAGATATTTAAGGAAGTAAATTTGGAGCATCTGTACATTACTGCAACAAGGAAAGTTATCAGGCAGTGTACTCTGAGAGTAGGAGTTTCAAAACTGGAGAGTTTCAGGAAGGAAGAAGGCTTATAGTCTGGGCGTGGCAATGAAGACTAAGGATTCCTAAACTAAAGGCTGCATCGGGTACCTAAGGTATTTGTATAATAAGCCAACATTACCAGGTTATCTAGTGAGTATGGTGGCTTGGTGCTCAACACCATTCCACCCGCCTTCTAATGGGCCCTGATGAATAGCAGAATATGGAAAGCTACAACCCCCATTTTCAAGATTCTCCTTTAGCCAGGGTTCTCAATCTGATTTAGGTTCAATCTCATGCCTTCTCAGAAAGCTGTCTTTCTGTGGCTTCTGCTTTATCTGCCAACAAGCACAAAAATGTGTGGCAGTGTTACCAGAGGTCTCAGCATCTCATTAGCAGCTTCGTGGATGCCTAGAGCCAAAGGGGTGGCACAGATTTCACCGGTGCAGGCTATAGCAGGTGCTCTGCAGGTCTGGAGCTGCCATTGTTCTCCTCATCGATGGTGGGGGTGACAGGGAACTGGAGCTGGTAACTTCCTAATTAGAGAAGGACCAGCAATTCTCCTGGATCCTTATACTGTGGGGTAGTTTTATCTAGGATTTGTTATTAAGTGTTTGACATAAAGTCTATTTCTTCAGCCCTACTAATGTTTCAGTAAGCCATTTAATATGCTGTGACAGATACCTCCTTGGCTTGAGTGGATTCTACTAGGACTCTGACCAGTTCAGAACAGTCATAAAAAGCTACATTGAGTTGTATGGTACACGTGGAGTGTAGGATCAAGGAAAAATGATGCATAAACTATTCCATTTTTTTGTTTTTTGGGGTTTTTTTATTGTATAATTCCATTTATATGAAATATCCATAATAGGGAAATTCATACAGACAGAAAGCAGGTTAGTAGTTGTCAGGATTTGGGGGAAGAGGGGAGGAAGATGAGGCTGCTTAGTGGGTATGAGGTTTCCTTTTAGGGTGATGAAAATGTTTTAGAACTAGATAGAGGTGATAGTTTCACAGCATTGTGAATATACTATATGCCCAGAATTGTATACTTTAAAGTGATTAATTTTAGGTTACATGAATTTATTTTTTTATTTCAAAGTATTACAGGGGTATAAATGTTTTTGTAATGCTTGAGTCTGGGCCATAAGTGTGCCCGTCACCCAGATAGTGTTCACTGCACCTGCTAGGTAGGCCTTTGCCCATCCCCTCCTCTCCCTTCCCCCAATCTATCTCCACTGAATTATACTTCCTTCTATGCACATGTGTGCCCATCAGCCGGCTCCAGTTTTGCTTCTCTTTTCATCATGAAGCCTTCCCTTTTGTTCTGTAGAATGTAAGGGCAATTCATTTAACATGTTTTCCTCTGGATTTGGTAAGATTTCATGTCTGGCATTATCAACATCTTTCATGAATTATCTAGTTACTTGTGGCACTTTACTAAGTGATATGACAAGTTATTATATATTTTAGGTTCATATTGTTCCTTAATTAACCTAAAACAGTTAACATAAAAATGGACACATTTATATAAAACACAATAAAAACAGTTTGCAGAGGCTGCTGTAAGAAATTACCATAAACTCGGTGGCTTAAACAACAGAAATTTGTAATTTCACAATTCTGAATGCTCAAAGTCTGAAATCAAGGTGTTGGCTGAGCTAGTTCCTTCTGAAGACTGTGAGGGAGAATCTGTTCCATTCCTTTCTCCAACTTTTGGTTGCCTTGGGGAGTCCTTGGCTTGTAGATGAAATCTTCCTGTGTCTTCACATTGTCTTCCTGTGTATGTGTCTGTCCCTTTTCAAATTCCCCCTGTTTGTAAGGACGTGGTCATATTGGATTAGGACCCAACTAAATGATTTCATCTTAACATGATCATTTAGAAAGACCCTATTTCCAAATAAGCTCACATCCACAATTACTGGGGTTAGGACTTATACATATTTGGTGTATGTGGAGGGGCACAATTCAACCCATAGCAACAACAAAATCAAATCATATTTTATATATCAAATTATAATTATAAATGTCTGGTAACTGAAAGCTAAGTATATACTAGAGTTGATAAGTAGAGACGAGAAAATTGTATATTGCATCTGATTTAATCTCGATAAGAGCTTTATCAGGAAATATTATCTTCCTTTTACAAATAAGTAGACTGTATCTTTTAGTAGTTACATAACTTGGCCAAGTGTTTTTTTTCTTTAGCATTTAAGATGATGCTCCTATTGGCCAAGTTTAAACTAGCACAAAGATAGCATTTGAAAGTTGAAACTAATCTAGTTTTCTAAAACTAATCTATCTGAAACAAATCCAATACACTTTTCTGCTTGTCTACACTGTTTTCCCAAAATAGAAAAGCTATTTGAGAATTACAACTCTGATGTAAAAGTCAAGGCCTTCATTCTAAATGTTGCATATGTTATTTAAATTAGTTTTCTATTAGAGTAAAAGAAAGGTAAAGTATTTTAAATGATAGCATCAGTAGGTTTGTATGTGTGGGTAGGGTTAACAGGAGGGAAGAAATTTTCTGAGCAATTTTGCTCACTGCACTGACCCTATGTGCTGTGTTTGTTCAGGGGAAGGATCTGGGTTGAGACAGAAAAGGGCCAAACCAATTAAATAAATTTTTTTCTTAAATTCTTCTAGTTCTATCGAGGCATACTTAAAATATTTGCTATCATCACAATTTTAAATTAATATGTTCGTGTAGTATTGACTCAAGATGTCTTTAAGAAATAATCATATGAGTAAATAATAATAAGAAAAACAAATACTTGAATATCACTTTGTTGTTTGCTTGTTTGTGTTTGTAGAGCAATGGGGCTTAATTCTGGCACTGAGAGAAAAATCAAATAAAGTGGCGAATTGCCACTTAAATGTCACAGATGACAAGTAAATCTAGATTCATTTGATAATTTGCTAATGGCAAATGTAGTGAAAACATTCTTGCAACACTGATCTTAAGAGAGAAATCATCTGCCTATGTATGCCTGGTTATTTTACCTTTATTATATGTTATTGATCTAATTCAAATGGCATAGATTTTTTTAAAATGCATAAAATCATTTTAAAAATAAAAGTAAACTGCTGTACAAATGTTAATTTCTTAATTTGGTAAATATACCATAAGATGTCAACATGAGAGGG
Source organism: Varecia variegata (assembly GCA_028533085.1). NCBI lineage: Eukaryota > Metazoa > Chordata > Mammalia > Primates > Lemuridae > Varecia > Varecia variegata. The sequence goes on from CM052440.1 coordinate 30,037,857, forward strand.
AAACAAGATGAAAGGTATATGAGAAGCTTCTGGGCTATCTTTAGAGCTCTTCTATAAAATCTAAAATTATTTCAAAATAAAAAGTTAAGAAAGTAAACATCTTTTTTTATTTCAGAGTATTATGGGGTACAAACACTTTGGTTACATACATTGCCTTTGCACCACCCAACAAGCATGCCCATCCTCCAGACAGAGCACGCCTCATCTATTAGACGTGGATTTACCTGTCCTCTCCTCCCTATTCCCACCTGCCTGACACCCTATGAATGTTACTTCCCACATGTGCACATAAGTGTTGATCAATTAATGCCAATTTAACCATGAGTACACGTGGCATTTGTTTTTCCATTCTTGAGATACTACACTTAGATGAATGGGCTCAATGTTGAAGAAAGCTAAAATTATATTATAAAAAGAAATTCAGTAAAAACTAATGGTCAGAGATTGAAGTTAGATTAAGGGAAAATTGTATTCCAAGTTTGGGCATAGCATCACAAAGTCTAGAAGGTAGAAAGTTCAGAGAATATAAATATATATATGTACATGTATATATTTTGTCTGAGGGTACATAAGAGATAGCAGTGGAAGATGGGAGGGGAGAGGTGGAGATAGGCCAGGCCATCAAGTGTCTTCTGTGTCTGTATGAGGTGAAGACACTGGGGAGTCACTAACGGATTTTAAGTGAGAGATGTTAAGACAGCATCTTTTAAGTGTTAGACACATTGTTAGACAACATGCTGACATTGATGGACACTATAGAAAAAAAATTAAAAGCACACAAAAAAGAAATTACAAGTACATCTCAATAGGCCTTGAGGAATTCAGTTTACTAGAGAAACTATAGCTCTCATTTATTTAGCGCTATATGCTTATACGCTAAGTGCTTTTCATGACTTGTGTCATTGAAACTGCTCAAGAACCCTACAAAGTTGCTGTTGTCTTTGCTTCTTTCAAATGGACAAATATAAACACTTTACTGCCTAATATTGCAAAACTAAGAGGAGAAACAAACACCTCTTCCTTTGAATAGAAACTGTCTGCTTCCTGTGGCAGTACTTGGTCCATTCAATTAAACAATCAGCTCAGGCCTTGGAAATGTTGGGTACTAAGGGACTCATTACCAGGCATGCCGCTATATATGTTTATTCATTTTTTAATTTTCTTTTTTGCATTGAGCATTGATTATGTTCCTGATATTGAACTGTGTGCTGGAGATATGAAAGTAAACAGTACAGTTTGTTTTCCCTTCAAATAACCTACAGTATAGAGAGCTTTATGTAGCTTTGAGTGTATTTTTATGTATTTAAAATCAAATGGTGTATATAATCTTTTACAGTGCTTTATAAAACAATGTTATTCAGGAATACTTTCCTGTGTTATGCAAATTTTCATGATTATACATTGCATTTTAATCAATTTTAACTATGGATATCATTGTATATAAATCTTCATCTTTATTTATAACTATTTTCTTATAATGTTTTCCGGGAGAATGAATTTCTTGCTTAACAAATAACTTTGAACAAGTTTGTACCAGTGGACACTCCAACCACAAAGTGCCTGATAGCAGCGGTGAGAGAATTTGTTTTAAATGCTTTTTCAAATGCAAATGGTATCTCTACACATATTGTTAGAAAATGTTCAGATATGGGTCAAAAATGGTCACAAAGTTGACCCAACAGTTTTTGGAATCTTCTCTGTATGCCAGGGAGTTTGCAACTTTCATTGTTTTGTTTGAAAAGTATCAGAATTTTTTTATATGTCATGTATTTTGCAATAAAAATCTTACACAATGTGGCTTTTCCTTTTCCTAGTAAATTATTGTGTGGATGTAACAACACATCTATCCTACTGCCATTTGAAGATTAAGGAAGGGGTGAAGATGAAAAACAAGGAAAACAATAAAAGACAGCTTCCCTGGCTGAATATGAATTTAATATTTTGTGTGGGTGGACATGTTTTCAAGCATGACCTTCTTTTTATTCTTTCTAGTCATGAATATTTTGTTTGTAATAGCAATTTCTTTGAAGCTTTTTTTCTTTTATGTTGACTATACAAAATTAGTGCATTATAATATTAATTTTAAAAGAACAAAAATAGTCAAGAGGAAGAATTCTTATCTTCTGTGTGTAAATCCCTATTGTGCCGCACACATTTATGACTTTTTGTACCTCCTTTTTGTAAATCTGAAGAAACCAAAATATAAGGCCTAGACAATTAAGTGATTAGAGTGGTCAGGTTGCTTTTATCCTTAGTATGCGTGCTTTTCTTTTCTCCTTTTCTAATTTCCTGTCTCCCTTAACATCTAACAGATAGCAGATAATGGTTCTGAACTTTTAAAAATGTTCACTTTTTACATCTGATGAAGAAAGACAAGATTGAGTTCTCACAGAAACGATGTTGAGTCCTTTGTAATCAGGGAAGAGGGAGAATATTTTCTTTAAAGATGGCATCTGACTTCCTCTCTTGTTAAAGCTAAGTTCCCAGAATTCCAGCCTGTCCTGGGTCTGCAGAAGCCAACATCTTCTGATTATGGACATGAGTAGAGGTGACTCACAGCTTTGAGCTTGGGACACAGAGAAACCACAGACTGAACTTCTCATAATTTCTAGTCCACAGGGAAAGTCAGGAATCAAGAGCTAAAATGGAAATTAAGGATTTTCAAAAAAGGGTAAGTGGAGTGAGCGCGTTCAGAAAGCAAGTTCCTGCTCTCTGAAGCAAGAGGTTATGCATGAAGAGGAAGGAGCTATCAATGGCACCAAGGCTCCTAAGCTCCTTGGGACAGAGAGAAGTCTTCATATGAATCTTTGCAACTAAAATCTTGTTCTCTTGGGCTCTACACTTGGTATTTGTTCCTGTTATATGTTCTCAGACTCTTAAACCAAAAGCCGGAGAAAAGAAAGAGGAAATAGTCACCCTTCGATAATGTAATTTGAAGGTCTTCCCTCATCAAGAAGACTAGAGTGGAAAACCTTTCTCTTACCATTTTCTAATTTCTGTGAAATATCTGAAGTCTATGAGACACTGAGGACGGGCACAACCCAGCTTTGCACCATCTACACATCAAACATCTCACTGAGAATTAATGGACAAAAAGTTCTGCTTTGGTTTGGACCCCAATGAGGTTGTCTTTTTTCTTTTTCTCTATTCTTTAAAATGCCTATAAAAATATGCTCCTACTATTTGTAATATTTGTAATTCTTTAAGCTTCAAAATGCTCCTGCCATAAACATTTTCTCATTTGATCCTTTGCAGATAATACATGAGGGACATAGGATTTGTATTATCCACTTTATTTCAGAGATGAATTTGCATATATATATATATATATACACATATGATAAAGTTAATGCCATACCCTAAAGTTTAATACAGTGCGACTGCTAGAATCCAGATCTAAGGGACTTAGGATTTATTTATGTCAGAAGTAGGAGTAGAGGCTCATTGATATTATTTTTTAAAATCTCTAACACTAAGAAAACAATCAGAATATGAATATAAATTTAGGAACCTCTGGTTGTGTGATTGGGATTCAGATTCAATGCCAGATGTTCTGTGCTCCAGACCCCAGACTTTTCATAGTCTGTATGAGGTTGGGCAGGGCCCTCCAATTTCCCATAAATTGTTCTTTAACTAAATCTGATTACACTTCGGGTTTTGAACAAAGAAGAGACATATGAGTCTTACGTTTTAAAATGACCTCTCTAGCTACTCTGCTGAGAATAAACTGCAATAACTCAGAGGAAAGATAAGGAAGACATGCACCAGCAAGGCTGCTGGAAAGGAGGTGAGGAGTGGTTATATTCTGCATACATTTGAAAAATAGAGCCAACATAATTTCCTAGTAAACTGAATGAAATGAAATAGAGGAGTCAAGAGGGATTTCAAGTTATTTGGCCTTATAATATCTATAGAACTTAGATGGAGTATTGAATACCAAAAAGTCACTTCAGAGGTACATATAAAATTCAATTAAAAACTATCTCCAGGCATTTAAATAAGAATTTTAGTTTGGGTTTTAGCTGTATGTATTTAGTTTCAAGTTCATAAGATATAGAGTGAGGAAAATACTACTTTCTAACAATCTATATTAAAAAATGGGAGTTTTTCTGATAAAACCTGCAAGGAAGTAATTAACAATTATAAAAGTGCATTTTCCAGTTTGGATACAGTAAAATAACTGAAGTGGAAAAGACCTATGGGATTTATTTGTAAAGAAAATCAATATAAACCAATGATAACATGCTAAAAATATAATATAGTCTTAGGCTTATCCATAGAGAGAAGTCTAGTGTCTAGATAACCTCTTCTGTCAACCAGGATTGCTCATCTGAGCCACAGTAAATAAAGACTACTGAATAAGTATTTTCTCCATTCTCCTAAGATGGTACATAACTATCACGATTCTAGATGTGTATGAGAGAAGTTAATTCAGGATATAATTGGATGCCTTAAGGCATGAGGACTTATTCCCTTGTGTGACCATATTTAAGAAAGGCTGGTATAGATCAGGGCCACATCTGGCCTGACACCTGTTTTTGTTAGTAAACTTTTACTGGAATACAGCCATGCCCATTTGTTCACATATAATCTGTGTTGCTTTTGTGCTACAACAGCAGAATTTAGTGGTGGGAAAGAGACTAGATAGCCAGAAAAACCTAAGTTATTTGCTATCTGATCCTTTAACAGAAAAAAGGTTGCCAAATGATGTTCTGGATCAATAAAGATAATATAGATATAATATAATATAAAAGTCTAGTTATATAATACCTAGAATATTATGTCACATTTTCTACAAAAGAACTTGGTAAAATTAGTTTCAAGAAAGAGAATTACAGAACAATATAAGGATAGAAAACCTAATATATGTTTAATTCAATTCCTCAAAAATTGGTTGTATCCTTAGTGTATACCAAATACTGTATTTGGTTTGAAGTAAAGAAAGAATGAGCAGCAGTCCATGTGCCCAATGAATTTATATTTTAATAGAGAACATATACATTAATAAATATAACGGTATGTGGCAATATTAAGTTAGAGTTATGTGCAAAGTGCTCTCTAAACATAAGTTAATTCTGATGATGGTGGACTGGAGAAAGTCTCATGCAGAGTAGACGTTTGACCTCGACTTTTGAAGAAACTTCGTAAAAATTTTAGGAAGACAAGAAAGAAAAAAAGTATTCTAAGAGAAGGATACGCATAAGCAAAGAATAAAAGTTGTATATGAAGTCTTTGTTGAAAAGTGAGTACAAAGAATATTTTATAAGCCCAGTGTAACTGTGCATATAACTTCAGACATCCTTGACCTGGTTTCTTCCGCCTGCCTGGCAAAATTTTCATGATACTAGCAGCTGCTGAATGACTTATTGGTACTCCATCCTTATTCTACATCAGGAACCTGAGAACATGGAGACAGCACTGTCCTGTGCTCTGTGCTCTAGCAAGCTCTGCCCTGGTCCTGCATTGATCTCACTCCTGCCCACAGAACAGATGTTCCTGAGGCTAAGAGGTTATCAGCAGTTAGGTACTCCATTACCCTTTCTACACCATCTCCATGTGCCAGGAACCCTGAAGATCCCTTACTCAATTGTCTGAGCTTGCTTCCAACGACTGAATGGGCCTCTTCCTTTGTCTGCAGACTTCCCCTCCTACATGCACACCCCTAGGACCATAGAGCCAAAGGGAGGCTGCTTGTAGTAGGGCACTTGTGTATGTGGGCCAGGATGTACACACATACACATGTACCTGAGGGGCCTACTGTGTGGAACAGAGCTGCTGGGGGTGGGAAAAGAAGGGGGACAGCACAGAACCTCCATTTGCACTCTTACCATAGGCCCTCCAAATGTTATGGGCAAGCCTACAGCCAGATGCCAGAAAATAAGTACCAGCTGCTGGACATCACTGCAGATCAGGCCCACTTGCAGAGGGAGCAAGAGCTAAATAAAGCATCAAATGGAAACCACTGTGAAGAAAAGACTTGACTAAAGGAAATAAATAGAATGCCGGATCCTAGCCTTTTGATTAATCACCAAGACTTCCTAAGTCTTTACAAAGATGAGGTGTAACAGTCACCCCACCATTACTCTCAACACATTCAGGTAAAGCTCTTCTTTTGAGCATTCTTTTGAATAGTTTGGCTCTTCCTTCACTTTTCTTTCCATAGTCCGCTGCTCTCTGAGCTTCAGGAATTTGTAAGAAAGAGGATTCTGCTTTGGTTAAGACTTTTAAATACTTGGGAAATACCTAATTTATTTATAATTAGTTTATAATTGAATTATTTCTTACGAACTACACATAAAAGTATCTCACAACAAATAATAATATGCCTCCAAGATAATTGCTGTCTAATCATCTTACTTTAAATATATTATTTTGCTCAAATTGCTTTCAGTGTATCTTTTTCATACTCCATAACAACCCAAAGGATTTTGTATTTAATGAGTTTTGAGACTAATCATTTCTTAGCATTAACAGTTTGCCCCAGTTTCCTATACATTATAGATTCTGCCTAAATAACTATGTCTTATTTATGCACAGACATTTGCATGACTATTTAGGCTTTGAGGTCAATCAAAAAATGTAAGATTTATAAGTAGGAAAAATTAACAATTTACCCAACTTATGAGGGACCCAGGAAAATTAATTTCAGTACAGACTGTAGATTTGAATTCATATTTTAATTATAATGTCAAAAATTACATAAATGACTGAAAATTTCCCCATATTTTTTGCTTTACTTCTTCATTCAATAAAACTTATTTTTATTAACAGAATAACACAAGAGTTAGTAGTCCTATATATCTAGACGGGGCTAGCCAGAGCTGTTAGCCCAGTGCACTGGAGAATTTGACCTGAGTCAGATTCTGGAAAACTCTGTGTGCCATGGTAAACCACTTGATCTTCACCATGTGGACAATGGGAATTTGGTTCTTTGTTGTTATTTTGTTTTGTTTTGTTTTGTTTTTGACAGTATGATGAGCAGTTCTAGGTTTCAGAGATATTTCTTGGAACTGTGAAGGACTATTTGGAGAGTGCCGATTCTAAAAGAAAAGAAACTGGTTAGAAGGTTGTTACCACAGTCCTCATCAAAGAAATTGGCCTGGACCAGGGCAGTGGCAGTGAGTGGGAGAGAAAGACAGAAAAGGACTAATCAGAGAGAAATGTTGGTTATGGGAAGCAGGAATGTTTAGTCTGGAGAATAGAAACCACACACCGGGTTTCAAAATAATTGAAGAACTCCTATTTGGTCTTGAAATGAACTTGAATTCTCTCTCTCTTTCTCTCTCTCTCTTAAAATGTCCATGGACATATGGCTCTTGAAGGAGGCTGTGCTTTCTCCTGGAGGAGGTATGCTGAGTAGAGAGAACAGTGGACTGGTGTAAGTTGCATTAGGTTATAGATGGCAGTCCAGGTTTTCTAGGTCTTAGATGTTATTTAGATAAATGATGAAAAATAAATTTAGATTAACTTGAACTCAGATGCTCAAAGAGTCAAAGTAAAAAGGAAAGAAATTAGCAACAATGTTACTGAGATGAATATAGCAGTGGTGTAAACACAGTATTAACATTTGAGTAACACTTTCTGTTTTTATGCCTGATATTTATTTTTTCTCAACTAAAGTGTAAAGTCCATGAAGCATTTCTTTTAGCACATAGTGGGTACTTGATAAAATTTAGAATGAATGAATCAATCAATCAATGAAAAGTATTAGGCAGAAAGATCTATATGTATTTTTCTTCCACTATACATGTTTCCCTTAAAATTAGTTGTACATTAAATCATTTGGGGAAACTTGTCAAAAATATAGGTTACTAGGACTCACCAAGACCAAATAAATCAGAATCTCCTTGGAAGTGGGAAAAGTATGGACATAAAATACCAGACATTAGTATTTTCAAATGTTCCCAGGTGATTCTAATGTACAGCCAGAATTGAAAACTTCTCTTCCATTGCACAAATATTTTCTTTCCTAATCTATTACCAGTTGCTACTTGCCCTTGTTTTAGGGAAAAGTCTCACTCTTAAAGAGCAAGTTAGCAGCTCCACATCCTTTTTACGTAAGCAGCAACTGGTGGTAAATTTCCTTGCAGGTTCTCTCAGGATCAATATTAAAATTGTCAGTGGTGAAATGCATGTGGTGACAGGAGTGTGATCTCATAATGAGAAAAGGTCATTTGATTTATTTTCTTAAAATTATAAGTCAGATCAGGGCATGGTTTCCATGAAAATATGGTACTCCACTGGAAAACAAAGAAGTGCTCCAAAATGCACATCCCTTTTTCTGAGAGAAAATGTTCCTACTTATATAACTTCCTCTCGGTGCCAGGGCTCAGATATATTCCTCTTCAAAGCCGCACTAATGTCTCTAGCTCTATGCATCCTTGGCTTTTAGTTTCTTCTTTGATCTTCTTTAGCAGCAAATTGACAATAGCAGTGTTAGCAGCATTGCATATACCTAAGAGCCAATCTTCACCTTGAAAAGAACACTGCCTTTAGCATATTCTTTTTTCTTTAACTTTTATTTTTTAAATTTTTTTAAAATTATTTTTTAAGGTTTTTTTTTAATTTCAGAATATTACAGGGGTACAAATGTTTTGATTACATAAATTGCTTTTGTATAGCATATTCTTTTTAAAATTTTATTTAAAAATATTCGTAAGTTTCTAACAAAAAATGTACAGATTTAGTAAAACATGACCACATAATATTAGCTTTTATAAGCTGGCTAGTATTAGTAATAATAATCCATGCCTCAAATATTTTTGCAAAAGTCAATAGTGATGTGTCTATTCATTTATTTATTCAGTCATTTGATAAATATATTGAGAACCTAGTAGGTGCCAGGTACTTTTTAGGCTCTGTATTATAATAGTGCTTAAAATAGGGGAAAAAAACTGCCTATATCATGGAGCTTACACAATATTTAGGAGAAATAGTAAACAAAACAGTTTATGCAAATATATAGTATGCTACATAGTGATAAATGTTCTGATTGAAAATAAAGCAAGGAAGGAGTGTAATACATTTAAATAAGGAGATCAGAGAATGCTTTGATGAGAAGAGAATATTTGAGGGGAGGGAGCAACTATCTGGGAAAAGGCAAGAGGAGTATCAAATAAAAGGTCCTGAAGTAAAAATATTCCTGGCATTTTTAACCAAAGGGGACAATTGTGCTACAAGAGAATAAATAGATTAAGATAGAAATAATTAGTGGAGGGGAGTGTCAATAGTGTAAGACACTGCAGGAAACAGGGTGACTTTGGCTTTTACTGTGAGTGAGGTCGGACTCACTGGATTGTGAGCAGGGGCAGTGGTGGGCTGACTGGGCTTCCGTGTGAACAGGGATCTCCTGGCTACTGTGTTGGAAACAGACTGAAGTAGGGCAACTGCTATTATTGGCAATCATTTTGACCTCTTCCCTGAAGCAGCTTCATCTGAGTTAATCTGATTATGAGGAGCAGAGGTCAGAAGCAGAAGAGTCAAGTCTATTTACAAATAGAAGCCACAGTTGAGAAATCAGGGTCAAATAGACACATAAAATTCAGAAAAGCCCGTAGTTCAAATATATCGGGTTACATGGCAGGTCAGGATAGGAAAATAATTAGCACAAATGAATGAATGAATTTTTCACACCAAAACTCTGGGTCCCTGGGATAAATGTGTTTTAACAAACTATAGCACCCAAGTAAGACAAAACTCTGATTGTATTGATTTAAATTACATTTTAAAAACAAATAATTGGTTTTAGTTTTTAGAATTAGAAACTGAACAGTTCCTATTGTCTATCAACAGAAACACGTTGTTACATTGACAAGACATTGGATGCTGTTTACCCAAAGTAGTGTTATACACAGAATCTGTGTTCATTGTTTTAGAAGCTCCCAAAATATAGTGGCTAGAATTTAAGGTCCAATGTGTAAATGAACTCAAAATCAATAAAAAACTCATGGAAATTATTTAATTCAACGCAATTTATGAAATGTTTCTTGTGTTCCAAGCACTTTACTATATGTGGAGGCTGAAGAGGCGGGTAGTGTGTCCCAAGGGGTCCACAGGATAGGGAGAGTGTAGATGGCAGAGGTTATGAGGCCAGGGTTTGGGCCAGAGAGACTAGAATTCTAGCCCAGATACTTGCTAGGTTTCTAACCTTGAGTAAGTTATTTAACCTTTCTAAGCCTCAGTTTCTTCACGTATAAATAGTGATTGCAGTATCTGTTTCATAGGACTGATGAAGAGTAAATGAAATAGTTGTATAAAGTGTTAGCAGAGAGTCAAATACATGACAATGACCCAGTTAATGATGGTAGTTGCTCTGTGGCTCCTTTTGCAGTCTGAATTTAAAAGTTGAGAGCTTAAGATAGCATACTCTAAATTCTACAATGTTAGGTGTTATAAAATGAGATCAATAGATGATAGATAAGTAGGTAGATATGTCTGGTCAGTAATCTTGTCTGTTCTTGTAGTAATAACAGGGAGAATGGGTTTGCAGTAATGACAGAAGGAAGTTTTTTTTTTATTTTTTTTTAATTTCCACAAATATCTATTCTAGGTGCTTTTACACATTCACTTAACCCTTATAACAACCCTCTGAAATCAGTGTTTTCCTCATTCAACAGATGAGGAAACTTAGGTTAATAGCTAGGTTAAATAGTTAATAGAAAAGGGGAGTTTATAAACTTAACTATCTTGTCCGGGTCATATAACTATCAAGGGCAGGATTAGGACTTGAATATGGCCACGCCTGATTTCAAAGGAGGAAAGGAAATGCTTGCTGTCAATGTGCCTGAAAGGCAAGGAGACTTGGGATGTTTGTTAGGGGCGCTAAGAACAACAGATGGCTCCCTGCTTTGAGGGACTGATCAGAGTTGAGTTGGTTGTAGTCAGTGCAGCAGAATCATGTCCTTTGGTTTAAGGGTTCCTGGAGAGAACTGAAAATAGCAGTGCAGAGTGTTGGAAGAGGGGTGTTCTGGAGAGATTATCAAGTAGGCACTTAAGCATGGGACTGTCACATGAAAAAAAAAGTTCTTAGGAAGTGCAGGAAAATGCCTTTAAACCACAGACTCGGGGAGTATGTATGATTTATACCTCCAAGTAAAGGAGAGAGAAAAGTGCTATGAACTATGGTCTTTCCGCCTTACTATCTGGCTGACCTTGAAGAAATTTTTAATCCAACTGAACTCTACTCTCCTCGTACGTCAAATAGGGAAAATAATACTTACCTAATTGGCTTCTTAGATTTAAATGGGATCTGATGGAAAGTGTTCAGCACAGTACAACATTATCCTAGTAGGCCATCATAAGTGGCAACTCGTCTCCCCATTGCCCTCTTTCTCTGTTCCTCCACAATATAATTATTATTAACAGAAACTCTACCTTCATGGTGAGAATTAATTTAGGAAAGAGTGTGGACTTCCCTAAGGCATTGCTTTTGACTGTGCCTCTCTGCTCAGATGTAGGTTAAAAGAGAGGAGAAAAAGAAAATGAAAGAAAATGAGAGTTAATAGCCCTTTTTTGAGATTATCAGCAATTTTCTTAACTGGCACAAAAGAAAAAAAAAAGAGTCAGGGACTCCCTCTAGTTTTTATTGAAGTGCCAATACAGGGGCATGATGCAGAGGCAGGATGTACGTCCTGGCAGAGGATGCTCTGAGTTAACTGCAGGGTGGCAGAGCCTGCAAAGATTAATGTGGAAGAAGCACTGATGTTCTTGCAGCACCCTACCTGCTAGTTTACAGTACTGGGTGATGGCCAGCAGGCCAAAAGTGCCAGCAGAGACAGAATATTACAGCAACATTGTTTTTCTTCCTTTGCTTGATGCACAGTGCTTTCCTTTACCTCACTTTCCCAAAAAGAAAACTGCATTTTTAAATCCCTATGACTGTACTTCCTGAGAGGGTATAATAAGAAGGTCAAGCCACCTCTGTGGTCTCTTCTAAAAAATTCTCATGTATACATTTCTCATGTATGAACATGAGAAAATATCAGGAAAAAAACAAATTCTATAAAATATGTGACCAGTACTCTTCAAAAATGTCAAGATCATGAAAGACAAGGAAAGACTGAGAAGTTGTCTCTAATTAAATGAGACTGAGAAGACGTGATGAAATACAACATGGTATGCTAGACTGGATCCTGGGACAGAATAAGAATATTAGTAGGAAACTTAAGAAATCTGAAGACAGTTTAGTTCACTGCTTTTCACCAATGTGAATTTCTTTGATAAATTCATCATGATTATGTAAGATGATAACAGTGAAGCTGAGAACTCTCTGTACTACCTTTGCAACTCTTTTATAAATCTGAAATTATTTCAAACTAAATTTTAGGGAAAAACTCTATGACACTTACTACACATACTACAGCTCTTGAGCCACGCCAACTCTGTAAATTTGTAGAACAGTAGCCATTAGGGTTTTTGCCTTTTATTTAAATCAACATTTGGGAGCAGTGGCCTCTTCAGTATCTGTGTCTTTTCTAAACCAGTTTAACTGAAGAGCCTGGGAGAGGGAAAATTTTAGAAAAGATAATTGAGCACTGCCCATGGAAGGTGAAGGAAACTTTTTAGAACTAGAACTTTCGGTTGTGTTCAGAGCATCAGAAAAAGACCTATCAATGAGATGTGGGAACTTATTTAGATGCAGGACTAACATGAGGCAAGGAGGGAGATCCTTTTTATAATTTATTCCACTATTACGTTTTCTTATGTAACTCCATGCCAAGAGCATATAAGAAAACTTGTACAAAGGGTATTAGTTCATCATTTTTTTTTATGGCTGAGCCCATTCTTCTAAGTGAAGTATAATAAGAATGGAAAACAAGCACCACATGTACTCACCATCAACTTGGTACTAATTGATCAACACACGTGCACATATGGAAGTAACATTCATAGGGCATCGGGCAGGTGGGAGTGGGGAGGAGGGAATGAGTAAATTCACACCTAATGGGTATGATGCATGATGTCTGGGGATTGGGCACACTTGTAGCTCCTACTTGGGTGGTGCAAAGGTAACATAATTAACCAAAGCATTTGTACTCCCATAATATTCTGAAATAAAATAAAAAAAAAAACAAATAAAAATAAGAAAAAAAAAGAAAAGAAAATGTGCCCTAATGAAGAGAAAATTAATACAAAGAAGATTAATTTACAAATAATCTTGGGAAGAAATAAAAGGAAGACACTAGTCTAATTTAAAAATTTAAAAGCATCTCATTATTTTAATCCTTAATTTTCAATATTGTTGAGACAAAAGCAATCATGAGATGACCTGAAAATGTGGGCTTGGTGCAATTGCTTCTGTTGTCATTTTTATTATCACAAAGAACAATCTGTAAGAGGATTATTTCTGCAGTCACAACTGTCATTGGTGAATAAAGCATTTGGTTGTCTCTAGGGAAGTGAAACTGCTGCCAAATAGTTCATAAGCATGAAGAACTAAGCATGGGTTAGGACATATATTTTGACCTTTATGATTTGGGAATTTAATTGTGACAAATTTTTATTACTGATTGTAGACATTTTTTTTTAACTCTTCTTTTCCTGCACTTGGACTGATTGTTAACTTAAAAAAAAAAAAAATGTAACCGCATTCTCCAGGTAGATGGAACGTCAGTTGGGCTAAAGCCCTTTTAAAGTCTATCAAGTTTGTTTTATTTGCCCTGGGGCATGTCATAGTCAAGAAGAGCCAGGTGTGGTATGTGCCATAAGATACCCAACTTCTCAGACTTATTTTTATGCTTCAATGCTAGCTCCCTTTTTTTATTATATTGAACAGATCCTTCTGGGCTTGCTCATATGAACATAACATCATCAACTTCCCCTGAGACACTTTAACTCGGCATGAAACAAGGGTCTGTTTTATTCCTACATATTGAATTTTCCCATTCTGTACCAGAGGGTTGGAGGCTAGAAACACTGAGCTCTGATCGTGTGTACTAAAGGTGACAAAGTGTACAGGGTCTTTATTGTTATCAATGTCTTACATTCACCTATAATACTAATTGTTTTGCCACATTTGCTTCATCTATTTCTTTCTTTGACACATTTTCTGAAACATTTGAAAGTAAGTTGCAGATGGCATGATGCATCACCCCTAAAGACTTCAGCATGTCTCTTGTAACAATGAAGACTTTCTCTTACATTGACTACAATACCATTACACACCCAAGAAATTTCATATAATAGTATTATCTAACATACAATCAATTTTTTCCAATTCTCTCCAAAAATATTCTTATTCTTTATGGTTCTATTTTATTCAGACCAGAGTTTAATCAAGGATCACACATTGCATGTGGATAATTTAGAACTTCCATGAGCTTCGTTTCTAAAACTGACTTGCCTATTGAAGAATCAAGCTATTTCTACTTTTAGATATTCCATTTTAATATGTCTATCTTCTCTATGAGAGAGACCCACTACTACCCTTGCAAGGATGTAAGCTCCCTAAGGGCAAGGATTTTTGTCTGTTTTGACTAAATATGGTTTGTTACTATAATCCCATTTCCTGGCAGAATGCCTGATCCTCTTCAAGGAAGCCTATAAATGTCTCAGAGTGAATAAATGCATGAATGAATGTGACGAACTTTTGGGAAGAAAAGATAATTGAGAGAGTATGTGAATTTTTTTGTGCATATTTTATTATATCAAACATAAGCAGCATAGCACTTACATAATGCTTTTTTGTTAAAACAATTTTAAATAAGTCTACAGAGTTAGGCAAAAAAGTACCTCTGTTTAGATATTAGCAGTTATGAAGAAAAGTTGAAAGGTCATTAAATCCTGGGTCAGTGGGAGAAGTATTCATTGAAGTGCTGGGACTTGAACCAGACCTTAAATAAGGGATATAAGATTTAGAAATGTAGAAGAGTGAAAAAGAGAATGATCCAGAAATGATGTGAAAGTGAACAGCAGGAATATTGTAAACATACTTTTTTCCCTGATGCAGAGTGACACTTTTAAGGAAATAATAGAAGTTATAGTTCAGGGCTCTAGATAGAGGCGAGTATATGGTGAACTTGACAAAGGATTGAAAGGTTGTCTTGGTCAGTTTGGGATGCTAGAACAAAAATACTATGGACTGGTTGGCTTAAACAACAAGCATTTATTTCTCACAGTTCTGGAGGCTGAGATGTCCAAGATCAAGGAACTGGGAGGGAGGAAGGGAAAGAGATAATGGGAGGGAAGGAAGGAGGAAAAGAGATATAGCTCATGTCCCTTCGTCTTTTAATAAGGATTAATCCCATCATGAGGGCTCCACCTTCATGGCTTAATCTAACCTTAGTTACCTTCCAAAGGCCCTACCTCAAAATCCCATGAAGTGGGTGTTTCAACACATGAATTGTTGGGGGACACATTCAGTCCACAGCAGGGACTAAGGACTTTTCATTATATTCTCTAGGCATGAAGAATTTATTAAATGTTGGGATGACTTATTTTTGTGGGATGATGGCAGGATGAAATGGCCAAAGAAGGCTTTAATGTGAGTGGTACTTTAGCTGTAAAATAAATTAACTGTAAGAAAAGTTAAAGGTAAGAAACGTGGATCAGCAATTATTTCACTAGCGTGGGGATGAAGCAAAAAAAGTACCGCTGAATCCAGGGAAAATATCAGAAGGTAATTTTCCTAAAGCATGAGAGGATATAGAGAAATAGTAACTGGTAAGATGGTGTTGCAGAAAGCTATTTTATACTGGTTGAAAAGGGAGGCCCTTTCTCAGAAGATGACAGTGAAAAGGGGAGAGAGCTTTGCAGGCAGAATGCAAAAAATTGCAAAGTCTTCCCAGAGAGAGTCTGGTGTAATAAAGTAGCATTATGCTCAAGAGGGAAATGGCAGAAGTTGAGGCCAGATAAAGTCAGAAGCCTTGAAGAAATGAAGTACGATAATGCCTTACGGTTAACAAATTAGGATGTCATTTCCTTTCATCAAAAGATAATTAGAGGAATTATACTTCCAAAAAAGTTGAGTCAATTGCAAATGTTAAACATGAGGAAAATCTAAGGAACTGTCTAAGTGAATGCGTAAGTGGCACCATTAGCAGTAAAAAAAAAAAAAAAAAAAAAACGGGAACAAAGCAGAAAAGACTGACAACACCAAGGGGAAAATGGAGTGTTGGAAAGGTAGAGGGGAGCCCCATACGAGGAGGATCAGACTGTTTGGAAGTCTTAGAAGTCTGAAAAAAATTTTGCTGTTGCTTTTCACTCTGCACAAACCTTAAAAACATTTACTTAGACCTGATGAATGTGAATCTGACATCCAGAGCGCCTATAGGATCTAAATATACAAACTTCAGCAAATCTCATTGCATTTAGTGCTCTTACTTTTGCATTTTTGCAATCATAAAAATACAATTAAGAAGCAATAGTATGTTGATCATTTAGAAACATTAGCAAAATGGTAAGAGAGACATCTATGGAAAAGAATGATAGTGATAGCCCGAATGCATTTCTCTCTGTCTGGCAATTATGGGCTTCCATTGAGGCAAATCTTTATGTTTATGCTGAGTTTCTAATGCTTAGATGTGCAATTTTTGATGATTTGCATTTATGGAAATATCCTACAAAGCAATATGCTGAGGAAAGAATTAACAAAAAAACTAACCCAGAGGTTTCTGAAGGATGGCCTTATAGTTCCTAAAATTCCATGGGTAGATCTATGTGTAGATTAGCAGACACAATAAGTTTGAGTTTTATATTTCTAACTACTTAATTAGTTTAATTTAACATGAATTTATTAAGCACCTACCACATGCCAAAACTGTTGTGGTCTTTATTCTTGGTAAGAAGATGAATACTAGGTCTTATAGTGGGGAATTATACTTCCAAAAAAGTTGCATCAATTGCAAATGTTAAACATGAGGAAAATCTAAGGAACAGTATAAATGAATGCCCAAGTGTCATAATCAGCAGTAAAAAAAATGGGAACAAAGCCAGAAAGACTGCTCAGAATGGGGAAATTGGACACGTACAAAAGAAAGATTGTAATAATAACTAAGAACAAGTGACATAAAAGATAGATAGATAAACATTTATTTATAACTGGGGGAATATCTAAGTAGCATTCTCTATAGTGTTGGAATACGAAACAGATCTTGAAATACAAGTGGTATATTATTAATAATAGAAAGTTGTGCAGTAAGAATTAAAAGGACTTTCTTATCAACCTCCACTCATAAATGTTTTGAAATTGTCAAATCTGATACATAGACAAATTTTAAATATCAAATACAGTACTTTTGCTGTTCATATACGGCTAACACACTACTAAGGTCCTTTAAGTAAGATTATACTTGACATAAATTTTTCACACAAAAATCTATATATGAAGTAATAACTAATAGTTGTATGATTTCAAGTGAAAATTAAGCATTTATCACAGATAGGTTTGGGGATTATTTTTTCAGGATTGCGTGGTAATATAATAACTGTTTAAGAGAAAAGTAGAAAAAATGCTAACTTTTAAAACTGTTTTTCCTCCCCATCTACAATCAAAGCTGTCTAATAATTTTTACCTGTGTTTTTTTAGTTGCCTTAAACTGGTTGATTGACACATGTATACATGCAAACATTCAAAAAAGCAGAAAGCTAAAAATAATGTCCTTAATCATGGGGAATGTATCTTAAACTTTCCTGTCCTTCCCAGAATATTTTATAAAATACTTTTAAAAAATAATGATATGTTATGAATGTTTTTATCTATTGATAATTTTTATATATTTTATTATATATTAGGATACTGAGTAACTAGAGAATCAATTTTTAAACTGTCTCTAATGCTTTAAGGACCCTTTGAAAATTTATGAACTACCTGAGTAATTAATAATACCCATTACTATAGTTTATATTTACTTTTTTAACTCTCAATATTACCAAATTATTAATATAATATATTGAGAATATGGTAAATAATATATCCAAGACAAGTTGGGCATTGATGGCATAAGTAATTTATCCAAATAGAACAAGGACTTGTTTATGTGACTGCCCTCTGCAATCATAAAATCATTGTACTGTGAACAATTGTACACCTCTATTCCATTAGGTAGCTTGTTCATTCAAACACATTAAAATCCTGCTCTGCTCAAACACCTTGTGAGAAGGATAAAAAACTAAAAAGCCGCCATTCCTGCCCTTCAGAGTAATGTGGTCTTGTGTGGGAGCTTGACAACTGCACAGTTAATTACAGCACCGTGAATAGATACTCTCGTCAATGGGAAACCTGAGGAAAGGTTTCCAAATCTCTCCTGCAAGATGGTAGACTTCCTAAAAAGGGGGATATGCCATTAAAGTACTAACGAATGTAGAGGAATTTTCCAGAAAGACAAGGCAGGCAAGAGCAATTCAAGCAGAAGGAAAGGTGTAAAATCATAGTGTTTAGGTGTGGGCTGTAAGGCCATGGGCTTTTGAGTGAGTGACAGACTTCACTCAAATGCTATCAGGAGCCACGACAATCAGTTGGATATTGTGGCAGAAAGGCAGGGAGAAATTTTTGTATTTTTTTCTCTCCCTCTTTCTCTGTATATTTGTGTGTGTGTTAGTGGTAACTTCAGTAACTTCCCTATTACAATGGACCAGGGGAGCATGGGACAGCGTCTTCAAGAACCAGTCCTAAAATGGCAAAATGGCAGGGAATGAGAAATGTAGTGGTGGGGGGAAGAAACAGATGAGAAAGTAGCACGTTTCACTCATTTGCCAATACAAATTGGAGTGGATTTCAGATTTATTATGTCATACTCTGCATGTGACAAATGCTTCACATTTGTCTGATCCTAGTCTCCAAATGCAAACATAAAAAGAAACTGGAATAATAAGATAACAGGAAAAGACAGTGAAAGGTAGAACATCAAACCTCCCTAATTTGTTCTGTATAGTAATGTTGCATAAGAAAACTTTACTTTGGTTTAAATGGAGGAATTTTTAGCAATGACTAATGTAGTCACTAAGTAACATATTATGTGTCTTTAAGACAATAATTTAAAAATGATACTGAATAAAAAATTAAATGAAAATGGAAGTGGTAATCATAAAGTTGGATAAAATTGGAGTACAAGACTCATTGCCCTCATATACATTTCAAATAATTTATGAGTATGATATATTTCTTTTGCCTTCGATGGCCATTTATATTAATTACTCTTTCTTTTTCATCTGTCCACCTTTTTAAAACATTAGGCTGACCATTAAACATCTTTCATTATCATGACATTAGGCCCAAATGCCACTGTTTTTTTCTTGCCATACGGAAATAACTGGAATTTACTATGATTGAATTCTAAGGGTGGGCCTTAGAGCATGGAGGTGAGATGCCAGCCATGGAAACTCATGATTAATGCTAATGTACAATATCTGTACCTGATATTGTACCTGTATCTGTACCTGATGCATATGGATTGGTGGGGCTTGGGGACATACAGCTTACTCTCAGAATCACCAGTGACAAGATACTCCCATCCATAAAAATGTAAGCTTTGAGTTTGTTCCAATAATAATGCATAGTTAATACTTAGCAAGTGCTTACACTTGTCTGAGCACTTTACATAAATAACTTAGTTAAGTCTCATAACAACCCAGTAAGACTGTGTTTGGTTCTGTGGATCAAACCTATTTTATAGATGAATAAGGTGAAACACAATTACATACATTTCTGAAGGACACACAGCTACTAAAGGATAGAGCTGGATTTGAATACAAGCAGTTGCCTCCAGAGCTGGAGATTTTAACAACCTCACTGCTTTGCCTTCCCAGGGGTCCGTTTCTCCCTCATGTTAATAGACCAATGACAGACTCACCTTAATGGACTTTCTTGATCAGCCCAGTCATAGGCAGTTGAGATCCCAGATGCTCCAAAGCTTAACAACACTAGTGCTGTGCATGATTACATGTTCATTTTCCCTAAGGGAAGCTCCCTAAGAACAGAGAACACACCATGTTTTGCAAAAAATAAATATGCATTGAACAAACAAAGGAATTCATTAATGTGTGTATATTTCTTAAAAGAAATCGGGTTCCAGGGTTTTACATGATTAATTACTTAACTATAAGAAGGGGATGAAGTTGACTGGCATATGTTTTTAGGTTTACTTAAAAATAAAAATTAATATTTAGATAAAAGATATATTTCTCTTTTAGTTTTATTTGCATTTCCTCATCAACAAATTGGAGTTGACAGTTATATAAAAAT
>CM052440.1:30058535-30138042 GCA_028533085.1 Varecia variegata
TATATTTCTTAAAAGAAATCGGGTTCCAGGGTTTTACATGATTAATTACTTAACTATAAGAAGGGGATGAAGTTGACTGGCATATGTTTTTAGGTTTACTTAAAAATAAAAATTAATATTTAGATAAAAGATATATTTCTCTTTTAGTTTTATTTGCATTTCCTCATCAACAAATTGGAGTTGACAGTTATATAAAAATAATTTATTGAGGTGGACTAAAAAAATGTTTCTATTATTATTATAATGGTTACTATTAGCCAAGAGTAGATATGAGTACTACTCTTATAAGCTAAAGTAATGTAGCTAATTTCCTATCGTTGTTAATATGAGTTATTTGAGTAAAGCATGGCATACCTATTAGTTTTAGGGTGTAATAACAAGCTAATTTAAATATATAGCATCCAAATTGAAAATATTTGTGTAAATGTATTGGATAGAATTATTACTATATGCGGGTGGCATATGTTTGTAGTAAATTTTTTTCCTAAGGTAGTTTGCACCTGAAAATTATATTGGTAATAAATTTTTAGAAATATCATGTTTTTAAATTATTTATATTAGGTTATATCCTCAGGGTTCTCTGCTTTGTATATTAGTTTATGTTGCAATGCTCATAATATAACAATTGGGAGTGGCAGTGAAGTGTCAGTGCTTAAACTGAATTTTGGCACCAGATGACTGGGTTTAAGTACTAATTCTGCAATATAAGCTATTAAAACATATAAGACATTGAGCAAATTACTTAAACACTCTGTGCCTCCATTTTTCAAATGTACAGTGAGATAATCATTGTAGCAAAACCATATGATTATTAGGAATATTCAATAAATTGATGCATATAAAGTACCTAGAACAGTGTTTGAAATATAGTGAAAGTTTTATATATTATTATTGATCTTTTGAGTTGTATCACATTTAAAAACTAATTTAATTTCCAACACTGGAAATGTATGATTATATAGAAGAGATTATGTACAATGAACTAAATTGTGAAGCTAAAATAGGAATTTTCTTTCAGAATGCCCTCATATATATGCAAGGATTTATATGTTACAATTTAGTGAATTTAATTGCAGATGGGTACTTAGTCTATTTTAATTAAAATTGCCAAGTTATTTAGTCCAAAAAATTATAATATGGAGTTTTTATTATTATTATTATACATTTAGCAATTAGTGTTCCTTAGATCACGGGTATCAAATTCTTTGCAGTCTCAGGCTTTCATATTTTGACATTAATAATGATAAGTAAAAATTTACATTTTATGATATCATAGTGCCTAGGATTTTAAGTGACCTGTTCAATATTTTGTGACTTGCATTACACATTTCTTACACAAAATTTGAAAAATTTTCTCATGGGTTTGTAATTCATTTGTATTCTAGCACACAGGCATTTAGATCTAGCCATGAAGTTTATAGAGCACAGAGTTTTAAAATAAATATTTTCATTCACAAGACAGGTAATAAATTTCAGGTGAGAGTTGTATATCTGAATTATTTGGGAGAGATATTCTTTCATGTCTTAGCATTAGAGGGAAAAAATGTTGGAAGTGACATAGGTAGAAACAGCTTATAATTAAATAAAGGATTTTCTTAAAAAGTACTTATTGAATATGCCATATGTGAAAAGAACTATGTAAAGTATATCAAGGAGTAAAACAAATAAACAAGACTAAATATGATCAAAAGAAATACATAAATTGTGTAAAAGCAATTGATATAAATAGGAGATTAACTAAAATATAATACGGTGTCTTTTTAGAAGTAAAAATACATATATTGACTAGATAGTGTATTGGGTTCAAATTTATAGAAGTCTCACTTTGAATTAAAACTCGAAGGCAACTAAAAACTCTATATTCCCTAAAATCATTTACTTGGCTGGCTTTTTGAAATATAGTTCAAGCAAATATTTCTCTCTGGCCTTAAAAATAACTGAGATAATCAGTTTTTAAGGTAGTTTTTTAGTCTATAATTTTCACCTATCTTATAAAATGAGCATTTTCTTATGTCTCTAAATAGCCTTAAAAATATAATATTGTAGCTATATAATATTGTATATTTTTAATAATTTTATCATATCGCTTACTGAAAATTCCCTAAAACAGTTTTAGGTTACATCTATAATAGAATTACTGATTTAAAGAAAGGAAGTATTTTTAAACATTTTGATACATGTAGCTAAATTTCACCCCCAAAGTTAGTTATACGAAAATTGATTATTAAAGTTTATCCCTTTAATAGAAATATTGGCATTTTAAATTAGCAATTTTATTTTTATTTTAATTGAAGATATTTAACAGAGGAAAACATTAAATTATGCCAAAATGAAAACAAAGTGGAGATTTAAAAGCTGAGAGATTAAATATTATCAAATGCTTTTCTTTCTATTAATAGAATATGAGTGTGGCCTATTATGTGTAATCTCAATTCTAACAGTTATTTATTTTCATGGCAGTGTAATGAATATTGCTATTATTTAAATTTGTGTTCATATACTTAAATTATAAAATGTGAATTTTAATAGTATGGTAGGATGGCAAATAAAGCCTAGCAAATTTTTGAATATTGTTGAGCAACATGAAAATATTAATATCTTGAAGAACATTATTTGGCTCCCACTGCCATCATTAATCCCATTTCCTCCAGAGTGTTCCAATAGTACCTTGCATGTCTTTATCACTAGGCTCTATCCCATTATATATAACTATTCATCTTCTTTTTTCCTACTAGTTAATCAACACCACTGTGGTTGAAACTACCCCTTATTCCAAAGTGTCTAGTGTAGTGCCGGCCTCAAAACAGTGTGAACTAATTCTTTAAATTTTTCCAGTATTATCTCTACCTCAAAAGCGTTTGACTTTTTACTCTAATGGCATTTTAGGCTTTTTATTTGTTCTTATGTAGAGCAATGAAATGAACCTCTAAAATTACCAGGATATTGTGAAATTATTAATAAGGAAATGACCTTCACCCAGGCAATACCACATTACTTTTTTTTTCTCAGTGTCCTTTAAGAATACAGCACCATGAATGAAATAGTAGGGCATTTTTAAAGTGTTTCCTGCCCCCAGGGACACTTAAAATTTCTGCACAAGGGCAAGAACTAATTTACTTTTATATGTCACCAAACCAAGAAAGGGAGGGGGGCACAGAAGGTGATTCTATAAAGTGCTTTGAAATGATTACATTTATAATGTTATAAGTTCCCTAGTGTGCAACAGGAATTTAATTAAACTTGAACTATATATTCTATAGAATTGAAAATATTAGACTTCAGAAATAGAACTGGTTTTTTATGAAAGCTCTTTTCCATTTTGATTTTTATTTATTTATTATTTTTTTTTATTTATTATAGCTTATTATGGGGGTACAACAGTTGTGGTTAAATATATTGCCCATGCCCCTCCCACCCCCCCGAGACTGAGCTTCAAGAGTGTCCATGTGGCTTTTTTTCTAATAGTTTTTTTAAAACAGCTGTATTAAGAAATAATTTACATACCATAAAATTTGTCCTTTTAAAGTAAACACTTCAGTGTGTTTTTTTTAGCATATTCACAGAGTTGTAAAACTTTCACCACTATTTAATTTTAGAACATTTTCAACATTCCCTTCCCACAAAAAACAGGTACCCATTAGCAATCATTCCCTGTTCCACCATCTCTAAGCCCCTGGCAACTACTGATCTACTTTCTTGCTCTATGGATTTGCCTATTCTGGACATTTCATATATTTTAACTGAAATTATACAATATGTGGTCTTTTGTTACTGGCTTCTTTCACTTAGAATATTCTTTTCAAGATGCACCTATATTTTAGTGTATCAATACTTTATTTCTTATCAATGCCAAATAATATTCCATTATATGGATGTACCAATTTTGTTTATGCATTCATCAGTTGATAGATATTTGGGTCATTTCTATTTATTGGCTATTTATGAATAATGCTGCTATGAAAATGTGTATTCAAGTTTTTCTGTGGACATGTGTTTTAACTTCTCTTGGGTGTATAACTAGAAGTGGAATTGCTAGGTTATATGGTAACTCTATACTTACATTTTGAAGAAATGCCAAACTATTTTCCAAAGTGACTACACCATTTTGCAATCCCATCAGCAATAATGATAACTTAAGATGCATAGTCGAGTTGCAGAAGTATCATTTCTATCTCCACTTTTACAAAATAAATTTCAATTTTTTATCACAATAAAATATATATCATAGTGTATCTGGAACATGTCTTTCTTCTTAGACTGTAAGCACAACTTCAGAGCTGGAACCCATTTTATTCATCTTTGTGATCCCAGCACAATTTTTGACACATGACACTTTCAAAATGTCCTATAATAATGGTGGTATGAATTTATCATTTAGTAAAAATGTGTGTTCATGATTTTCTCATAATCATTTTCTGTGAAGCAATTCTTTGTAGCTGAAAGCTTTTCAAATAATTGAAGGTAGCTCTCATCCCCTTCTTTCTTCTCAATTCTGAGGTTTTGTTTTTCTTCTTCAGATCAAATTTAACAAAGAGTCCTTTCACTGTTGAAACGTGAATTTTTTTTTAGTTGACTGAATTATTTTAAATATAGTTTATATGTGATATATAAACCTAGATTTCTTGTAGTTTTCTTTATGAATGCATTAATGTTTTTATGTCACATTTAATTGTGTGTCGGACAAACTAGGTAACTGGCAGAGAAAAAGAAAAGTTCCTGGAATAATTCTCCAACAGCTTGAATTGTGTTTAATGTTAATTCAATATAGAAACTCAACATCTATAAATATTTCATCATGTTCAGAATTCTGACTTTGTCAATGTGGAAATTGGAAAGTCCAAAAGACCTTCCCACTGCAAAAACTGGAGATAAAGTGCAACACAAATGCTTTGATATGAGTAACATAGCTTTCATAAAAAATAAACTGGCAGAGATTTAGAAATACTAATTTGGGTTTTGCTTACTTACAAAGTGTACATATAGGGTTTTTAAAGAATACAATGAATCAAAAGGCAATAATTACATTTCAGAGTAAGTTATAACAAAATGGTGATGGTTGCTAATCTATATTTACAAATTTGAAGTTGCTTAAAAGAATTTAAAAACTCAACATGAAGGAATGTTGAAAATGTTTTCTTCCTTTGGTGTTATAATCTCCTTTATCTGTTTTGTTTTGTTTTTTCCTGATAAGTTCTTATTCATGTAATCTGTTCTTCCTCTTGAAGTATATCATTAAGAAAACTATTTTATCACAAAAAGAAACTTCTTAGGAAGTGGTTTTTGCTGTTTCCTTGGTCTGAAAGTATTTTCATTCAACACATATTAGGTTGGTGCAAAAGTAATTGTGGTTTTGGACCGTGAATTTTAAATCATTATGACTAGGCTCAAACACATTTTTATTAATCAAAATAGGAGCCATTACAATCAACACATTGTTGCCAACAAGAAATGTTTGTTTATTCCTATAGCATAAAAAGCCATGTTCCAGGATTCAGTGAACTCTTGGAAAGCATTTTCTGCATCCTGCTGGTTGTGGAAGCATTTTCCCTGCAAAAAGTTTCCGAGATGCTTGAAGTCGTAGTCGGTTGGCGAGAGGTCAGATGAATGTGGCCGAAGAGGCAAAACTTTGTAGCCTAATTTGTTCAACTTTTGAAGCATTGGTTGTGCAACATGCGGTAGGGCGTTGTCATGGAGAAGAATTAGGCCCTGTCTGTTGAACCAATGGTGGCTGCAGGCATTGCGGTTTTCAATGCATCTCGTCGATTTACTCAGCATAGTTCTCAGATGGAATGGTTTCGCCAGAATTCAGAAAGCTGTAGGATGTAGCTTCATCACAGTATTTATCACATTCTATTGTAATTATTGTTTAGTTAGTTTTGTGTCTTTTTCACCATTGCACACATTATAATGTCTGAAAAATTCATAGAATCTCTTACATATTAGGCATTTGATAATATTTAGTGAGTTAATAAAGGAATAATCAAATGTCAATTTTTAAATTTATAGTGAGTAATGGAATTATCACACAGAGCTAGTATCTGACCTGGGTAAGTCCCTTCTCTGCAGTAAACCACAGAAAATTCAATTATTATATGCATATTTCTTGGTATCCATGGAATCAGAACATGTTACATTATTTGAACCTCTGATGGTCCCATGTCATGTTAATGTGTACTAACAATTCCAGAACATGTATACACTCTTGTCTACCCCTAATCCCAGACAATTATAATTCTTGGGCCGGGATGCCTTTTCAGAGAGTGAATGTTTAGAAGAGTCCTGCCAGCTTTCTTTTCTATGGTTTGTTTTTCTCTATTTGGTGCCATCACCTCCCCTTCCCGCTGACAAATTCTGGTTTAGCTTTATATTAATACAACATATTAGAACACAAATTGTTATTCACTAAGCCATGTTCCTCTTCTAAATGCTGCACACAATAAAATTCTCCAAGGCAGGACAATATGTTTTAATGTATTTTACAACTTCTTATAGTACCCACTACAGCATCGTAGTTGAGTGAATAGCAAACAATGTCGTAGCCCAAATATTTTTGGTTATATAATTATAACTGTTGATTGCTATAGAGTCATGATTTTGTTTTGTTTTGCTTAGAGCTAGAGCTTTGTTGGGCTGTGTTGGGAAATTTAAATATTCAGCTTGAATGCTATTTTTTGTGCCTGGGAGTATTTGCCACAGCAGGTGTTACCTAACCAGATGCTAAAGCCTTTTAAATTAATACGCAGCATCTTGTCAAACATGCCTCCTGCTTTACACTGTCAGAGCTGTTGAAAATTGGCTTTTTCTGCCAAGAGTTTTTGGTTGGCTCTGACTCAGCCCTGACATGCTTTAGCTACAATGCTTACTGGGCCAGGTGATTTTACTAATGTACTAAGAATGCAGAGTTTTAATAAATTTTCAAATCCTTGAAGCATCAAATAAGCAAAACTATATATACTGGACATTGGTTGAGACAAAAGATTCTTTTCCTCTCCTTCCATAAAGATGAGTCAGGATGAAGGACAAGATCACTCACTGGGCTACAGAACTAGAAGGCTTGTTCCCTCCGTTAGCTTTTCTTCCTGATGATCTCCCTCTCTTCTTTCATATACTTGATACAAGAAGACTAGGCCAGTTTTTTGTTTTTGTTTTTTTCCTATTTGGGGAAAAGTGAAGGGAAGATGGGGCAGGTCAAAGGGAAAGGAAACTTGGAATGAGTAACTTCAGTCTTGGTGCTAAGCCATTTGGTTTGTCTGTCTTCTCTGTTCTGGTAATACTATGCAGAAAGACAGGATTTGGGAGTAAGGTAGCTACTTAAACATAGAGCCAGAGCCCAAGGAGGGTCGTCATTCAATGAAGTCCATCCTACTCACCTAAGTTAGGAAATCTATATAAGGCATTAGACTGTAACCCTGGATTCTGGCTAGAATTGTAGGTAGCTGTACTCCTTGCAAACAGCATCTCATAGCAACCAACGCAAGGGTTCACTGAAAACTCCTCTACTATGTTTTATGCAATCATTTTATTTCAGACACTGGACAACACCTTGAGAGTTGTATGAGCCCTAAGGTAGTGGTAACAGATGCAATCAGAGAGGTGAAGAGGAAATAATAGGAGATAAATCAGAGATGTGTTCAAGGGGGCTTTAAGAACAGTTTTATGATATCCAAAGAATTTCCTCATAGTTTCTATCTTTGTCGACATTAATATTATAGAGTGTTACTTAATATGTCTTAGGTAACAATAACTTAATTCTTTGATCAGCAAGAATTTACTAAGTGCCAAGGAACAAAAAGGTACAAGAAGATATTTTATCTTATAACAATGTGCCAAGTATTTTACTGTTAAATGTCAATCATTTTATGTTAATGTCAATCACTTCTACCATGCTTGTCCACTAATGATTCAGTAGAACTCTCTCTTTATTGTCACTCTGAGGTTAATCCTGCTGTGCCTGATTTATAATTAGGATCAATGTTAGGGTCTTCCAAAGAAAAAGGACAGTGAGTGACAGTGGGATTCATATAAGTGGGCCTCAGGTAGGCAATTGTTGAGTTATATTTCAGTTACTATTAATGAAAAACTGCATGTTTTTTGTATGCCCTGAAGGATCTAATGAAATATAATGTCTTATATGGAAGATTGGGTCCTAAAAAAGATAAAAATTATATGTGGAATAACCATGTATGGCTTAAAAATAACTGAGTATATATCATTTACTGGACATCAACTATAGCCAGGACCTGTGCTAGTCATGATTATACTAAGGATTTCATTTTATCCACACTGATTCTGCAAAAAGGTACTGCTACCCACATTACCCAGTGAGACAACTGAGGCTTAAACAGTTCACTGCTATTGGCCAAGATATAAACCTAGCTCTGTTTCACTCTGAAATCTCATGCCACACATGACTTCCACAAATACGCAGAGCATAAGGCCAATTTACCCATTAGTCATAGAGAGTGCAAGGCCTAGGGTTCACAATACTTTCTGGGACCCATGTAAATGTTTTAATTTCTTAAAAAAAAAAAAAAAATATATATATATATATATATGTTATAATAGTTTTTATAGATGAGCGGGCCCATGAAGGCAAAAGTGCCTAGGGCCCACAAAAGACATGGTGCAGTGCCCACACAGAAGCTGATAGTACTGAAAAACTCTGCCTTGCCTCCAGATTGCTTCCCAACCAATCTATGGTGACACTGCCTGCCCTTCAGGATTCGATAACAAGCTGAATCATCTCTAACAGGCTGCTGTTAAAGAGCACCTAATACCTGGGGCAGCTCTATATACATATTGACAAATTGGAGTCTGCAAAGCAGAGTAGGGATAATGTATAAGACGGGCTCATTTCACTGGGAGCATAGTGAGTAATTCATGGTAGGAACATGGCTTGATGGTCAGACAACTTGTGGCTACTCGACAGTACCTATGTTTGATTTCAACAAACATCTGCTTTTTGGAAGATTCTAGTTATTTCGATTGGAAGATTTTGAAAAGGAAAGTTACCAAGTACCCATGTACACATCTACCATAAAAATGGCTTTTGTAGCACGTTGGATTTTAAACAGACTTGCATTCCTCAGATCACCATGAGACATTAACATAATCTATTATGCAGTTTTAGGAAAAAAGACAAAAAAGTTCTCTAATTAGAAAATGCCTACATAAAAAAAAATCAAGGGGGCACAAAATATAATTTGCGTAGAGTTTAAATCTCATTTTCCTTTTAACTTGGGTAGCTTTACTCAACAAGTTCTAGGAGAATTCTGAGTCCAGTTGTGCCTGTCAAATTGTATTAGTTATGCAAGCGATTCTACCTTCAAGCTGTCTAGCCCAGGGCTGACCATGAGACATGGCTGTTTTACACAGTAATTTTGGATGACAGCTTTCCCTGGGCTCATGTGAGACTGGAAGGCAATTATAAGAGCAGAGGTCATTAACACTGCATTTGATTACATAATAAAGCAAAAAACTTATATATATATAATAATATAATGAAGTATTAATTTCTATGAAAAAGAACTTTTTTTCCCAAACTAAATGATTCCCAAACTAAATTTCTAAAGACTGTTGTGAATTTTTAACAGCTAATATACTGAGATATGTATGGATATTGAGAAATAAATTGATTGAGAAATAAATTGCCTTTCTGTTGCTTTGTTTTTATCTCTCAGATTCATACTTCTATTATTAATCTGTTGTAGAAAATATGTTCTGTAGTTTGGGAAAGGAGATACGTATTTTTATACATGTAAATTTATGTGCAATTATGTCCAAAGAAATACGGATTTAAAATCTAATGCTTCCCACTGAATAATACAGATAGAATTGCTAGAAGAATTTTCAAAGTTCAACAGAGGAAAGACCAAAATACAGTAAATGGGGAGCATAGCCTAAGGAAGTCATTATAAAAAAACATTTTGAAGTAGTTAATTTTGTCTAATTTAAATGCTAGATGGTCAAATCAGCATGCTTCCATGCCATATGCTTTCCTGAGAGCTATTTTTAATTTGCACAAATGTTTGGAGAATAAACTTAAAAGATGCTTTTTTGTGGTTGGTGAGGGTGTTGGCGGTATTCAGTGAATCTGAGTTCCAACTGGCCCTTTCTTTTTTCCTTCTCTCTCAGACTGGTTTGCACTCATGATTCTTCAGTCAGTACTTATTCAGATACGTGGCTGCAGAAATAAGGCCATCGTCAGTTCATTAAGTTAGTGGCCCACAAGATTAGAGAATGCAGGTTTAACTGAAAGGTAAAGAGTGTTGAAATTGTAATCAAAATGAATGGATTGTCAGAGATTTCTCTGGAGCCTGCCTGTTGTCATTGACTTGAAATTGAAAGGTTGAATTTTCCTCTTATCATGCAGCTTCTCTTGACTTGCTTCCCTTAGGTGAGGACTTAGCTATTAAATCAAAGCCCTTCAAACATTTAGTAAATGGGAAAATACGTTTCCCCCGCCCCCGATTAAAACCCCTCACATAAACACACCATCTGAAATGAGTCAGGGAAGTCAACAGGGTTTTTTCAGTTCTTCTATGTTTAATATTAAATATCAGAAAGTGAATTTAGAGATGAACATGTGTAAAAATAGAATGTTCTGCATCTATCTGAGGATGGGCAGCCTGGTAGGCTATGGTGATTTACCAGGTAGAAAAATGCATGAGTTGAAGAGGAGAGATGCCAGAGGAAGTTCTGAATCTGTATTCTCTTTCATCTCCTGCCCAGGTTACTCTTACAGAATGTAAGTAGGCACAAGAATTGAGTGAATCTATATTTTGTCCCTGTATTTTTCACTTTGGAGATAACACATGCAGGAATCAAAACAAGAGAAGCTTCTTAGCATTAAACTGATTGAGAATAACCCATTGACTTAAGGCCTATCTTTGAGATTATTAGCTGCTCGGATACCTGAATTACTCAAGCTCATTCTCAGCTCAGATGCCAGCACACAAGAGTGAAACCACAGTCAGGATACAAAGGCAGGTTACTTTTGCTCAGGGATCTGACAGGTGTAGGGATGTTGGTACCAGCACTGACAGTGCCATATACTAGAGCGGGCCTTGCTAGAGTTACTTAAGCTCTTTTATCCAAGTTTTCTCATCTCTATGTTCTGGCAATAATAAGGCTACTATGATGAATAAATGAAATAATAGATGTAAAATTCCTAACAATTGTCCCTAGCATATTATTATTACTCAAGAAAGGATAGTTTAAGAAAAGGATTGGGGCAAGCTGGGGGTGGGGAGAAGAAAAAAAGTAACAACTGGGAACTTAGCTAAAATTGAGGAACTTTAAATTTTATGTAATTTAAGAGACCTGTAACTTAACAAATCAGAAGTGCACAGAAATTAGATGACTTGTATTAGTGTATAAGAAATAACTTCAAAATGCTAGCAGAAAAAAAGTTATTTTATTTCCTTCTTTTTTTAAAAAAGGAACTAATGCTCTATATCATGAGTTGAACTAGTATTGAGAGGGATTGATGCAGTGAGAAAAGATTCATTTCAGAGCAAAAGTCGTTTGAGTGGTAAATGCTTGAATGCATATAAACATATCAAGAGCAGGGACTTTAACTTGCGTCTTTCCAGTCACTTTCCCAGCCCTTAGAACAGTGTCCCCTAAATAGTAAGTGTTCGTATGAATGTGTGTGTGATGTGCATGAGGACAAGCTAAGAAAGAGCAAGGAACCACTCCCTTTGGTCTGAGGGTACTTTTATAACGCTGTGTGTTCTAGATCCTGACCACTCTTTAAAATTCCAAGAAAAAAAATACAGAGTGGGGAAAGTCATTTTGCTCCTTGGGAAAAGTAAGAATTGGCAGACTATGTTTGGGGAACAAAATAACTGGTCTGAAGAGTTGTTAAATATGCTTGGTGGTTGGGAACTGATTTGTTCCTCCTGTCTCAGTGATTCAAAGCAAACTTAACTTTTTATGTAGACTCCTTTTAATTCAGACATGGTGAAGTGTGAATGAAGTTTTCTTCTAATAGTCATCCTTCACTGCCTTCAGTGTCTGATAATACTCTTGTTATACATTGTGCTCTATTTCTTACTTTTTTCAGTCAAAATTTTATTTTTGAAATCTTTGTTGTTACACCAAGATCTAACCTATTTATTCTGCCCTTTGTACAATATTCTGTCACATGCATTTACTATATTTAATTCATCCAGTTTCCTATAGATGGGAATGTAGGTTGTTCACAATGGATTTTTTTTTCTGGGAATCTTGTGGAAAAACTCCTCTAAGAACATAGTTTGAGCAATGATAGACTAGAGAAATAACATATTGGTTAAATATACATTTTAACTTTAAGAATGAATAAGAGCAATTTGATGTATCCAATGAGCAGATGATAAATCTGAATGCATGAATTATTCACAGCAATAGGCCCTAAGCACTAAGGAATAGAAAATATTTTCATTATGCCTTCCTCTTCATTCCTTTTTTCTCAGGTACACATGCTCTCATTCATTCTACCATCTTTGCATCCAGTACAAATATTTATATCACAACAGTATGCTTTCATGATAATGAGCTTTAGTGCTAGAGCTGGCCTATTCCTAACTTGGAGACATTCTGCAAACCTCTTTGCAGAAACTACCAGGATCATAGAAGTTTTTCTAAATACTCTGTTGAATTTAGCAGTTTTCAGGTAATCACTGTATCACTTTATATACATGCAATAAAACATGGCAGACAATAATGCCATTCTTATGTAGAATATAGACAGTATTTTCAAAAATAGACAAAAACAACAGCCACAAAGTAAAAAGAACATCACATCTGTTATATATTAAGCAAATTATAATCATCTCACTCAAGAAGAGAAAGAACTCTGATAATACCTTTTCAAAATCATTTTGTTATTAAAGTCAAAAGTTTAGGGAAAGCAAGTCATTTATTTATCTTTACAGCAAGGATTTATTGAGTGTCTACTCAATTTTCCTGGAACTGTGCTAAGACCTGAGGATATAAAAATAAATAAGATAACAACCTTTCCTTAAATGATCATAGTGTTTATTTGAAAGAGATAAACATGTAATTCAATCCTTATAAAAACAATACAATTAGGTATCACAGAGCGTTAACAAGGCAAACTGGTACTTTAAAAAAGGACTAGGCAGGGAAGATGGACTAGAGTATTCCAGGCATAAGGGATAGTACATGAAAGAAATAGAAAAAAAGAGAAATGATAAAATAGAAAGGTGGAAATGGAAACAGAAAAGAGAAATCTGTGGCAGTAGGTGCAGAAGACAGACCTTCTAAGAACGAGGAGCAGAGTCGCCTCTAAATCAACAGTATTTCCAAGGGTGGAAACTAGTATTATTCTGTGTGTGGCACTTTGGTGATGGGTTTTGAGTGCTTGATAATGATGAAAATTTCTGATGAGCCTCAAATGTGAATTCTGAAAGTTCTGAGTCAAGTGCAACTATATCTAAGCTCTTTATACCTTCAGAACCTAGCATAGGGTCTAATATACGGTAGGTGCTCAGTAAATGTTGTATGGATGGATACATAGTTAGAGGGATGATAAATTTAGTATAGTTGAGAAATTTGCTGAGAGATTTTCCATTTTCATGCAGAAGAAAGCAGTGTTGAGAAATTTAAAAGTTTAGAAATCAGGATGGGTCATTTTTTACTGTGTGACCTTGAGCAAGTTATTCATCCTGCTAGGTTTCAGTCTCCTCATCTGAAAAATAGGGAATAGATGAAATAATTCATGTAAAATGCTTAGCTCAGGGCACAGAAAAACAAAGTACCACCTGGTCAATGTGGCAGCTGCTAATATTCTGTAAGTAATAAAGCTGAATAATAGTGAAAGGGCCATGTTTTGGATGGTTTGAATTTTAAAAGTTAAAGTTGGTTTAAATTTGATGTGCTTGGGAGTAGGAATCTCTGAAAGTTTTATTAGCTTGGGAAAGATGTAATTTTTATGAAGATTGATGGACAAATTAGAAGGAGAAAGCTTGTGGTCAGGAGGAAAAGAACAACCCGTTGTAATCACCCTGTATGAGATTGATTGCCTGGATTCTCAAAGCCCGACTCCACCATTGGACTAAGTGTGTAGCTTTGGGCAAATTACTTAACTTCTCTAGGCCTCAGTGAGATTTTAGTAGTTCCTTACAGTGTGTTTACTAGAATTATTGATATAATCAATATGAACTGCTTGGCAGAGTACCTGGTAGGTTGTAAGGGCTCAATCAACGTTAACTATCTTTGCTGTTATTGTTATAAGATGATGGAAGACTCAGTTCATGATGATGGTAAGAATGGAGAAGTAGGTACAAAAAAGAGAACTCTCAGAGGAAAATTGTGATAATGTTTGGTGAATAACTCCATGTGGAGTACCTGCATCTATTGCAGTCCCAGATATATAGGACACACTAGTCTAAAACTTGTTGACTTGTATGAAAGGAATACTCGTGGGCCTCCTAATTCCCCACACTCTCATTGGACTAATCAAGGAGGATCATGCAAGATGATTATAGTATAGCTATTTGATGCTTCAGATGAGGGGGCACTGCAAAATGCACTCCAAATCTAAAGCACATAAACCCAATGAACAACTAGGTCCAAAATGGTACAGTAGAAAGCACTAGACTTTCAGTCTGGAGAATGATGCTCAGTGTAACTCATGCCCTGGCTTGTGAGCTTTGTGAACTCAAACCCACAGTTTATCAGTTTCCTCAGCCATCAGGTAGGAAGGACATTCCCTCCCTAGGTAAAGAGTGAAATAATGAAGGTAAAAATAGTGCCTTATATCTGTTAGGAAGTTGATAAATGTAAGACTCATCCTAATACCTGGAGCCACTAAGTAGCCTGCTCAGAATCAGTGCCATGATGAGAAAAAAGGCCAAGTCATCTGTCACCAGTAGCGTCTTGACTAATTTCTGTCCTCTCTTTTTAAATATTTGATTGTGTCAAAGCACTTATAGATTAATATTTTCTCTTATTCTCTAAGCACAAAAGCACATTCTCCATTATAGAGACTTTTGATGATAGAAATACATGGGAGGAAGCCACACACTAAAAATAAATCATAATTTCATCACGTGGAGATATCTAATGTTAAAATTCTGAAATCTTTCTAGTCTTTTTTTTTCCTGTAGATAGCAAGCTAACTCTCTAGAAAGATAGCCACAGATAAATGTTTTTTGTAATTGGTATGACGTTAAATGTACAGATTTGATTTCTGCTTTGTCTTACTCAATACTATAATATATATGAATATAAGATTATTTTTAAATGCCTGTATTTTAATAATACATAATACAGAAACTGTATGTCACTTCTTTTCTCCATCAAAACTATGCAGTATATGAAGAAAGTTTCATTTTTCAGAGAAAAACATTATTGTTTTCTACTTGTTGCTTATTTCTATTCTCCATCTAAATAATATGCTCAGACTATCAACACCATTTAAGCAGACAGCAATCAGAGGAGAAAACATTTATCTGTAATGTCAGACAAAATGTAACAATGAACTCTTTCATCTAGAGTCTAAGTCCTAAAGTCTACTCTGAGGTCTTTGAAGTACCCACTTGGGCTGAAGCCATTTAAAGAAACTAAGCAAAATAAATGGGTTGAAGCAAACAAAAATATAAACCCCAAACCTTTCCCAGCTTTGCATAATCATCATATTCATGTACTTTCCACTAAATTTTTCTTTGTAGAGGTTAGGTTAACCAAACCTGTCTCCCCTATTCTTTTTTCTTTTTGATCTGAGTGCCCTCTCAGCCTGGAGCTAAGTTTTCCCCAAATACTTAAATGTTTGGTAAGCATCAATTTTACTTCTAAGAATCACTATAAAGAATTTAATGATAATATGGATCTGTTTACTATTTTTTAAAAGTTAAATATTTGTAAGTTAGAGTAACAGAATAGTTTCATTAGGTTTTATTTTTTTGTCACTTTATTCAACATTTTTTTTCTTTTTTTTATTTATTATAGCTTATTATGGGGGGTACAACAGTTCTGGTTAAATATATTGCCCATGTCCCTCCCAACCCCCCGAGTCTGAGCTTCAAGAGTGTCCCTTCCCCCGACAGTGC
The DNA here is from genome assembly GCA_028533085.1 of Varecia variegata. Taxonomy (NCBI): domain Eukaryota; kingdom Metazoa; phylum Chordata; class Mammalia; order Primates; family Lemuridae; genus Varecia; species Varecia variegata. The sequence continues at coordinate 30,074,594 of CM052440.1, forward strand.
ACATCGCACTCATCATGTAGGTATACACCCATCTTCTCCCCAACCCCCATCCCCCCCGAGTCAGATCTTCAAGCATGTCCATCCCCTGACTGTGCGCATCGCACTCATCATGTAGATAAACACCCATCCCCTCCCCCCACCTCTGTCCGATACCCAATTGGTGTCATTCCCAAATGTGCACCCAGGTGTTGATCAGGGAAACCAATTTTCTGGTGAGTACATGTGGTGCTTATTTTTCCATTCTTGGGATACTTTGCTTAATAGAATGGGTTCCAACTCTCCCCAGGAGAACCAAAGAGATGTCATATCATCGTTATTTCTTAGAGCTGAGTAATACTCCATGGTATACAGATACCACATTTTACTAATCCATTCATGAATTGATGGACATTTGGGTTGTTTCCACATCTTAGCAATTGTGAATTGTGCTGCTATAAACAGTCGAGTGCAAGTATCTTTATCATAGAATGATTTTTGTTCTTCTGGGTAGATGCCCAATAATGGGATTGCTGTATCGAATGGAAGGTCTACTTGAATCTGCTTTGTATGGAACCAGAGAAGACCCCATTTAGCAAAAGCAATTTTAAGCAATAAAAACAAAATGGGAGGTATTAATTTGCCAGACTTCAAACTATACTACAAGGCTGTGGTTATTAAAACTGCTTGGTATTGGCACAAGTGCAGGGACACAGACCAGTGGAACAGAACAGAAAATCCAAATATAAAACCATTCAACATTTTTTAAATTTTGATCTTCTAATTAAATAATCTTTTCTGTGTCTAAACTGTTTACCTATTGGTTAAAAAAAAAAAATATCCTATGATCTCTGATCTCATTTTGGAGAAGAAACCCATCAAAGATTCCTTCAGTATCATTAACCACTTGAGAACAGGTTTACTCCAGAACCCTCAATTTTTTGTTAACAATATGACCTATTTTCATTTATTAAAAATAAATACTATTTGAGCACACACTATGTCTTAGACATTGAACATATCAAAGTCCCTACCCACATGGAGCTTGCCTTTCAGAAAGACTAATACATAAGTTAATAAGGAAATCTTAGGTAATGTTATCAAATTTTAGACATGTTTATTATCTTGTAAAAGACAGGTAGATTCTCTTTCTTCATCTTGTTAACGAATAAATAAACTTCTTAATCTCTAGATAGCACTTTTAGCAGGGTTTTATGTTATTGTTTTGATGATCTACTATACTCTGAACATTGCAGTATATGAATAAAAGTGTAAGATTTTTGGAGTTGTTCACAAATTAGCCAAGCTTGAATCATTCTAGCAATAATTTATCATGCTAATGCTAAGTTCAGGGTGATGTATATGATATATCTTGAAATGTATTTTATATACCCATCTAATCAGCATATTATAATAAAATACATATGATAAATATTATGAATTAGCATTTGTTAACAATGGATTCAAGATCCTCAAACACAGCAATAAATAAATATTGACCAACCAACTAGGCCATTTTTTTCCTATGTTCATTCAGAAATTTATACTTTGATTTTTTCCTGCTTTCATATATTGTATAGATCTTCAAATATTTTTGTTACTTTTCCAGGAATTCGCTGCATTGACAAAAGAATTAAATGCCTGCAGGGAACAACTTCTAGAAAAGGAAGAAGAAATATCTGAACTTAAAGCTGAAAGAAATAACACAAGAGTAAGTACAAAGCAGCCTCCTTTTTGAAATTAATTCCATATGTAGTTCAGTGCCTTATATCTACTATATATAAAAAAAGAAAATATAAGCATTTTAAAACTTTTGGAACACTTTAAGCAGATATGAACTCATAGTCAGTTACTTAAAATAAGGAGGGTATACTACAAAACTCAAAACAAAAAGACAGGAAACCTAAATTATAGTCTACTAAATCACCATGTTGCTTTAGAGAATGTTCTTATTCCTTCTGGCCTTTACTTTATGTGACTTTAAAAAGGAGGACTGGATTTCAATAATGGGTTTCAAACTTTCAAAAGGTTGTATTGGGGAGGGGAGGAATTCCTCAGAAGCTGGAAACAGGCAAGGGAGGAGAGAGAGGGGAGGAAGAGTTTAAATTATGGGGTGCTATGATGGAGTGGCCTGGGTTCGGTCCTCACCTCATCCCAGCAAAAGATTTATTTAAAAAAGAAAAAAAAAGTGTTAAAAGTGGAAAACTGCTGAAGCAGATCTCTGCCAACTAAAAGAGGCATACCTTTATAGTTTAGAAAATCTCCCAGGGAATTTCTAGTTCTGATATGCTAATTTCATGAAACTCATGAAGTTTGCTACATTCTCCTCTTGGAAACCCATGCATTTTATCAATCACAAGACATGCCATGTAACATTAAAGTTCAGAATTTGATCGAAGATGCTATGTTTTCTAGTTCAAAAACAAAAATCACTAAATTTCACAAAATATGTAAATTGCCATATTACCCATAAATGAATGTAGTTTCTCTACTAAAAGAAAGTAGAGAAAAACCACTTTTGTGTAGATATAAGTCCAATTTAATTATTAAATAGGTGAAAAATATTCTAAGTGTTATAGCTTTAACAGATTAATGCTGGAAAAATAAGGTATAGTTACTGTTCTATGCACTTTATGCTTGGTCTTAGAGAGTAATACAGAAATAACAGCTCCACAAACTGTGAGCTGGTGACACTAATGAGAAATAGAATTGCATGCATAATGGTTATATGATCAAACTCAGTTTATGTTCTCATTCATCAGGGTCTTATTTTATGGTAAGGAGAATTCACATATGTGCATACAATGAATTGGTTTTCTTTGAGATTTTGATGAACCAGTCACATGGATTGCCTCAAATAGGGCATAACAAGGGCAGTTTACATCACATTATCTGGTGTCAGATGAATTTTTTCTGTTTCTCTCTCCCTCTGTATATTTTTCCCACCCTTGATTTTTAACTCAACACTGTGTTTCCTTGCAAATTTAAAGTTTATTTCTGCCATGAGATTTATTCTTCTCTATTTCATTATTTTATATTTTGATACATTCCTTGATGTAATGCCATACAGCCAAATGTAGAAGTTGGAGCAGGAAGCTGAGAATAGAGAGAAATAAAAAGCTCTGGATAGATTTCCAACTAATCCTCACATTTAAAATGCACTGGACACTCCTTTATTAGCTGTGTATATATTTCTCCTTTACATAGCCTTGTTTTTCCCTACAGCCCTTTACTCCTTCCTATACCCCTATGAAGGAGATATTATAATTATATCCATTTTACAGACAGAAAAGGTCAGATACGTTTCCTGAAGTTAGACAGTAAACAGCAGGGAAGGTGTTTGAAAGACAAGATAATGCAGTCTCAATCTAGAGCCTGTGCCCCAGCCCTGAGGCCATCAGTGTGCTTACTGAAGTCACACCCATGAAGGAACTCAAGGATTTAGTAGAGCGTAGAGGAAACATTGCTTAAGAGTCAGACCCCTGCAGTATGAAGTGTGTTGTTCCTTCTTATTTGTGACTAATTTTGGAGAATTAGATTTGGCAACAGCATCCACACCAGATGTACTTGTGGATAATGCACCTGTAAAGGAGCCTTGGGTTGTAAAGGAAGCAAGGCAAACTAGACCTGAAATACCTACTCAGGATTTCAAAGTGAGAATGATAAAAAATTTCTTTGGGTTAACAGAAATTGAAGCCATCAACTTTAAACATGAATAATGGTTACTTTTTGAAAAAGCAAATAAGGCTGGAAAATATTTTTCTACCTTCCTTAAAGTAGTGATGTGGAGGATTTTGTTGTTGATTATATCAAGAAAAACATTTCTGAAACTCCCTTGTGCAAAGTATTGATTATATAACAACTTCTTAAGTTACATAATCACCTTTCACCCTCCTCCACCCACTACCCCCAAAAATATCTAGGGCTGAAAACCAAACATTATCTTCTCTCTTTCCCCCAAATGCCTCAATAAATGTTGCTAAACCTAACAGTTTTCATAAATTTATATAGTTCTTTCTCTTCCTACATGTTGTTTTCTTCTTGCTATAAACATCTACTTATTGGTCATGGAGAGGAAACAGCAAACTAGTATTTCTTTCTCACACCTAAAGAAAATTTGACTGGTATTAGATTGCGAGCAAGTTTAAAGTAGAATTGAGGATTCCAATTTCCAGTGTTCTGATAAACTTGTGGCTGTCTCTATATTGAGTAGTTATCGTATGTGCATGAATTGAGATAAATAACACAAAAAGGATAGTTCACAAAAAGAAATCATGATTCAGTAGGGTCACTTGCATTAATTTTGAGTAACATCAAAAACAATAGATCAGAAAAGGTTCTTGATGCATAATGATATTTGAATGAATTATACCTTCTCCCAAAGCAGAAAATAGAAGATTTGGTGGGACTTGAATGAAATTTATCTAATACATAGAGTAATAATAATGGTAATATATAGCTAATATTATTTAAGTGATATTTTTCTAAATGTTTTAGATGTTTAACTCAGTTTATACTCACAGCAATCTCATTATCCCCAATTAATTCATGGGAATCTAAGGGAGTAAGTAACTTCCCACAGGCCACATGCTTGTAAGTGACACCCAGGGAGTCTGTTCCTCAACTTAACCACAGGCTATGTATTTAAGAAATTGTATTTCTATGTCACCCACAGAACACAAGTGATACAGAGGGATTATATTTAAGAAAGAGCAGAGTTTGTCCAGATTTTTGTAATTCACTCCTAGTTTACCTTATTTCTATTGTGTGGAAAATAATGTGCTAGGTATGTATTCTGATGTCAGAGCTGACAGTTAGCCAGGTATCACTTTGTCACTACAGAAACACCTGATCCCCAGCCCCAAAATATGAGTGAATGAAAGAAACGGAAGTCATTGCTAGAGTTGCTCTTAAATCCAGCTGGCTTGAGTAATTAGATTGAGGGTATCCAAAGAAAGTCATCATAATATTATTAAATATTTATGACTATATGCAAATAAAAAATTCAAAAATTACAGTATACAAACTTTCTGTTTAATATTTTCATACTGATAAAAACATAGGAAAAATGTTGAAACAAAATTTGTTATTCCTGAAACTCCTCTGACTATACTTAGCCAAGTTTTATTTGTAGAAAATAAGTCATTTCTGATGCTATTTCAATTCAAATTGATCAATAAAACTTATGTTTTGGAAAAATTATCTGAATTAATGAAAAGGTAGAGAAAAGCTGGTAATTTTAATGAATTTACTACCTGTTTGTGTCAGAGTGGAGAACGTTGTTGTTAGAATTGTTTCAACTCTTTTTACTGCTGAAGATCCCAAAGAATAGTTTATATTGTTGATAATATTTTAGAATGTAACTACTGTATGACTTTGAAAAAGAAGTTATGGTTTTGAGAGCCGGTCTTAATTTCCATTATAAATAATAATGCTGTAATTTAATCTCATGGGTCATAAACTAAAAGAGAAAGACTTAATTGCATTTGAAACATTCGTTATCATGCCCTTACTTTTGATTTGAGCCAAAGGAATTTTCTTGATAGAAGTTGAGGTATAATAAGACACCTGTCATTACTAAAGAAAAATTTCCCATTCTTGATCTCTGCCTACACAAGTTAATAACATCCTTCAAACATATTTCCTCAATGAGTAGAAAATACTATTCAGTTGAGAAGAGACTCTAGCAGCTGAAAGCAGATGAAGATATTACATGTATGTGCAGGTATACTTATTTATGAAAGCACTATGATAGGACATGATAAATGCAATACAAGAGTGAGTAAGACAGGACATGTGCCCTCCGAACAGCTATTTCCATGTGATAATCAAACATGCACGTAAGAAACATAGAGGATTTAAACTATATTTGAAAGTAAAGGATGTTGAGTGGGCTGAGCATGAAAGCAACCAATTTATAGGTTTTCATTTCCAGATGTTAATGTTGTGCTATGTGGCCATATTATAACAGCCAAATTAGTCTATGGGGCAGAATATATTTCTACTTGAATGCCATTTCTAATTGAAAATAATTGCACACAAAATTATGTTGAATTCAGTTCTAATAGGAAGGTAAATAGTTTTAGAAACCCTTGCAGTATCATAGTAAAATAAAGGATTTAGATTACATAAGCCATCTTGTTTTTCAAGGCAAAAGTTTAGTCCAAAAAATTCTCAATGATGTATGCTGTGTGTGAGAGTGTGTGTGTTTATATATGTATGTATGTTATATATGTGTACATACCTATACAGGCTGTGGTCTTTTAAAGTAAATTCTAATATAGAATTCATAGCCATTCACATAGTCCCTGCAATCCTTTGAGTGTACTAAAGACAGTGCCATCTGCACCTTCTGCAATAATTATTAAATATTGAGTAAAGTTGTAGCTTTGTGTATGTATAACTAGTTGATTGTTAGTGATATCTTAGATAAGTTCCTCCTTTTGTATTTTTAATTTATTTACCTTCATTTGTAACCTTAAATTAGGCCATAGATAAATGCTAGATGAGAACATTTTGGGCTACATTCTCCAATCTAAATAATTTATATTTATCATTAATTCAATACCAGTATTAAGTATATATTATGTAGAATATTTTCCTACTTATTGAGGATAAGTGAAATTATTCAGCCCTTAGGGAGTTTGTTTATGCTAATAAAAACACATTTGGTTTTTATTTTTATGTAGATGACAGTTCGTAATTGCACAAAACAGTACAGCTTGGCTGTTTTAATCAAGACTTTAATTGAGACATAGAAGAAATCTCTAAACTGAGTTTCCAGGCAGTTTCTAGAACCACATTTCATAGCTTTCTAAGTTTTTCTCACACCCCCAGTCCCAAAAACGTGCAGCCCCTGACCCTATGTGGGTCAAAATGGATTCCCTGCCCTGCCTTTTTCCTTCTCCAACCTCCCTGGGCTCAATCCCATGTGGGTGGTTCTGGTTGACTGATTAAGTCACATGTCTGCCACCTAGTGGTAAATATGCCCAAGAAATGTTTCTTGGATACTACACTGGGAAGGTAGGATTCAGAATGTAGGAAACTATCAAATAAAGGAGGATACGTTCAAAATATTTTGAGCAGTCACAAATGTCAAATCTCCACTACAATACAATTTAAAATATGGTAAGAGTTTAAAAAAAACGAAAAATGGAGAATAATTTATTCATATTCATATATATATGAATGAATATGACACAACAAAAAAAAGAAAGATCTTCTTTCCCCACTAGTGACAAGGTCCTACCTGGCAATTATAAATTCCAATTCTAAGCCTTAATTCCTGGACCTACATATATGGACCTCTATGAATTACAAGAAAGAAACTGTACCTTACTTCTATCACTAATTCTGAGCATATCCTAATTCTAGGATAATAGCATCCAAACTAGCAATGTGCAATCTCCCAGCCTAAATTAAAGCAGAGTCTTTCTTAACTTATTTACCCATCTTACAGAATCAGCTATTTCTGAATAATGTGATAGTGTGATAAAACCAGGGATTCCTAGCAGCATCTATCAATTGCATTATTCTTTCACTGCTAAATGAGTTTTTTGGCTAGAAGTAACATTGTGTATGATAACATTACTGTAAGCAAATAAGATAGTGTGGCTAGAAGTATAGCTATTAGAGAAGGAAAATTCATATCCAGAAAAGATGTTTATTACAGTAAGAAAAAGCCAGCTACCTTCTCCTTGATAAAAGGGATTTGATGTCATATGCTCATTTCAAGGTGAATATAGCTGATCTCTGCGTGTTCTGTGTCATGTCAAGGGCTGAAGTTTGATGGCTGTAGCTAGCAACTTGGCCGTTCAGTAGCAGTGGCAACCCTACCAACCTTAATCATGAGAAGCCTATTTTGTCAGGTCAATGAAGAATTCTTACCCCTAAAACCATGGTCTCTCTTTTATGCCCATTGAGAAAATGCTGTGGTGGCCAGGGAAATAGGCTGATATCGACAAGGTAAATCATTTTGTCCACCAGATTACTGAAAGTCTCTTCTATAATAGGTACAAAGACTTAGTCCTAGCTCAGAGCTAATATTCAGGAAATTTTGGAATTCTCTTTTCCTCAGTACTGTTACCATGCTAAATAGTTGCAGGTCCTTTAGGAAGGTTTTCTGATTATCTACTGCATTATAACAAACCACTCAAAAATTTAATGGCACAAAACAACATTTTACTATGCTTATAGACTTCTGTGGGCCAGGAATTAAGAAAGGGAACAGTGGGGATGGACCTTCTCTGCTCCATAATACTTGAGGTCTCAGCTGAGATGACTTGATGGCTAGCAACAATGATGTACTGGTGAATGATTTCTTTTATCAGAAAAATAAAATAAAAAGCACCAATCTATAGTGCTTTTAACTTGCTAATTTCCCTGGTGTAAATACTATACTCCCATCATGGCTGATTTCAAGCTACCAGTATGATGTCACTGAATCCAGAGTTGGGAAAAGATTCACCGTAATGAACTGTTACGTGGTATTTCTACCTTCCAGATACAATACAAGTAAACAAACTGAGGAGCGTAGATAATAGATACAGTAAAACAATTAGGAATTAATGCATTTTGAATGTTTATTATCTTTTAATAATATTTTATTTAATCATAAGCTTATACAGTTTTAGTTTTAATGACTATGTTTAAAGCCAGATCAGAAAATTCTTGAAAATTAACAATCAGCTCTCAAAGCATGAATAGACCAGCCCTAGTACACCATTTGCAGGGGGTAACTCAAGTATCTGGGAGCAGAAAGATTTGCCTGGCACCGGGGTTGGAACAGCTGAAGGACAGACAGGCTCAACTGGGACTTTCCACAAGAGAACCTATTTATGGCCTCTCCAGCACAGTGTTCTCAGAGTAGTCAGACTTCTTAGATGATAGCTCAGAGATCTAAGAACAAATGTTCCAGTCACCCAGGTGGAGGCTGCCCAGACTGTTAGGACCTAGATTCAGAAGTCACAAAATGTGACTTCTACTATAACATGTTGGTCAAAACAGTCACAGTCCACCCAAACTCAAGAGGAAGGAGCATAGACCCACCACCTCTCAATGGCAGGAGAATCAAAACATTTGAAGTATTTATTAAAATCACCACAGATGGGTGGAAGAAAGAGTTACAGCAGCTACTTGTGGTATTAGCGCAAGAATGTTATTTTTTTCCCAAGAATACCCAGCTTCATCTTAATTTAAAGAAGTCTCTAACTGTAAAGTGACTCAGGTACAGGAGGATTTGGAGAGGGCCAAGACACTTTACCAGGTGACTTGAGTCAGGATTTAGTCCTTCAGATACAGAAATTTTATTAATATTAATATTTTGTTAATACAATATACTTCTTACTGTCTTGTCAAAGACTCTATAATCAATTAGCTATCAACAAAGATCCCAATGGATCAAACCATTCTGCCTGTTATAGTAAGCGCACAGTCCTTAGTGTAGGTGGTTAAGTACTATTACTTAGCCTCTGCCACTGCCCAATTCCATCATGCCCAGGGAAATCAGAGAGTCCATTTTAGGACCAGCATCTCTCAATTTTCATCCTTTGTCTATACAGAACTGCTGTTATGGGGATTTTGCAGGTTCTGGGTTCTCTTCCTACCAACCTATTTCCTAATACCTTAGTAAAGACAATGTCATTTTGATCATCTCAAAGGAAAGAGCTAGTTGGTAAATTCAGCTCGCCATTTTTAACTTCATAAATCATCAGTTTCCTTCTTCCACCTTATAAGCAAAGAATTTCTGGCATTTATTCATTTATTCTAGTCCACCACTGAGTTTATATTTTATTTAACCAGTGGAGCAAATAATTACAACCACTCCCTGCTGCTTGATATCGATATCAAATCTAGATTATTTGATAGTCATATTGGTTAATTTAATCATATCAAAAGTTTTATTCCTCTCTTTCTGTTCCAGCACTATTAGCATCTACATATATTCCCAGACTTCAGAGATTACAAATTAGAAAAAAAATCATACTACTCTTTTGATTTTGAAGCCTTCTCTTTTAGGTTAGATTTTGTTATTTATCACTTCATGTTTTCATGAGAAGTCTGGAGGCAAGGAGAAGTGTTTGGGGTGGGACATGAAGAGCAGAAGCTTCCTCTCATAAGAAGAACCTTTAAGTGAAGTCGTTACCAGGTCATTAAGACGCATGGGACTGGCCTCATCAGAGAAGCAGGGAGACTCACTGGGATTTGGTCTATCAGAGTGACTCAGATACATCTGAATCTTTCCAAATGTCACCTTTATAGTTCTTAAGGTGCCTCTTTTTTTTCCAGAGTGACATCAAGATTTCCACATAAGATTCTTGGTAACATTTGTAATTCAGTTACCTCCCTTACCGCAGGTTTTCAATCTTCTTTCTGATTGCCTGTATCCTGAGAGGTCATTGCTTTGGATCTGGTATCATAAAGTTAGCTTTCATTTTTCTCTTTGTTGCTGTGACTTTGTTTGAGTATGGAGCACCAGAAGCCTTTGAGGTGTACTGTACTCTCGACTGGTTTCATGTCAAAATTAGAGTGCTGACAGTTGACAATTGGTATGTACTTCCTGACGGGGTATTTCTGGGACATGGATCCTGTAACCAATATGTGGCAAGACTTTTCTATGTTTTTGTACTCTACAAGTGACTGTGGCATCCAATTTCAGGTTTTAAAAGGGAAGGTTATTTTTAGAACTATGCTAACATTTGTCTCAAGAATATTACCAAGGCGAGGATTCATGCTTATCTCATGTGTTGTTGAGCGAGACAAACCTTCATCAAAACCTGCAACTTCATATATCAATGCAAGGCAGTCCAGATGGCTGGCTTCTCCAGTTTACAAAGAGTTCTGCCTAAACACTGTCAAGTGCTTGAAATCTCATTCCAAATCTTAAAACACACTTTTCTTCTCTATTCATCAAGATTGATGAAGTCAAGGAAGTGCCTAACATTGGATCACTGTACATTCTATGCCTCATTTTCTCTTTGATGGGAAATAGAAGTGGGCTATATAATGTGATATATGGAGCAACTGCAGCTGCCTGAGGACTGAGAAACAATATGCCCTAAGCTATAACTATCTTCTGAAGATTTCAGAGTTCTTACCAATACCATGTGTTTTTAAATGTTTTTATTAATCTGTAATTTTAATAAAGTAGACATTTCCCTTATGAATCCTATTGATAATTTTTAATTATACTAGACTCAAATTCAGTACTTTTTCCTCAGCTAAAAAAAAGTCTTCTTTCTGTTATGCATTGGGACCTCACTAAGAGGCTATAATGAGCAGCCATAGCAACTCTTGGGTTCTCTGACTGAGCCTTGACCTAGAATTTAAAACCTTAAGCTTGTCATTTTCTCTCTTTAAACTCTTCAGTGCAGTTCAAAGTATCCAGCTCACTTCATTGTCCTTCTATTCCTCATGCCCTTCAAAATGGTCTGTTGTAGCTATGACTCAGTCCATCAAAGTCTTCCTTTCACGGACATCCCACTTCAAGAGAGCTCAGCTAATTATTTAAGTAACCATCTCAACTCCACTTACCATGGAAGACAATTTTCTTTCTTTTGATATTAACCTAACCATGATTTCTGTCAAATATATCCAGGTCATACATCCCTGATGCCCATTTCTCTGAAGATTTTTTGCCTATAAACTCTTGCTTTAATCAGGGTTCACTTATTTATTCAATAAATATATCTGAGCATCTACTATGTGCAATCTTCTAGGCACTGAAGATACAGCAACTGACAAAATAGATAAAATCTTCCTTCCCCATGGATCTTACATTAATTTTTCAGAGATAGACACTACAAGTTAAATATATACAAGTAGTACATTAGATAGGGACAAAGGCTAAGGAGAAAAATAAAGCTAGGAAGAAGATATTAAGTATTGGAGGTAAATAGGGAAAGCCTTATTGAAAGGTAACATTTAAATAAAAACATGAAAGAAATGGTGGAGTGATATGGTCATTCAGATATCTGAAAGAGAATGTTTTAGGTAGAGAAAACAAGTACAAAGACCCTGATTTGCGGACATGGATATTAAAAGCAAAACTAAATAAAACTAAACAAACAAAAAACTGCAAGGAAGGCAATGTAGCTATACTGAAATGACCAAGAAGAAGAATAGGAAATGAGTTCAGAGAATTTAGATACCTTTGGGACATATAAGGAGTTTGGCTTTTACTTAATCAAGATGAGAAGACATTAAAGACTTGAGATATGAACGACCTAATTTACCTTTTAACTTAAATAGTGTTTTGAGACTAGCCTGATAGATGAAAGGATGAAAGCAGGAGGACAAGCTAAAGAGCTATGATAATAATTCAAGGGGAAATTATGGATCTTGGACCCAAGCAGTAGCAGTGGATGTAGTGGAAATTTATCCATTCTAGAAGTTGATGAAACATGAAAAAGAACGCTATTATAATAAAGACTGAAATGTTATTTTTAAGCTGGATAAGGAGACAGTATGAGAATGAGTGTGGTGAGAGGCAATAACAAATTCCTATGTAAAAATATTGTGAGTGAAAGCATTTTGAGAGTTTGAGAACTTAAATACGTGAGCTAAAATGTAGTGATTTGTGAGTTAGATGATAAAAACTGAAATTATGAAAAATTTGCACTTATTGATAATAGTAGGGGCTGTGGTGAAACCCTGGGTGTGGGTTACTGAAATCTAAGGTAGAAATTGAAACCATTGGAGTACCTGAGGTCTGGAAATTTAGAGACCAATATGTTGGAGGAGTTATCTAAATGAATAATAAAGATAACCAAGAATTATGACTGGAGTAGTGCTGGGAAAAGTGGCAATAATCGGAAAGCTAACATATTTAATGAAGAAGAAGTGACCCAGGCCATGGCAGATGACTATTATAAGGAAAGGTAGCAGTAGGTAAAACCTTATAACTTAAGTGTCACACGTTATTAGTTACAGACAACAAAATTCACTCTAGTTATTTTAAGCAAGCAATTATTATTAATAGATACTAAGAAATTCTTAGCATAATCAGTCCACAGCTTGAGCTTTCAGGACCAAATTTCCAGAACCTCACTGCAAAGCTGGTAACAGGATTATTTCTCTTTTTATACATAAAATCATGATTCCTTTGCCACTGCCATTGAGCAAAATGGATGCCTTCACCCTAGTTATCTCCTCATAAGGCTCACTTCTTACATGGGTGCATAATTAGTAGAAATTGTGTAACACAGACAACTGAGACTTATAGTTTTTTGTACTCTATGTTGAAAAGGTAGCGTTCACAATATGAGGAACTTGCCAAATGTAAAGAGTGTGACCAGAAGTTTAGTCTCTAATAACAGATGTCCTTCGTAGCTTTATTATAATGCTCATTGTGTTTCTTTTCCTAGATGGTATTATTTATTATGTATTTCTATATCCTATGCTGTGCCATGCAACATTAGATCTTCAATATTTGTTGAATTACTATATAAACCAGGATACCTCTAATTTACAGTTAAAGAAACCAGTTTTCCTTGTGTGTCATCTAACTGAAGCATATATGTAGGTAACAATGTTGATTAGCCTAAGCTTTTAGGAACTGATGCCAATTAACCATGTCCACAGGTTTAGCTTGATATTAGCCGAACCTAAATGAGGTATATAAATTTACCTCATTTATTAATTTTTAAAATTCATTCAACTAATATTTATCACATACCTATAAATGTCAGGAATTGAGGCAACATCCAAATAGAGGATTCAAAGGATCAAGGAAGATATTACTACTATGTCTACCTTCATGGAGCTTATAGTCCAATGAAAAAATAGAATAAATTTAATAAAACTTTTTAACTGCAAATCACGAAGTATTATGAAAAAAAGAAGCAAAGGATTGATATAGAGAATTATAGAGGCAGGGATGAGGAGAGACCTACTTTACAAAGTAGTGAGCAAATGACTCATTGAGAGGTTGATATTTAAGCTGAGACTTAAAGAACAAGAAAGAGCAGGAAATGAGGAACCAAAGGAAGAGAACTCCAGGCAGAGGGCACAGCATAAGCAAAGGCTTGGCATATAAAGGAACGGAAAGGAGGCTGGTGTGGTGTGGAAGAAACATAGTTGTCAGGGAAAGACTGACATCAGATGATATTGGAAAAATAGGCCGGGTTAAGTTCAGGCAAATTCCTATCATCCATGTAAAACAGCTTGGATTTAACCAATGTACACATGTATCTGAACAATTTAAGAGAACAGAATACCATAAATATAATCAGATTGGTAAATGAAAGGAAAGCTCCTTGAAAACATTATGTCACCTTCATACTGAAAAACTATTAATATTATTTTAATCCTTAAATATGACTTTTATCTACTGATCTATATATGTTTAGGGTCTCAGATATTGGTGTTATTTGTGCCAATAACAGCAAAGTTTTCTGACACTTTGAACCAAAATTAGTGGCAGTGAGTGTAAAGAAATTAACTTATGAAATGCTAAGAAATGTAATACTAACATGTGACACTGAATCTAACAGTGGTATAGTGAAAACCAAGATTTTTCATTAAAATGTAAGCTTTAGAAAAAAATCCTGAGACAAAGAAAATTGTTTCTTTACTTCTGTCCACCTCCACTCTCATATCTGCTATTTTTTCTTTTGTTTGGGTAATTTCTGTTTTATTTTCTCTTTGATTTTGCATAAATCAATACTACTTGTTAGCCTATACTTTTCACTTGTCTCCTGAAGATGTCCCCTATAAAACTTAGCAGTTGTGTCTGGTTCTTCACTAGTCACTAGTGAAATTGTACTAACTGATAATAACCCAGAAGTTTCTGTTTTTCTTCTCATGTATCTTTGTTTTTAGCAGCAGAACTAACTTTTACAGTGAGAACAAGTGTGAAATCCCAATTCATAAAACATTTAAAATCAGAACATCACTGGCAAAAGTTAGAGGGTAAAGACTGGAATAGCCTGGAGACTGTTCACAGGGCTTTTGCCTCGTCTTCATCATGGACCCAAAGGCTACCCTGGGAGAATATAGGTTCCAGTATAGATAGTTTAAGTATTATGCCCTTAACTTCCTTTCTCAAATGACTATTGGGAATTGAGATGCTGAGTTACTATGTTTCAGTTTGCATATATTTTTCTATAATGTAATCTAAAGATTAATTGCAAATAAAATCATGTGATTATTTAATTTAAAGCAACATTATGATTATGCTCATTTTCTTCATTTCAAAAAAAACTTTTTGCAGATAAATAGGAATTCATTGAAATCACTGTTTCCAACAATACAAAAACTAAATATTAAGTCATCTTTTACTCCCATCCTGGTGTATCCACCAAAGAGAAATTTAAATAAATGCGTTCTAAAGTATTTGGCAGATTTGTCTTTATAGTCTCGTATTCCACATACCATTGAAAGCTCTTATGATCAAACACCTTGACCCAAATCAAGAGAAAAGTATAAATAGATATTAATTTATTAAAGGGAAGCAATTCACTCTTGAAACAGAAAAAGGAACTATAAAAAGTATCATGTATAAAGTTCAAATGCTGGTATTTAAATTTCTCTGAAGCAATTTATGTGTCAGTAATTAAGCAAAAAGAGAGATGAAGACTTTAAGATGAGAGGCCTATTAAAATGGATCATGCTATGTAATAACTGTTCAGTCAATATTCTACTCCACTGGGATGACAGTTTGAAAAGGGCTTCATACTCCTTTAAAAAACACCACATCCACTAGAATAAGATCATATAAATTAACACTGATTATTTTTCCCCATATTTGTACATTTATAAAGCTCAACAGGCTTCATAAAGTATACTAAATTGTAACATTTTCACCTTTTATTAAGGAAAGTTTGTGAAAATAGTTTAATACAACCAGATCTCTTAGTGAACTTTCAGTTCACATTTTTAATGTAAGAAACATACAAAAATTGTTTTATAAAAGCCATCTCAATACCATAAAATAGTAATGAAAGATTGTGAACCCAGTTTACTTTTTAAAGAATCTTCTTTCCTTATCTCAAATTCCAAGCACTATTCATCATCTTTAGAGCCAGTTTTGCTTAAATAGTCATGCTATACCATAGTTATAACTTCTGCAGATTTTCCATTATTTTTTTAAAAAAAAGAAACCTTCAGAGCATCAACCCAGTTACAACCTCTCAAGGAAGTTCTCCTTTGTGATCTGTTTTATCTGCCAGCTTACATTTTTGGGCTTTTGAAAGTTGTTCCTTTTTGCTTTTTTTCTTATTCGATGAGGCTGTAGTAGGAGTTTCAACTGAGATTATGTTGTTCATCGATGTTGCAGCATTAATGTGATGGTGATACTCCATGGTGATACCCCATGAACCGCTCTTTATTGTCCTTGGCATATTCAAACAATGTATAGGTCATAGCAGTTCCAAGGTTAATTTTACGCTTACTGTAACGTGGCTAATATGTTCTGCTTTACAGCTGATGATATGGTATTGTTAAAAAAAAAAAAAATTCATAGATATAATTGGAGGTGTCTGGGGATATGTTTCTGTCCAGGAAATGTCTATTAAGAAGGCTTTGGGATCACCATTTTCACCTATCCTATATTGAAAGGAAACTGGACTTAATTCATGGAAACTTTCGTTTCCTTCATAAATAGAACGTAATGCTTCTAGTTCCATCTCCTGGTCCTCGTTGGCACTCACCGCGCTGGTCGCAGGGCGCCTCCCAGGCGGACCGCAGAGACAATGCAGAGCAAGCCAGGGCAATGGCCCGAGGCCTGGGGGTCCTCCTTCCTGAGCCTCATTTGGGGCCACACCCACAGACCCGAGTCCCGGGTGCCCAGGCCCTCGGCAGCGCCCAGCTGCCCAGCCGTCAGCGGTGGCCTGCGGGCCCGGAACCAGAGGCCACGGACCAAGTCAAAAAATTTTAACGGCCAAATGTTATAGAAATAAATTTTGACTTTCAATATCATTCTCTTAAAAATCATCATGCATCATGCAATGTTCTTTAATAATTATCATATTGGATCATACATATTTTGTCAAGTGTTCTATTTCTGAATCCATACTGAAATTATTAAACTTGCTAAAGCAATGCATAAAATTTACATTTTTAAAATTTAGCAACTTGTTATATGATTGAAATGCAATTTATCTTTTATGTATTTTATAAACCCTGGTTTAAACAGGTTTGTGCTTCTTTGATGCTACCTATAGTATAACCTGAGGTTATCATTAAATACCATGTAAACCTGTAATATTTTAAGGGAGAAATCATTTATAAATATCAGTGACTTATATCCATAAGATAATTGCATTTTCTCTTAAACCCAATAGCTATTACTGGAACATTTGGAGTGCCTTGTGTCACGACATGAAAGATCACTAAGAATGACCGTGGTAAAACGGCAAGCCCAGTCTCCCTCAGGAGTATCCAGTGAAGTTGAAGTTCTCAAGGCACTGAAATCTTTGTTTGAGCACCACAAGGCCTTGGATGAAAAGGTATAGTATGGACAAAAGATTTCAAGCTTAACCATGCTTTTGTCATCAGCATCAAGTTCTTTGTCTTCATCCATTGAATCTGACTCCTGAAGTAAGACAGTTCAAAGGAACACATTTGAGTTGTATGAAATATCATTTTTTAAAAAATGAAAAATGGATTACTGTGTGTATATCAATAATATTCATAATCATCTTCTTTTTCTATACCACTGAATCTATGGCTTATCAGAACTAGACTTCTATTATGGTACATTATAGCCCTAGTTCAGATGGCCATTTGAAATTTAATATTTGTTTAATATTATCATTCAGTCTCTCTCTCTCTTCCTCCTTCTCTCTCCTCTCTCTCCATCCCTGAAATGCACGTCTATAGATGCCAAATTAAGAGACCACTCACTGAAAATTACACATATTTGGAAGTGCAAATTGGGTGTACCTTAACTTTTACACATTTATGTTAGAAACATCCAATTCTCTAATATCATAGTTTTAAATACATATTTGAAGAGTCTCTGCATGAAGTAGAATAAGGTATTAGTAGAAAAACCTGCTTTTTATATCTTTTTAAAAGTAGCTGTAAGCCTCTCTTAGCTATTACTCAAATTAGTCTACTCCATATATAAACTAATATTATGATAATATCCTTTGGAGATTAGGAAGGCTTATGACATGATTTCAATTTTGTGAAATTTCAAAAACTGAACTTTTGAAAATTAATAAAGCTTTAGGGCTTAGTGAGTAGAAACTAGGCCACTTCATTGTAAAGTATCTGACAAGTTCTGAGCATTAAAATCCAAACTAGGGATTATTGCTAAGCTATATCTAGTTTTTGAGCATGCAGACATTTTTGTTCTATTTAATATTTATATACATATATATTTTTATCATCAGTCTTTCAGATGTTCTTCAGACAGGGGATTATGTGGAGAGTGTACATAGGATAACTAAAATTCTATCTTCTAGATCATTAAGAAGAAATTATACCTCATTTTTCATTTTAGCAATGAGAGGCAACATTTATAAACAATTTTGAATAAAACAGAAATGAATATTATATAAACATCCATGCTAAATACAATATAAAATAATCATTTAATATATTTAATGTTTAGTTTCATATTATATTCCCTCTCTTATTACAAACTGCATAGTTAAGAATTTGCAAGGCTTTGTATTTCTAGGATATTGCCAAACTCCCTGGCAGATATTTGAAACACAAAAATAAATAAAACATTTTCCTTATAATTGAGGAGTTCATAGTTAGTGTTTGAGATTCACGTATCAATAATAGGCAATGCTAAAAAGAAATGTATACAACATAATATGTAACCACAGAAAAAGCTGTGATTAACTCTGAGTGATGCAAAATTCAAGAATTACTTCAAGGGGGAGTGGAATTTGATCTTTGATCTGGGTATTAAAAAATGAGTAAGAGTTTGTTAAGCAGAGAAAGATACTCCAAACAGCAGGGCCAACATGTAAAATAACCCAGAACTATAAGAAGAGAATAGCTCATTCAACAAAAATGTAGCAGTTTTGAATGACTTAAATAAAGATACTAGAGAATGTGTGAATGTGTGGTCTGAGATATTCACTCCACATCACTTAAGCGAGGGATATTTTTATAAAAGAATGATTCTTTATCAGAATAGAAGATAATAAACAATATTTGATAAATAACCTGATAGAGTGAGTACAGTTAAGAAGAAAATGGTTGTTACACAACTTAATCTAGAAATAATTTATTATGTAGAGGTTTAGTGAGCTTAGCATAACTAAATGCAGTATTCTATAATGTGACCCTAGGAGCTATAATAATATTTATCAACTCACCAGAAGTGCCCTGGACATTGGCAAGTTTAGGGTCACCTGAACTGATTATCAACCAAGTAATGCTCAACAGCCTAAAGGAAAAATGTTATGAACTTTAGCTGTGGAGTTGGACAGATGTGGACAAGTGACCTAACTTCTCTAAACATCTATTTCCTCTTCCTTTGAATTAGGATAATAATATTACCTACCTTAGAGTTGTCATGAGAATTAGATGTGATCTGACATGCAAAGCTTTCAGCCAGTGCTTACATATGACAAGTCCTCAGGGAATGTTTATGAATATTATTATTAACATGCATAAATTTCAACATTTGGTAAAACTTTCAAACCAAGTAAAGATGTTGGTATCACTGTGGAGATGTTTGCTTTAAATACTATTTAATTTAGTTATGAGAAACTAGTATGTGTATATGTGCCTTCACAGATAACTTCCCTAACTAAAAATAACACAGCTTCTCATGGTGATGGGGAGGGATGTGGATACAGACATATAAAACAGAAATTTACAATATATTTAGAAGGTCAGAAGAAGATGCAATTAATCCGACTTTGGGGTCAAGAAACTACCAACTTTACCACAGACAGTTTAGAATACATGAAGAACTAAATAAACCACAAAAGATTAAGCATAGCTGTAGTCAGTTGCAATGATTGGAGATCTCCATTGTAGATATCTACTTATTTATACATCCACTGAGTTGTAAGTAGAGTTTTTATATTAGTTAAGGCCAACAGTAATTTTGACATCACCCTACAATATGTTTACCAATTCCAAGAACTGGAGAAAATGGGAAATATCCATGCATTTTTCAATTACTCAGAAATGATTGACTATTGAAAAAAATATATTGGACATGCATAGAAAATGAGAACCAAAACAAATTAAATATATATGCCTCCCATATATATTTCCATGATCAAATATCACAGTGTCAAAAGTGGACTAAAACTTCTGATCTAAGGAATTTTCCTCACAAATATCTTCTGTTACAGGATTGATAATTCCAAAAATGAAGTCCTATCATACCTTAATTTCAGTTTGGAATGTGTGCTTCTTCCATCAAAGTCTTTTCATCCTGCAACACGTTTGTTTTTTTAGGAAGTTATTTTATTTTATTCCTTTCGGTGGCCTTGAAACATCTTTTGGGAGAAAAAACATTCTTTAAGTACTTTTCTTACCATTATGAATAAAATAGATGTAACAGATGAAATTAGAAATAAAAAATTCTAGATGTGTGTAGACAATATATCTGTGAGTTACACTATAGTTCCATAAATAAGCACTCAATATATCTTAAAGACTACACAGACAATAGATTAATTGAAACTGGTTCAATCAGAAAAAATCAGAAAAAGTTAAGTACAGAAATAATTCTATCAATTGTGTGCTTATAGTTAGGGAAAAAATTAAAACTATAACTTTTTCATGGTATATCAAGCATGTCTAGGTAGCTTCACAAGAACAAAAAATCCAACAAGAACAATAATTATGGCATTCTGTTGGTGCAATGCTCAGAGCAGAGCAAAAAGCTAAAAGGCTTATCAGAGATGCTATTTCTTTCCTATATTGCAGCTCAAGCCAAGTAGACGAGTTAAAATGTTAAGATTCTTTTACCCTGGAAAGGTTACTCCTTTGAATCCTTCCACCTTCCTTTCTTACTAAATTTAGCAGAGATAAGTGCAAGATGAAGTTAACATGCTTCATTTATTTGGGTCTTAGCCCCCAAAATCAAAAACACAGTTAGCAATTTATCTTCATATACATGTTGGTAAAGCATTCACATCATAATGTATTGGTATTTGCAGTATCAACTTTTTACATTTATAACATTTAGTTAAAATTTATACAAATTATTTTTATTTCCTTATAAAGAGTTTTAGAGTCATTATTTTGTGAGTAATATAATCTCAATTTGTAAAACACTATTCTAAATTTATTGAGGGGTGAATACTCTTTTCATATTGTTTGATAAGCTCGATAATTTTTACTCTCTGAAGGCTCAATATAATGAGAATATAAATGCTTAACTTATATTAAATAGAAAACAATTTGGAACAGTTTCTAAGATTTTCAGTTTAGAAAAAGAAGGTTAGGAAGATATTTTAACCGACACTATAGCCTACATTCAGCCATTTCTTATATGACTTGAATAACTCTTTTAGAAACATCCCGAAGTATCAATACAAGTTTTAAAATATGGTACCTTAACTTCTTCACAGGACTGTAAGTGTGATCTTATCAGTGTTGTGTATGATGAGATCATTAATTTATACTGAGATTGCTTTACATTGCTGTTCTCATTAACCAGGTTTCCTAGACCTTTTTCAGAACAACCATATTTTACAATTGCTATTTTAGAAAATGGAAATAAAACTTTACAATCATCCCTGTTAAAAATCACACATATATTAAGACCTTTGTTGATATTTGCATTCCACATATTAACTATCCTATTCATTTTGATGGTTTCAGGATATTTGCTTCTTTTTCATCTGTCTAAGCCATTCATAAAAAAGTATCAGTTAAGTCAAATCATTAGAGTTCCTTCTATGTAGCCA
This sequence comes from Varecia variegata, assembly GCA_028533085.1. Taxonomy (NCBI): domain Eukaryota; kingdom Metazoa; phylum Chordata; class Mammalia; order Primates; family Lemuridae; genus Varecia; species Varecia variegata. The sequence continues at coordinate 30,096,409 of CM052440.1, forward strand.
CTGCTTACTAATCATAATTAATTTTATGCATTTTTATAAACAACTGGATATTTATCTAACAGGACTGGTACTTTGCAGTTGATCTGGTACCACTAAGTCTCTTGAAAGATCCTGTGCAACTGTTTTTGATATTAAATGTCCATTTATGTGTGTATTACTACTTTTAAGAGAATTTGAACATAATTAAATACAATTATTATTAAAACCCCTCTTGGTTATTTTTCTTGCTTATTCAAAAGGTATTTCAGAAGTTAAGTCACCTGAACATACATGTTATCATAATATGGTACTAAAATACGATTGAGATTTTTAAAAATCTCTAACTACATTCTAGGTAAATGGGACATTACTGACTTTTTTTGTTTGCTAATTAGAGAAAATAATGTTATAACTTCAACTTTAAATTTTTTATGTGTCTGGGCATTCACATATTTCATATATTTAACCTTTATTCCCAGTTAAATCTTATTAGAAGAGAAAAATACCATAATTTAAATACACTGTCAATGAATTAACAAAATTAAAGTTTATAGCAAATATTAAAATACATATTCACTGCACAAATACTATAGCAATTCCATGGAAAATTATTAATTTACAAATAATCAAAAACTCACTATCAATTGCATCTTAAGTTTAAGCTATAAAGTTAGTTGAATTTTTTAAGGACAATTAAGCTGCTATAGTCATTCATTTTAATTCAGCAAAATTTCTTTCTGTAGATTTTAAAATTTTGGTAAATGTACTATAGAGCTGTGGTCCCAAACCCCCCGGGCCACGGACCATACTGTCTGTGACCTGTTAGAAACAGGGCCACACAGCAGGAGGTGAGCAGCGGGCTAGGGAGTGAAGCTTCATCTGTATTTACAGCTGCTCCCCATTGCTGACATCACTGCATAAGCTCCGCCTCCCGTCAGATCAGCAGAGGCATTAGATTCTCATAGGAGCACGAATCCTGCTGTAAACTGCGCATGCAAGGGATCTAGGCTGTGCGCTCCTTCTGAGAATCTAACGCCTGCTGATCTGAGGTGGAGCTGAGACAGTGATGCTAGTGCTAGGGAGTGGCTGCAAATACAGATTATCATTAGCAGAGAGGTTTGACTATACAGAAGATGTAATGTGCTTTAATCATCCCCAAATCATCCTCCCAGCCTCCCCCACCCCCAATCTGTGTAAAAATTATCTCCATGAAGCCAGTCCCTGGTTCCCAAGAGGTTGGGGACCACTGATGTAGGACATATCTATAGATCTAAACATATAAGAACTAAAACAATTTTAGAAACTCTAAGAAAGCAAGAATGAAAGAAACACATCAGTGAGTTTCACTTCTGTATGAAACATGTGTAAGTCATAATTACTTTTCAACTAAAATGTGCAGTTCTTAATTCTACATAATATAATGGTTTAACCTTTGGTATCGGGAAGGTAGTTGGGAATTCCAAAATAATTAAATACTTTGCAATCCCTCAAAACCAACACAGACCTCTAATTAATATAACACAGGAGCAATGAAGATTTTTCAGGTTCTAAGAATCCTTTGCTTTTGGATAAATCACTTTTGAAGTTAGGTACTAAATGCCAGCTGAGAATTCACTTATTATTTTAAAGAAATAGAAAGGGTTTTTCCCTTGCCTATTTTTCATACTTAACCAGTAACTATTTTCCAGATGAATTCATAATATACTTTTGAAATTTGTCTCCATTTACTATGAATCAGAATTCAGAACAAGACAACTCAATCCTCAACCCCATCCCAAGTTGTATCAGTGAGCTGCCAAAAGAATTTGCTTACAAGGAAATCCCTTGACACAGTGATAATATGAGGTGACAATGTATTCATAGTATTCCTGACAAGTTTGTTATTCTGAGCACTTAGGGCTATAAATACCTTAATAATTTGCCAAGTTAACTGTCTCTGATGATGTTAATGATGGACTCAGCACAGTTTAATATGTATGGGATGAATATTACTGCACATATTTTGATTTTTCTTCTAGGTAAGGGAGCGACTGAGGGTTTCTTTAGAAAGAGTCTCTGCACTGGAAGAAGAACTAGCTGCTGCTAATCAGGAGGTAACATACCACACTTTCTCCTCTTTTGAGGTGCAACATTGCTAACATTATGTCCCTCGTGTTTCACATCACTTTTCTTAAAACTGTCACAAAAAATAAATCACATTCTGTATATGCCACTGAACAAGGCCTGTTGAAACTAGTTGTCAGAGTCTTGTTTTCTGATTTTTGGTTATTCATATCTGATACTAGAAGACCAAAAGGAAAATAATCAAGAGCTAGTGACAGGTGAGCTAGTGTGATGGGGACTTAGAAAGACTGCAGTCAGAATGCCAGTCCTTTCGAGAATGAAAACTCAGCTCCAAAAACTGGAAAACATGTCAAATATCTGTTAAACTTAGAAAATGTTACAAATAAAAGTTAGCTCTTTGAAGATATATATGTGCATATTTCCCCTCAGGTTCTGCCTGTTCTTATCGCCTAAAAACATTGTGCCCATGATTAATGGCATCATTGAATCCATTTCTTTTGCTGTCATTCGCGACTCTAAGAAAGTACTTTAAATCACCTCTTTAAGATTTAAAAAGTTATTTTCTCTTTAGAAGATTTTACTTCTCTTAGTTTTTAGTGCACAAATGAACTTGAATAGTTAGACCTGATACACACACACACACGAAAGAAATTAAATCTGTGTTAGCCACTAAAATAACCCTAGCCCCATCTTCTCTCTCTCTCTGACATTTACAGGGCTATTTTTCCCAAAAGTTTATTCCAGTACTGTAATATTGGTATTATTATTAATAATACTGCATATACTAAAATAATTCAGAAAAATCTTCCTACTTTTAAGTAATCAAGGAAGGCAAAAGAGGGAATGACGAGAGGTTGATTAATGGATGTAAATATACAGCTAGATAGAAGAAATAAGATCGAATGTTCATTAGATCAGTAGACTGGCTATAGTTAACAGTAATCTATTGTACATGTCAAAATAGCTAGAAGTGAATAATTCTAATGTTCTTGGCATAAATTAAAGATAAATATTTAAGGTGATGGCTATCCAAATTACCCTGATTTGATCTTTATATATCGTATGAATGTATAAATTATCACATATACCCCAAAACTACGTATATTATACATCAATAAAAAGAAATAAATAAATAAAAATAATTTTTAAAAGATGTGGGAGGCTAATGTCAATAATGATAAGTCTTATAAACGGATTTCTAACAAGATAATATTTACACACACATTATGCATACAAATACACATTTTTAAACCACTCAAAAAGTCTTGTCAGTACAAACTCCTTTGTTCTTTAAAATAAGCTAAGTTAATTAAACGAGTTTATATATGCTTTTGTTTGGTCCAGCCTTAACAATTTAAACTTAGAAATAATGGATTTTCAATTACAGGATGGCTAAGTTCCATGTGAATTAAAAGCTAGCAGTGTTAAAAGCATAAATGGTGACATAGCCATTTCAAAAAAAGAAAGCTTTTTGGTGTCTACATATAGTGTAGCAAACTGGATTTTTTTTTTTTTTTTTTTTTTTTTTGAGACAGAGTCTAGCTTTGTTGCCTGGGCTAGTGTGCTGTGGCATCAGCCTAGCTCACAGCAACCTCAAACTCCTGGGCTCATGAGATCCTCCTGCCTCAGCCTCCAGAGTAGCTGAGACTACAGATGCGCACCACCACGCCCAGGCTAATTTTTTCTATTTTTAGTCACCTGGATAGTTTTTTCTATTTTTTAAGTAGAGATGAGGTCTCATGCTTGCTCGGGCTGGGCTCAAACTCCTGACCTCAAGCAGTCCTCCCACCTCAGTTTCCCAGAGTACTAGGATTACAGGCATCAGCCACCACAGCTGGACGCAACTGGATGCTTTGAAAAAAAATAAGAAAGAAGAGATACCTCTGAGATACCTCTCAGTCATCATAGAAGAAAAGAACCTTTGGGATAATGGGTAATGAGAAGAAGAAGTAGATAAATTATCTACAGTCTGAAGTTTACTCATTCCTGGAACAATCAGAAAGAAAATGTTAAATGAGTATTCATTTCGTATTTTATCATTGTTAATTTTGATTTTAATGTATGTTAAAATATACATTTATTTTGGATGCATCCTTCAAAATATTTTATTGATAAGGGTAAACACATAAAAGGTTTGATGACTACTAATATAAAAGCATTGTTTAATACCGTAGTGATAGATTTCTATTTGTCATCAAAAAAAGGTGTGATGAGACCACTTGCTAAAGTATTTATGCTGAAATAAAAATGTCCAATAAGTTCAAGTGAGGCTCCAAAAATTTGCTCCAGAAATAGCAACTAAATGGTTCAATTATACATAATACAAGACAACACTGAAGAATAAAAGTAGAGGAAAGATTTATGACAACTTTCTGGAATCTGATTTTAGCCCTCAAATACTGTTATAGTTTCTTATAGGCAGTAAGGTGAATTTGATTACTTTTACATAAATAAAATAAATTTTAAATCATTAACATTCCTCTATATCTACTGCAGGCTTTCTGAATGTTTTGAGTTTTGTTTAAATCATTCGTATAAGCAAAAATCATTTGTATACGTAATTGTGCTCATTATTAACTTTAATATATTTTATGTTTGTGGTTGATTATAATTTATGTCCATACAGCTTAACCAGAATTCCTATTTAGAAATTCACAAGCCCAGCAAAAAAAAGTTACCTTCATATTCTAATAATAAATTGCTTGTAAATAATTAGTGATCCTTTTAAGAGAGTAAGTAGAAAAAAGGTCAACTTTTTCTTTAACTTTATAACAAAATTGGCATTTCAAAGTAAAATGTAAAAAAAAAATCAGAAGAAACAGTTTGAGTTCTTGATTCTCTGTTGTAATAGCAATTGGTACAAGAAATTTCTATAAGTAAAGCATCACATATTGATAACAAGATATATCTAGAAACCTCATAAAAAAGTTTAGAAAACTTCATACTGTCAGCAGGTTTAGAAAGAAGAGCTAGCTGAAGTTTGAATATTAAAGTAAATAATCGGAGGAAGTATTTTATAAAAGAAAAAGCAAACTTTCAGAAGTTTAGATTGTGAGTGATAGCTTGATATATTCATATACATGCATATGTAGAATCTGAAAAGATGATAGAGTTTATTCTGTCATTATATCATTTTAGTAGAGTTTACTCTATCATCTATATATCATTATTCTCTTTCTGTCTCTCTGTTTCTCTCTTCCCTAGTCCCATTCTCACTGATGTGTTTGGAGTTATCACTCTTTCATCTTTTCTTTATATAATCTCTTCCATGGAGCTCTCATTCATTCCTTATCTAATCTTAGTCATCCAAGACTTCAACCGTGACATCTGTGGAAAAGAAACCAAAATCTATAGCTTGAGGTTTATACTCTCTTCTGAGCTCCACAAAAGGTTTCAAATATTCCTTTAGCATCTCCACGGGGCTTTGCTAATGACTGTATAGATTATTCTTTACCACAAGTGCCCAGCAGGGGGCAAAGTGGCAGGGGAGGATGTGTGTGCAGAAATTGAAATTCAGCTCAGGGTTTGCTAATCTAGATAAACACCAGCGGGTTATAACCACCTATATGGGAGAACGTTTTCTTATTTACACAAAAGTACCATATGCTGTGGTGGGCCTGAATCTCCACCTACTTTCCCTTATGTCCCCTTAGATTTTATATGATACATTAATATAACAAAGTAAGTAGCCTCATTGAAAAGCACATGAAATTACTGTAAGATATCTTCTTTTCTAGAAAAAGCTCCAAAATATTCTTCTATATAAAAAGGATGAAGTTGCATAGAATTATCTCCATTTTTTACAAATATAAATAATAATAATAGATTATTCCAGGAATGGAAAAAAGGTTTTACATAAAAGTACTGAAGTTGGTATTGTCTCTGCTGTTTGCCAGTCTATATACTATATATTTCTGTCATGTTTGAATTTTTTACAACTTTTCATTATTCTTATAAACAAATAAAATATTAAAGATATTTTAGAATCAAATGTCATTTTCCATAATGATATTAACACTAGATCATTTTATTGACCACTTAATAAGAATAACAGTTAATATTTACTGAGTGCTTTAAATCTCTAGACACTGTGTTAAATGTGTATATGTCAGCACCATAATACTGGAAGTTAGGTACTACTATTATTGTATAGATGAAACCAGGCAGATTATTTTTCCTAATATACCACTATTCTCTCCTACTTGAATACATGGTTATCTTTCAATTTGTCTTAACACTTTGCTTTCAGGCAGTGTCAGCTCATACATTTAACTGTGTCTACAATGTTCCCCACATCCATTTGCTCTCATCTTTTCCCATATGTATCAAAATTGCAATAGTTCAGATCTTCTTTAATTATCACCTAGAATATTACAGTAGGCTTTTATCTGTTTTTATCTCCTATCCCTTTCTGGTCTATAATCCTGCAAGGTTAAACTTGCTAAGCAAAACCTCAATGATATTGACTATTTTTGTAATATTTTATATTTAGGTCATTAAATATGAATTGTCCGATTTTGAATCAAAAGTGTAGTTTATTATATCTCAAACAAGAAGCAGAGCACTTAATCAAAGTACGCACCTCAACTATCAACACAGTTTTGCCATCTTAACAGTAGCTTGTTTATGCCAGCAGTAAAGAAGCCTGGATAGTGAGTGGCAATGTAATCACGATAGGCATTTTTCACAGCTTGTGGAGAATTGAATATTTTTCCTTGCAAGAAGTGGTCCAAAGCCTAGAAGAAGTGGTAGCCAGTTGGTGCAAGGTCTGTTGAATATGATAAATGGCAGAGAGTTTCCATGTCCAGCTGCTGTAGTTTGAGCAATGTTGTTTGTGTGACATGTGGTCGAGCATTGTCTTTCAGAAGGATTGGCCTGTCTCTATTGACCAATCTTGGCTGCTTCATCACAAGCATCCTCATCATTTCATCCAAGTGGTTGCAGTACACATCTGCTGTAATTGATTGACCAGGTTTCATGAAGCTGTAGTGGATAATACCAACGCTGGACCACCAAACAGACACCATTAACTTTTTTTTGATAAATATTCACTTTTGGACTGTCTTTTGGCCCTTTGTCTTTATGCAACCATTGTGCCCAACACTTGCAATTGTCAAAAGAATCCATTTTTGATCACACATAACAATATGGTGTAGAAATGGTTTGCCTTTCTGTCATGACAGCAAAGGCAAGCTTTGAGATGATTTCTCTTCTGATGCTTGTTTAATTTATGCAAAACCCATCTATCCAGCTTCTTTACCTTGCTGATTTGTTTCAAATGATCCAATATTGCTGGAATAGTAACGTCAAACCTTGCTGCTAATTCATGCGTAGGTTGAGATGGATTCGCTTCCACTACAGCTTTCAGCTCATCATTCTCCACCTTGGTCTCGAGTCGCCCACGTGGCTCATTTTCAAGATTAAAATCACCAGAACGGAACTTCTCAAACCATTCACGTACTGTGCATTCATTAGTCACATCCTTCCCAAACACTTCGTTGGTATTTCGAGATGTATGCGCTGCACTGGTTGCACAACGGAACTCATATTCAAAAATAACACAAATTTTTGACTTATCCATGGTTTCACAAAAATTGCTCTAAAAAATATTTGAAAGATAATCACAAGCCAAAATGCGTGTTGGAAAGACTGAGGATGTACATTCACAATAAACCTAAAACAACAGGTGTCAAAGTGAAATGTCAGAGATATCAACTGTCAATACTTAAGGAAACCGGACATTTCATACTTAATAACCTAATCGTCTACTCTGAAATATATACTTATATGTGATATATATCATATTGATATATAAGTAACATAATGTAATATTTCCTATTAATGTGTGTTAATAATATAATCACATATATCACACAAACCTGTAACATGCCATCAAAAACTTCTTCAAGGGTCCTAACCTACAAATTCAACTTTAACTCCCAATACCCCTACGGCCCTAACTGAGTCTTGTTATAATAATATTATAGCATGCATTGTTTTTTAAAGCAGTTAAAGTTTTTCTTGACTCTAAATCTTATGATAAAAATTCTCCTGTGATGCCCCCGCAACACCAACCCACCCATTGAAATCATACTTCCCCATTTTTAAACTCGAGCTCAGACGTCATCTCTTTAATGAAATTATTTATGATTCTTTGGCAGTAGTCACTGCTCCTTAGTTTAAATTGCTAAAGCTCTTTGCTTCAACATGTGAGGGCTATTCAACAAGTATTAGGATTAATTATATACCTGTCTAAGCCTAGGTCATTAGTTAGACCTGAGAAAATAGACTATATCTTTCTCATTTGTATATATTTCACTCAGTACAATGATATGAACCTTGTGATCAATATATATTTGTCAAACTGCATTATGTACAGTTCATTCAGACCAGTGTTTTCACATCATTCCTTGACTATTCCCTTAATGGATAGTTTGCACAATCTTAAGAATGTTCAGTAAATAGCAATATGTTGATCATATGTATTAAATGAACAAGGTGTTTGTCCTTTCAATGTGTAATTATTGAGCACCTACCATGTGCAGGAAAGTTTGATAGTCTCTGAAAAGGAAAAAAATAAAATAAATGAGGCATTACGCACATTTTCATGGAACCTTTTCTCTAGTGGAGACAGACATGTAAACATATAACTAAGATATAATTTAGTACAAAACTAAGCAAATGCAAAATAGAGGCACAAAGTGCAGAAGGGAAGAGAGAAGAAAGATGTTTATTCTGAACCAAAGGATCAGAAAAGGCTTCACCTTAAAAAGAGACAGCCTTTGAGCATACCCTTGAAAAAAGACTATGATTTTCCAAAAAATATAAGTCAGTGGAAAAAAAAAAAGAGAGAAAAAAAAGACTATGATTGGACTTCAGAACTGTGGGAAAACATTTCAGGCTGAACAGAGAGTATGATAAAGAAAATCTGGAACTGCTTGTTTCAAGAATAATGAATGACGTTGTGTTGGTAAGAGTCAGGATATGAAAAGATAAAGAAGATAAAAGAAGTGAAGAGGTTGATAGGACTCAGATGCTGGAGGGCCCTGAATGCCATGCTAAAATTTTGGATTTTATAATTATGAGATGAGAAAGCATTAAAAGTAATATTTTGTTTTTGTGCCTTTTTTTTTATTTTTGTTTTTTGGTAAAGTGAAAACCACTGAAAGTATGCTTTTAGTATTTTTGTTTTGTTTTTGGTAAAGTGTGGGGTTGAGGTAGCATAGAGCTAGAAAGTTGACATAATTTGATTTGGCTAACATACTGATCTGATATGTGATTTTGGTCATGATACTTCAACAAATGTTTATTGGGCATCTTCTGTTTGCCAGGCATTGCATTAAGTACTGGGTATAAATATATTAATAAAACTCATATAATAAAGATATAGTTCGTTCTCAATCTAGTATGGGAGAGATACATGTTAAAAAGTAATAAAAAGGTGAGCACACTGGTGTGCCCCGGAAGTCCCAGCTACTTGGGAGGCTGAGGTGGGAAGGATCACTTGAACTCAAAAGTTTAAGAACAGCTTGGGCAACATGTCAACCCCGTCTCTGAAAAAGTTTGGGAAGTTGAATAAAGTCCTAGAGATGGATGGGAGTAATAGTTGCATAATAATGTGAATGTACTTAATGCCACTTAATGGTGCTTGAATAGTACACTTAAAAATGCTTAAAATGATAAATTTTATGTTATGTATGTTTTACTACAATAAGTGTATTTTCACATTGGTCACATTGTATTATACGTTATATTATATTATTATATATTATATGTACAATTACAGTGGGTACAAGATTTAGTAGTATTACAAAAGGGAGTAATTAATTGTTTGGCTATGAACTAGAAAGAACAAATGGTGTTACACAAGTCTCCCTAGAGAAAACAAAAACCTAGAATTTGAAGGGTGACTATAAAGAGCTTACCAAATAGACCTGGAACAAGAAAAGGGAGGAGGCAGAGTTAGGGCTAGGGAGGAGGCTACAGAGAGAGGCAGATCTGAGTGAGGGGTGGCTAGAGCCTGGGCCTCATCTTATAGACACTGTGAGCCCACAAAGAGTTTTTAGGGAGGAATGATATGAAGAAACTTTAATTTTGTGGACCAATTGTACCTATAAAAGTTAAAGGCAAAAAGTGTATAATTTGGGCTCGAAATGGTGGCTCATACCTGTAATCCCAGCTTCTCAGGAGACTGAGGCAGGAAGCTTGATTGAACACAGGAGTTTGAGGTTGCAGTGAGCTATGATGACAGCACTGCATTCTAACCCAGGCAACAGAATCAGACCCTGTCTCAGTAAAGAAAAAAAGTGTATATTATGGTAAAGGTAATGTGTTTAAAGCTTAGATTTAAAAGAATCACTATGATTCCTTGAAAGAATCAAGGGACCAGTGTTAGAAAAAAATATAACTATGTAGACCACAGGTTATTGCTCAGTCTGGCATTTCTTATGTTCTTGTAGTAGTGGCAAATACAAATAAACATGTAAGAATTGGCTGGGCGCGGTGGCTCACGCCTGTAATCCTAGCACTCTGGGAGGCCGAGGAGGGTAGATCGCTCAAGGTTAGGAGTTCGAGACCAGCCTGAGCAACAGCGAGACCCCGTCTCTACTAAAAATAGAAAGAAATTATCTGGCCAACTAAAAATATATATACAAAAAATTAGCCAGGCATGGTGGCACATGCCTGTAGTCCCAGCTACTCGGGAGGCTGAGGGAGTAGGATCGCTTAAGCCCAGGAGTGTGAGGTTGCTGTGAGCTAGGCTGACGCCATGGCACTCACTCTAGCCCAGGCAACAGAGCGAGACTCTGTCTCAAAAAAAAAAAAAAAAAAAGTAAGAATCAAACAAAATATTGTAAATAAATATATACATAATGAACATTTATTGAAATTTTAGGCCTCTTTGAATGGCCCCACATAGGCAGATTTATTGTTAACACTGAACACATTTTCCAAGCCATTGTCCTAAAAAAGTGAGGCCAGATTATTTAGACACATAAAACACAATAAAGTCTTTATTTCTTGCAGGGTATTTTCGTTATTGCTTCAAATTGGAAAACCACAAAAAATGTACATTAAAGGAAAGTACAAAGAGGAATAAATAGATTACATCCTAACAATGTGTTCTCCTTTAGCCTGTATACTTTTAAAATTATTTAATTAAAGCAGACAAAACAGATTATTCAGAAGCTCCTGTAAAAATTCAATTGACAGACTAATTTGCAGTGAATACGCAGGCATGCTTATTTTAAAAGCTTTTCTACATGATTGCATTATACATAAAAAGAACTGGCAAGTTTAGTTGTAGGCTGAACTTTGCTTTTACTCTACGTATGCTTATTCCAACCACTGAATTTACCAACTTTCAATTAGAATTTTCTTAAGGAAATAAACATTTCATTTCACCTCATCTACCTTATCTCTGAAGAATATTTTTCTAGGGAAAAATCAAGTACCATTCACATTCAGAAGAATATTGGATTAAGATGATAAGCGGAGCTGATGTCAGAACTCACATCTCAGGAGTTTATAGACCCATGGATCATGGCCATCGCTTCCCCTGCATTATTCAGTGTAATCATTACAACACTCCTTTGAGTTGGCTGAAGAACCAATACTGTGTTGAATGCATGGGAATGAAAGGAAAAGTGCAAAAAGTGAATAGATGCAGGCAAAGGTGGAAGCTACCTTAAAAAAGTAAAGAAGAGGCTGGGTAGAAGGAAGAAGAGATGTGAGACCCTGAGATTTAAGCAAGTCAGATTTGATGAACCAAAAGAGAGATAGAGATATCAACAGAGCAAGAGAACAAAAGGGAGAGAGGAAGAAGGGGTGGGGGAGAGAAAGAGAGAGAAAGAGAGAGAGAGTGTGTGTTTTAAGCACACACACAGTGTCAAATGTTTTATGAAGGCCTGGAGGATTATGTCTAATATGAGATGATTAAATTTACAATTAATAAAAGGTCACTGGAAATGTTTGCAAAGACAGTTTCAATAAACTATAATGGAAAGAGAATAGCTGTGGTGAAAAGAATGTATGAGTCAATTATATATTTAAAAATGGGAGAAAGTGAGTAATACTTTTCTGAGAGGTTTGGTGACAAAGGAGAGGGGAGGATATAAGCTGAATAAGTCAGAGCAGTTTTAAGAAATAACCTTTTTAGAATAGGAGAGAATTGAAAATGCTTATGGCCAATGGAAAGAAAGAAAGAAGCAAAGGAAAAAAGAGTATTGATGGCAACAGAGTGGAGGATAAGCATGGTTTCGAGATCAACTGCAAGTAGTAGTACTCCTTCCTCTGAGAAACAGAAGAAGGAAAATACAACATATAGTGATGAATGAAGATTTTGATTTGGAGAGGAAGGAAGACTTGGAATTTTATCAGAGTGTTTCTACCCAAAGAAACAGGGTTATCTGCAAGAGAAGTGAGAACAGAGTTACTTTCTATGAGCTAAGGAGACTGCGAACAAGATGATGTGGAATATACCAAGAAGTCAGTAAGATTAAGCAAAAAAAATTTTAGTATGGAATGGCAGACTCAAACGTGGTTCTCATTACGTTGCCCCAGCAAGTTAAATACAAGCCAGTTTTCCACAGCTCTTACCTACTGAAACAACATGTATTCTCCCATCATACTTCCTTATCTAAATCCATGAAGTTATTTTATTCATCATAATTCAAAAGGAAGAGATACAATTACAAAACTAAAGTTGCTTCTGATGACTTTGGCCACTTAGAATAAAATCAGAGGCAAAATGTTTCCCTAAAACTTGACAGGGGTAAAGATCAGAAAACTTCTGAAATCCGTGAGCAACTCAGCTATTTTGAATAGTTTAAAGGAAACTTAAATAGTTGAAAATGATCCAGAAAAACATGGAGAAAAGTGGGAGATTTGTTGAGCAATACTTATTAAGAAATTTATCTTAAGACAAATAATAGAAATACTTATCTGAATTTATAGGATCATTTACTTGCAAAATTAAAGAAATGACTAAGTCAGTTTTCTCTTCAAATTAAAACTTTCATATTTATGAGTAGAAAACTCTAGAGGTAGAAAAAGAGACCACTGTAAAAGTTCTTAAGTTAAATTATTTCAGACTCCTAAAACGGAGAATCCTTTCTCTAGATAGACCCTTTGCAAATTATTTGCTTTTGTATCTTTTAATTCTATCTCTTTCCTATTTCTGTGAGATAAAAAGCAGATTTAATTATGTATGTCTATCACTGCTTTATAAAAAAAAGTCTCATAATGACTTTCCAATTTCCTGCATGTTCATGCATACCACATATCCTAATTCAACTGATTAGCTTGTTTTCACCATTAGTAGTCATATTAGTAAATTCCATGACCAACTCTGAATTAACATTCTAACAGACAGTCAGATAAAAAGGTTTTGTGTCATGAACAAATGAAGCAAGTCATCGTGGCTAAACTTGCCAGAAAACAGTATTTGTTTAATGACAACAATGTTTGCATAGGGCAATGACATTTTTGCTGGTCTGAACTTAAATCCCTTGAAGATGAAGTAAAACTCTGATGCTGTTTTTAGCTTGCCTGCACATTGTTATAAGTTTCCAATAGACCCACTTATTGGGAACCTGTTCCTTCTATTAAAATCGTGCCATTTTGGGTTAAAAAACTGTATAATTCTTCATTGATTTTATTTCGTAGAAAAGTTGAATGATGGTTGAACAATGTCCTTCTTAAATTTGTATTATTAAATTCAGAGTTTCAGCATTGTCAAACCAATAGTTATTTACAAGGACCTATGATTTCTTATTAGGCTTCTACATTATCCCTAATGATGATATTGTATTGTAAAGGTAAGTGTAGGAACTCCTCTAAATTACCCAAGTTATTATCATCAATAGAAAACGTCTCCGTTGCCATTGATAATTGTGCTGTTACAGTACAGAGAATCTTTCCCAAATAAAAGGAAGTCAAGGTGTCTTATGACAACATATATTAAACCCCAACAAGGAAAAGAGAGAGAACAAAATTTCTTTTTGCTACTTCCACTATTTTTACTATTCCCAAGACATGTGTGAAGCAATTATCTAAAATAGAAGTTAAAAGTGTCGCCTGTTAGATATGAGACATTTGAATTCTGTTTGCAAATCTTTTCAGACTGTCTCCTGTTTTAATTAAAATCTTTTCTTTGATGAAAGCGTAATATTTGTTTTCCTTGTGGTAGCAGACATGGTTGTTTTGTCTTTGCACAGGGAGGTTTTGAACTGCATATTTTTTCTCTCACTACTAATAGCAGCATCATGTTTGATATTAATTCTTTGATCATAACCATCCTAAGTTGACCCATTTTATTTTACCTGTCTATATGCTTGGTAATTTTATAGGTAATAATTTGAGGAAGATTACTGATTTTTTAAGTGAATTTAAATGAAATATTGAAATTTAGTGAGAGACAAGGTACAAAGTGAAGGAAAAAAAAAAAAAAAAACGAAAAACCTCAAGTCAGAAGATTCGAGTTTGAGTCCTGGATCTATCATTTACTAATTCTGTACCACTTGGCAATTTATTTAACTTTTCTGTGCCTTAGTTTTCTCATCTGTGAAATAGAATATATATTGGTAAATTTTGGACCTGCCTATCTTTCCAAGAAGTCATGATATTTGAATGAGATAAGCACTTTCTAAACTTGACTAAAGTTGAATTGCTATTACAATTAAGGCAGATTAATAAGAGAGACAGAGAGGTTTATTTACCCTGCTCATGGGAAGAATCACAGAGTGATTACTCAGTATCCCAGTGGGATCCAGATATTTTTATACCTGTTTTTAGATGGGTCAGGGAGATGAGGAGTATAGCTAATTCTGTTTAGGGACAATAAATGGTTGCTAGGGAGGATGAATAGATATTGGAGAGAATGAATGGATGGGGGGAAATGGATTGACTTGTAGATTAACCTGAGAGACAGGTATTATATTTAAAATTATTTGGGCTAGATCTGGTTGCATTCTTGATTTTCTTTCCTGCAATATAGTGAGATAACAGGGAGGGGAAAGGAAGTCATTTATTCTTTTGATAGGTCCATCTGGTTATTTGCAGATAGAGGGAAAGCCTCTTCCAAAAGTCTGTTAATCTTTAAGGGCCTTTAATTCAAAATACCAAGGAGTCATACTTTGAGGTGAAATTTTCCTGAGCTCCTTCACTAGCTTTGTAACTATAGGCAATTTCTTAATCCTCTTAGCCTCAATTAGGTCACCCATGATAATAATATCTCATAAGGTTGTTGTGAGGTTTAAATGAGTTAATACATGCAAAGAACTTAATACTGTGCCTGGCATAAATAATTTTTCAGTAAATATTATTATTGATATTGATAATGCCAATGCTGTTTTTTTAGACATGACCTAGTCCAATTCCTTTCAAAGAAAGTGAACTGAGATCCAGAGAGATAGAATGTTTTGCCCACAGTGGGATTGACTAGGTAGCAATTTGTTAGGGATAGGAAGAGGTTTATGACAATCTCTGTAAACTTCATTTTCTTTACCCATAAAAATAAAAGTATAAAGACCACAGAAGTTTTGCTCTCTTCTCATACTGACATATTTTAGTATGTATACATTTAAAAATCACATAAAAATAAAATTGAAACGTGCAGATGAATATAACACATGATAATTACCATTAGAATTCAAGTAAATGGATTACTTTAAAAGGAATTGTTCAGAATAATAGGTTTAGTATGCTGTTATTATTTCCAAGGAAGAAACTAAATGGATAAATTCTTTTTATTGCCCTGGCTTGCTTTTTTATGTGCAGGAATGACTAATGGATATTGTTTCTGCCTTCTACATTTTCTCAAGTACTTATCAAGCACTTTGAAATGCTTTTCTTTTCCTTAAGACTCTCTCCCTTACCATAATAGAACTAAAAGAATAGTTCCAGGACACAGCCTATAATTTTGTCACTTCTGCTCTGATAGGGAAAAATAAAACCCAGAAAACAAAAAACACATGTGTACTTAACAGGGATAACGCTGCCTGGCTGAGGAGGTCAAATTTCATGATGCTAGAAGAGGAATATAGAAATCAATAAATCCATCTTCAGAGAGATTAATTTTAATGTGACATTTTAAAAGATTCAAATACTTGTTGATGGAATTATAGTGTGTTTAGATTAAAGCAGAATATTCATTCTAAGCTATTCGAATATTCCTGACAGCAAATGGAGCACACTTGAATAAACAGAAAACAAAAGATATGATTAGGTTTGTGTATATCTATCTTTTTATATTTAATATTGTAGCCAGTATTTGCTCAAAGTATTTCAATACTTCTTAGCATACATAAAGTAAATAAAATAGAAACTTTTATTCATATCTTAATAAATTTCATTTATTAATAAAAATGAATTTACTGAGACTTTTAAAGACAGCATACTTCCTGCTTTGTAAACTGGACCCATTGCATTATTTAGTTTGCTTTGACTCTCTTCTCAGCATAACTCTGTCTTCGTTTTTGCTTTCCTTTTTGATTGGAGTAGGGGAGAGTTAATTATTGCAGTTGGTAGTCCTTTCTGCCTTTTGCTAATAGCCAAGCTAAATTAGCCTATTTTGATATCTTTGACTTTGGAAGGCAGGGCACCTAGTGGGATAGATTATGGGGAGTAAGTATGATTATGAGTAAGATACAGAAAGCATCCATTCTGGACCAAGAAGTACTTTATAATAATCAATAATTTCAATAAATTCTATTTGCTGTTTTCATTGTAAGATACCTATTTCCTTTTTAAAATAGGATTCTACTGTCTTCTTCAGGGAGATGAGAAGTTATTAGCAATGGCATCTTCTTGGGTTATGGAGAGTATAGCATATTTTCTTCATGAAATTTAAAACTTTCAACTAATTTACTGGCAATATTCTCAGCACTCAACACTGAATTAAACTGCAGTTGTTTTACACTTGGTGTTGCACTTCTCGGTGTCATCTGTTTACCTTAATGGATACTCTTCACCCTTCCTCATTGATTTGCTTGTATATATTTTAAATTGAGGGTTGCTTTCCTGCAGTGATAAATATAAGTTGTTAAGAATGTGTTTTCCTATCACTGACACCTTTGAAAACTGTTTAGGACTCTGTTTTACCTTTATTATTTGAATTAATTCTTGTACTTTACCACATTAACAGCTTCCTTGGTCATTTTTATTCTTATTGTTCCATTTTATGGCACTCTTAGCTGGTAACCTACTACGATAGTAGTGTTGTGCCTTAAAAATGTCCACTAATTCTTCTGACCACTTTAAATTGTTTTATATTTTCTGTAGCATTTTACATGACTTTAATGAAAATGCCAGCATTTTATATTATAATCCTTTTAAATATTAGGGAGCTGTTAGGTCCAGAGCCGAGAGAGAGAGAGAGAGAGAGAGAGAGAGAGAGAGAGGCGGGGAGAGAGGGAGGGAGGGAGAGATACATGCAGACTCATTTGTAGCAAAATGCTGTTTATTTTGAGCATCTGGGTGCAGATGGGTGGAGGCCGAAAAAGGTGACCACAAGAGAAAAGGGGAGAGCTTTGGGTTTTATAGAGAGTTTTTCTGGAGGGAGGAAATAAATTCTTTTCAAACAACCAGGAGGGATAAGGAAAGTAAGTTCTCCTTTTGCATTTCATTCTTTTATCTCCCGAGGGGTCTGGCAAAGGCTCTGTGCCTAATACATCCCTAGGAAGGGGAGGAGGGTTTATAGGAGGTTTGGATGGAAGTTTGGGGGGTGAATTCTTTGAGCCTAACAGGAACTATATGAATGGTGAAAATGAATGTATATAAAGAGTAATCAAGCCGGGTGCGGTGGCTCACGCCTGTAATCCTAACTCTGGGAGGCCAAGGCGGGTGGATCGCTCAAGGTCAGGAGTTTGAGACCAGCCTAAGCAAGAGCGAGACCCCCCGTCTCTACTAAAAATAGAAAGAAATTATCTGGCCAACTAAAAATATATATAGAAAAAATTAGCCTGGTATGGTGGCGCATGCCTGTAGTCCCAGCTACTCGGGAGGCTGAGGCAGAAGGATCCCTTAAGCCCGGGAGTGTGAGGTTGCTGTGAGCTAGGCTGACGCCACGGCACTCACTCTAGCCCGGGCAACAGAGCGAGACTCTGTCTCAAAAAAAAAAAAAAAAAAGAGTAATCAAGTATCAGAAAAGGTAATGACTAAAATACTGATTAGTAGAACAAGATAGAGACGGGTTGATAGGAAGTTGTAATTTTTATTAGAATTACATATCAATAACAGTGTTAAACATATAGCTATTGTTGAAATTACTACATACTACTATATAACTAGAAAATTATACTTCGAAGTTAAAATGGGTATCATAAGCATCCCCTGCACAAAAATAAGTCTACCTAATAATACATTTGAAATTTTATTGCTATTGGAACAATTTTGTCTTAAACATAAAACTAAAAATAACAGTTTTGCATTTCAGTTCTTGTTTTAGGAATTTTTTTTTAAATCTGTAATATTATTTTTAAAAGTTTTTTTTTTTTTTTACCATTAGAAACTTAGCTTGAATTCCATGATCACACAAAGTAGCCTTGTGTATTTAGATATAAGCAAAACCACTTCAGATATTAAAATTTGGAAATAGCCAAATTCATGTGCTTTTCATATAATGTATTTCTCATCAAAGGGTCACCAGAAACTTACTGGTGATTTGCATTTAAATGTTAGCACTTAGGCAATTCATTCACATAGAAATTGAGAGGACTAGTACATCAAAATTGGAGTGGGGGATTTAAAAATAAAGGAATGCAGAATGTTCTCATTCATTCAATAAATATTTATTGACTAAGTTGAAGTAGTTTAATTGGTAAAATTTTTTTTTTTTCTTCTTTTTTTACAACATAAAATAGTTGGAAAAAGTGGCAACCAGTCTAAACAATCACCAAATGAAACTGTTCTTCTTACCTCAAAGCTATTTGCTCATTCCTTAGGATAAATGAATTTATTCATTAAATTGTTAACTAAATAACTATTTTTTAACCTGTCTCAAGGTAAATTCTCTAAATCTCATGTCAAATTGATTTGATCATTCACTGGAACAGTTCAGTTTCACAAGTTTTCAAAATCTGTCAGTGCTCAGTGAAAAATATTTGAAATAAATGTTACATGCAAGCTGATCAAACTACATGAACTACATGGAGTTGCATTACATTGGTTTTAATGTCTTTCAGTGATGCTCATAAATCTTATTTCCAAAGGCAGAGCTAGAAAGTGAGATAGTTAATGGCTTAAAGTCCTTAACTGAGTTTGACTAAGCGTCTCAATCTTATGGTTTCCCAATTAATAAAGAACAACACAAATTCAAACTCTTGTGGCTAGAGGGTTGCTTAAGTGTAAATTATAAATCCCTACTGTTCTACTCAGTTACTTTGTTGTTGTTGCCGTTATTTGTGTGTGTGTGTGTGTGTGTTGCAACCTCAGTATAATCTAAACATAGAATTCAACTAGAATTAGAATAAGCATCTGTGTAGAAGTAAATTATGCGTTGGTGTAGTGAGACTTCTGTAAGTCTCATTCTTGGAATTGCTAATTGAATTTGAGATAAAAATAGATGAAAAGAATCTTTGTTAATTAGATGTGGGCACTGTCTGAGAGTTGTTGTTAAACAGGTAAAGGCAAATATTAATTTTAAAACATAAAAATAACATGAAGATCCCAGTAGAATTAGCATGAGAGGTTTTATGTGAATGTAATTTGTTTTAAAAAGTAGTCAGGAAATTTTCAGGGTAAGTTTAAATGCCTATACCATATAAAAGTTATAAATAAAAATAATAAACAATGTAAACAGCATGATTTTTATTCCTGGGAATAATTGAAGATCTCTTCTAATGGTTTTTGAAGACATCTTGTAAACTGTTTGCCAAGATGGGGCAGGTAAACTCCCTTGTTATCAGACCACAGACTTATAGTCCTGACTTAGATAAATGTTTGGATCATGTATGCAGTGAATCATTTCATTAATTACCAAAAGACATTATAGTATAATACTTAAAAAACATAAATTTTAAAGGAATCAGACCTGGATTGGCAACATGTCTCTGTCGTATTTTTTTCTGTGTGATCTCAGGTATATTATTTATTCCTTCTATGCTATCTTTCTCGTTTATTAAATAAAAATAGTAATGCCTAATTTAAAAGGTTATTGGAAAGATTCAATGAGATAATACATGTAAATTTCTTTATACCATATGGGGCATATAATACATGTTCAACACACAACAGCTATGATTATTGCTAGTAGATCTTCATTAGGAATTTAATTTCTAAACTCCTATTTCTAATTTGTCTTTCTTATATAATTTCATGGAAATGTCATATATATTAATATTTTTAAAAAGATGAAAAAGAGGAAAATCAAGTGAAAATTAAATTAATTTATATTGCTTTTCTTTTTCTACCTTAAGAATTCTATTGGCAGAAATTAATTCTTAGATACTCTTAGAATTCCATTTTTCCATCTAACACCAATTCATTCTAAGTCTAAAGCATATAAACACAGTGTGTTTCAATGCATAAGAAACATATTGCCTAAGCTGCAATATACTTGCAAATATTTGTAATAATACATTTTTAAGACACAATGAAATTGCCTATAACTTTATATTTATATAGCATCTCTTAATGACTTTCATTAAACTGGTTTTCCATGATTCTGCTGCTACCCTCCTTTATAGTTGCCTATGCCTTCTTCTCTATGTGCCTACTTACTTCAGGGCTGTGACCATCCTACAAAGCTATGTCAGTATTTCCTATTCTTTATTTCCCCAGTGACCTCCTCCAGGGTTCCTTTTTAACCTTGAAGCATGTAATATGAGCATCTGAAAAGCCTTCACATTCATATAGTCTTCTATGTGGATAACTAATTTTCTTCTCTATGTTAAAATTCTGTATACTTTTCCATCCAATATTTGCAACACCCTGTAGATTTTTCCGCTCATGCAGTCTTCCATCATTTGGCATTCCACAAATATTTCTGGAGTGCCTCCTGTTTGTCAGCTAGTGTTCTAAGATCTGGGAATAAATAATGAATCAGATGTCATTTCTGGTCTCAAGGTACTCAGTGTCAAAATGGGCAGTCAGAAAACTAACAAACAATTGTGATAGAAATTGTATGGTGTGAGTTATTGCAGAATGCTAAAGAATTACATAACTTAACTCCCTGGGAGGATATGGTCCCTAGAATTCATCCCAAAGACCTAAAAGATGACTAACAGACAAAGAGAAAGAAAGGCAACCCAGGTGATTATAAAAACTTACAGCCAAATGGCACTTTGTGTGTAATGCAAGCCCTTCAGTAAGCTAGAGCACAAAATATAAACAGGAAGATAAAATTGAAGAGGTGAGTAGAGATCAATTCATTATGGTCATTGTCATTACATAATGAGTATTTAATGCAACTCATATTTAAGTAAATATTTTACAGAACAAGTACACTATAGGGTAGGTATTACTATCTTCCCATTTGAGATTAAATAGCATGTACAAAGCCATATAACCAGCAACAAATCCAGGACTCATCCTCAGCCTTTCAGGCATATTTAAGGAATGCTATGCTTCCAGGAATCACCTCCTAAATAAACTACTTGTACCGAATTACTTGTCTCTATAATATAGATGAACAATTGATGAAAACAAATACATTTATATAATGTGCTTAGCACAGTTTCTGGCATCTTGTAAGAGCTCAATATATTATTGTTTTTTTGTTGTAGTCTTCTGCTTCCTTCCTTTCTTTTTTTTTTTTTTTTTTTTTGCCTATTACTAGAATGTAATCTCCATGAGAGAAGGAACTTGCCTGCATTTTTCCCAGCAGTGTCTGATATTTAGTAACAGTGATCAATGAATATTGAATAAATGAAATAATACGTCTTAAACGCTTGATAAATCCTAAAATTTGGGAATATAAAGATATTAAAAAGTCTTTGTTATTTTCTCCCAATAACACTTTTTCTCAGTGATCACATGCTTTTCTTAAGTTTCCAGGGCATCAACTTGCACTGATTTTTTAGCTCTCTTCTAGGGAGGATGTTTTCTATCATTTGAAGAACTCACTGGAATGTTTTCATTCATCTCAAATATTTGTTTTTAATAATTGTTTACATTTTCTGCACCCTTGGCCTGGAAAGTTCTCCCAGATACTGTTGCCACCCAACCAGGTTCATTTGCCCACTGCCCAAGAAGCCAATATGCTTAGTCAGCAGGTTTTATGGCACAGAAAGAATTTCTTCTGCACAGCGCTGGGCAGGGAGAGGAGAGAAATTTCTCAAATCTGCCTCCCCAAGAATTTGGAAGACAGGGTTTTTAAGAACATTTTGGTAGGCAAGGGATTAGGCAATTAGGTTTGTTAATTGGGGCAAAATTATAGGGATATAGAAATCATCTTCCTGTGTTGCTCTAGTCCCTGGGGTCACAATTCCAGTTGTGTCAGTTTCTTGGTATGGGCCGCTGGTCTGGGTGGGCCAATCAATCCACTAGAATGTGGGGCCTGGAAGATATTTTAAAAACTACCTTTGAGTTTCAAAAAGGTGATGTTATCTATGGAGAAAGTTAAGAATCTGTATGGACACCAGCAATGGGGAAAAAGTTAAGAATCTTTGTGGACACCAGTTAATGTGGCTCTGGAGTGGCAATTATAGAGAAGTAAACAGGGGGACAGCAACTAATTATTATCATTATTTTTAGGTAGGCCTTTACCGTAGTTCTCGCCTTATACCCGTTATTGAAGTGTGGTTTCAATATCCACATTGCTTGTCCCTTCTTGTCTTTAGGTCCATACCCAGCAATCACCCAATTCATAATTAAATTATACCTCACAGCATCCCTCCATTGCTTTATTTTTCTCATTGCAATTATCACCCTTTAAAATGTGCTCCATTTATTTTTTAATAATTTTTCCCCATGAGAATGAAATTTCCACTAGGGCAAAGATTTCTGCCTTTTCCCCTGATGCATTACCCTAATGCCTGGTAAGTCATCAGTGCTCAACAAATATTTGTGAAAAGAATGAATCTCTCCACTATGTCAAAGGAAAACAGTGGTTGAAAGTAAAGGAGCTAGGAGAGGGTCTATTGCAAGACATAGTAGCATTCCAGATAGAGTCTGGCAGAAAAAGAAATGAAGGCTAGGAACTCTGCAGACTAGAGGAAGGGCCACCAAGACCATGAGTAGTCCACAGTTTGGGGTCAGAACTTGTCAGAGACTTACGAGAGCCAAAAAACAACCTGACAGAGGCCAGGGCAAGAATGAAACATGGCAGATTGGATTGCAAATAGAGTGGGTTTGAGAGTGCCTAAAAGCAATGGGTCAGCCTGTCAGAAACTTGATGAGCAATCAGGAAACACAAATAAGAATCAAAGCAAAGCAATAAGCCAGAAAGGAAGAAGCACATAGATGCCTGATTTTTAGGTGAAGAATTTTAGCTTTGCTAGTCCGATCATTTCTTCATTTTCTTCCAGATGCTCTTGGCTACAGGAATATTAAACAACCTATAGTACTAGGAACACAAAGTACTCAAAAACAAAATGCCTATGATCTTCTATCCACCTAAAAGGTCTTCTGTCATTGTCTCCCTGGTAAATTCTTGTCATTCTTCAAAATGGCACTTAGATATTGCATGCTTTGTGTTCCCTTCTGTGATCCTTGCTGCATTTGCAAGCACACTTTTAGTTGCAAGTGACAGAAAACCAACCTAAACTAGTTTGGGCACAAAAGAAAAATTTTAGGCTTATATTACTAAAATGCCAGGGATATGAATGATTTAAGAATAACTAGAATCAGGACCAGAAGCAATTCATCAGGGCTCTCTCTCTTCCACGTGCTTTTCCCATGAGTGAGAGCTAAAGGCAAACAGCATCCTGATCATGTCCTACCAGCCTATCTTTCATAGTAGAAAGAGAATTTTTCCCCATAGCTCAGACAGAAACATCTCAAGGTATATTCTGACTGCCTTGGCTTGTATCCTGAGTCCACCCATTTGTCATGGGAACCTTGGCTCCTTGTTTGACAGTCCTTCTGGGATGAGAATAAGAAAGAAAACTTCCCCAGTGAAAATGTAAATGTTACCAAAGGAAATGTGAGGGGATTCTGGATACCTAAAAACAAATGTCAACAGACACTTGACAAATGATGGTTCATCACTTAAAATGGTTGTGAAAACTTTCTCTTGTCCACAGTTCCATGGGCCTTCGATGCATTGATAACCCCCTGAAAATATATGCAAAATTTTGTCTATATGCAAATTTGTCCAGGGAGGGGTCCAGCCTTAATGATGTGCAAAGGATTCCAGAGGTACAAGGATATCAGTATTTGGGGAAAAAAATGCTTCTGCTTTCTATCTCAACCCTCTGTTTACTTCCCCTAATTTAATAGAGCTCAAATGTAAATGCAATGCCATGTGAGGCAATGTTACAGGGTAGAAAGTGTAAGGATATGGAATCAGCTTTTATTTGATTTCTACTTAGTTCTTGTCTTAGTCTGTTTATACTATTACAAAATACTTGAGACTCTGAGACTAGGTAATTTACAAACAATAGAAATTTATTTCTCATAGCTTTGGAGGCAAGGAAGTCCAAGATCGAATTGCCAGCCATTTGGTGTCTGGTGAGGACTGCTCTCTACTTCCAAGATGGCACCCTGAACATTGTGTCTTCACATGGCAGAAGGGGAAAAGGTGAAAGGGCCTAGCTAGTTCCCTCAAGGCCTTTTATGTGGGTACCAATTCCATTCATTAGGAAAGAGTCCTCATAATTTAATCACCCTCAAAGACTCACCTCTCAATGCCATCACATTGGATCTTAGGCTCCAACATATAAATTTTGGGGGAACACATGTATTCAAACCATAGCAGTTCTCCTCATTAATCTATCTTTATCTCAGTTTAATCATGTGTTAAACATGAATCATATTTCTTTCACAGATAAAAATAGTTTATCACAGTGCTTGTATGTAGTGGGTTTTTTAGTACAGTTATGTAAGAACTGCTTAAGCATCAGGGCTAGTATATAAGTGGTTCCTCCCACTTGTAATTATATCATATTTGGAGTAGTATCTTAGTCTGTTTTGTTTTGCCATAACAGAATATCACAGACTGGGTAATTTTTAAAGAAAAGAAATTTACTTCTTACAGTTTTGTAGACTGAGATGTCCCAGAGCATGGTGCTGGCACCTGGCATGGGCCTTCGTGCTACCATATCCCATAGCAGAAGGGCAGAAGCGCACGAGAGCATGTGAGACAGACAGAATGGGACCAAACTTCCTTCTTTTATCAAGAACTGACTCCAGTGATAACTAGCCACTCCCATGATAATGGCATAATCCATTCATGAGGGCCCCTAATCACCTCTTAAAGATCCTTCCTCTTAATGCCATCACAATGGCAATTATATATCAACATGAGTTTTGGTGGGGACATTCAGACGATAGTAAGTAAGCCATGTTGTTTAGCAGTGAGGAATACAGGTCTACCTCAGCATTTTTCTAGAGAGGTTGCTTGGCCCCTCCCTCTGACAGCATTCCCTGTCAGCAAGAGCCACGAGAATATTTTGAGATCATCAGCTGCTTTTCTTTCTACTTGCTTTCTGAAGCTGGTTCTCCAGCCATGTCCTGTGTTCACTTCTCAAGCCAGCTGGGAGACTTTCCTGAAGGGGTCTGTGTTACCTTTAGCTCTAGTGATTTCTAAGTGACCTTCTCACTCCTTAGAACACATTGAACAAAGGGCTCGACCCCCAATGGTGAATTTTTAAAAGAGAACCCCTCATTTTCCCACTTGCCCCAGTTAAAAAAAGAATCAGCTTATTAACTAACACCTACAATTAAATCAGGTGCTGAAGCTTACTTGCATAACTACCCAGGATAATTGGGGAAAGATAGAACAAAATAAGAGCATATTAGAGAATATAAAGTATTGTACATTCATTTTTCTGTTTCTAAAGACTAATATTTTGGACTTGATTTATTTAAAAAAACCACATTAGTGGTTGAAAATTATGTCTTCCTTTGGACTAATTGTCATGTATATACTTTGTGATGAAGTTGGAGTTTATAATTTTTTTAACATTGTGTCACAATTGTATTTGTGCATGGTGTTTTCTGAGTGAATCTGATTTTTTCTTAATAAGGGCATTAATTTATCCTTTCATTGATTCTTCCAGTAAACTTTTATAGATGGCCTGCTTGATTTTAGGTGCTAGGACATGTTTGAAATGTATATAATTTACTAAACAAATAGAAGTTAGTCTGTAGGATGAGAGTTAAACTTGGTGTTTAAATATTTCTTAAAATGTCTCCCTTCACTTCTAAGTAGATCAAATAATGGAAGAAAATGCATAGAATTTTTTAATGTCTTGATGCCTTTGTCTTAGGGTATTTGTTAAGTCATGGATGTTGTCTTAGTTGAATGTCAGCATATAATAACTTGAATTTTTAAAAATTCATAATAAATTCATATAAAATCTCATAATGTATCAATTTTAATATAACATTATTTTATACAAAAAAACCACGTTAAGGATATAATTTAAAAATTATATTTCCAGGAGCTATTTCATTCTTTTTGTCATTCCTTCAAGGTAATCCATTTCTGTGTTAACTAATGTGAATGGAATGTCTCTGAAGTTTCTCATGCACTCCAAATCCTTATCTTTTGTTATTTCTGAATTAATTAGGTTTACATTCTTTGTTTTTCCATATCCATTCATTATTTAATTCAGCACATTTTCATTCAATACCCTGCACATAATAATTTGATGCACTGCTTCATAAGAAAATGTTGTTTTCAATAAAGCATTCCTTTGAAAATTATTTTCCCATGAGATATTATTAGCACTTCTGTTAGCAAGCAAAGTGAGGAAGTAGAGGCATGAAATATTAGATTTTAATGAATGCCACACACACAAAAGTAAACAGGGATATATTGTAAGAAGTGCTTAATGAAAAGGTACATTCTCTATGAGGAATGGTATTTCAGCTGAGTCTTCAAAACTGAGATTGTGTCAACTGTGGTAGCCAGGAAGGAATGTTTCAGGCAAGATCATCATCAAATTCCTCAGTTCTGGGTAAGAAAGAGCCAGGTGTGTTTGAGGGATGCAAAGGAAATCAGTGTGGACAAAGCCAAAAGATTATGTAGGACATAATAGACCTTGTTAAGAAGTTCGCATTTATTTATGCTAAATAAGTCGGGAAAACAAAGGTTTTTAGAAAGCTGAGGGGTGACACAATATGATTTAAGTTAAAAACATGAATCTGGCAGCTTTTTGAATAATGGATTGTGTATGGGCAAGAGTGGGAGTGAGGGAATTAATTATTTGGTGATAGCAGTTCTATAAAAGAGAGAACATTTACATAGTTATTCTTATGTGGTGATCTGCCCTTTCTAAAGGATATGCCATATGTTCAAATGCCAGAGATTATATATGCAAGATCACCTGATCTCACGAACACATCGTGATAGATCTAGCGTTGAAGTAGTGGCAGGCTGCAGGACAAACACCCAATTCCTTGGTTTTTTTTAAATTTAATGATTATTGGTCTGTGTGACACATTGGTCTCATGATTTCAATATGTAAGTTATATATGATTCAAATCTTACTGTATATTAAGTACTATGGACATTGATTTCTCCTAGAACAAATATGGACTAATATCCAAGGTGATAATTTAATAAAATTTGCCATGAAATAAGATATGACATTAATATAATGTAAAATATTTTTAAATTTATATAGCAAATATATTTTAAAACACCATTTTTAAAAGTCTGGAATGCTATTTTCCACTCTACATATTATTTAGATCACTTTTACTATTATGTAACTATCTGAGAACCTGTTTCTTAGTTGAAATAATCATGTCTATAAAGTTAAGCTGAAAATTTGTAAGAATTTATTGCTTGCTGAATATTTTTTTGCAGATTAACTAAATTCGGACTACAAATGTTTTTTTTGGTTTTTTTTTTTTTTTGAGACAGAATCTCACTCTGTTGCCGGGGCTAGAGTGCTGTGGCATCAGCCTAGCTCACAGCAACCTCAAACTCCTGGGCTTAAGCGATCCTCCTGCCTCAGCCTCCTGAATAGCTGGGACTATAGGCATGCACCACCATGCCCGGCTAATTTTTCTATATATATTTTTAGCTGTCCATATAATTTCTTTCTATTTTTAGTAGGGACGGGGTCTCGCTCTTGCTCAGGCTGGTCTCGAACTCCTGAGCTCAATCTGCCCGCCTCGGCCTCCCAGAGTGCTAGGATTACAGGTGTGAGCCACCATGCCCGGCCTACAAATGTTAAATAATGGCCATAAAATTATGATAATGAGACAAATTTAAGTCTAAGTGCTTATGATAGCATTAAAAAATTATTTAACTCCAGCATAATAATCTGTTTTAAAATTGCAAATGTGCTATCATTATAGGCTAAATGATTGTGCTCATAATTATTCCTTAATATTCAATCTTTTCAGTTACATTTCTTGTATACTTTAAAAATACAGACCAATAATGATTTTTATTATATTTCACAAATTAATTTAAAAAAATTTCTGAATTAAGAACATGTGGATTTATATGTGTGTATGTACATGTATATCTATATCTCATTGATTTAGGTACATTTCCAACTGGATACATTTTCCAGCTAGAAATATTTTCTTGGGTAAATTTAACAGTGCTTTAACTTCTTCTTAGGAGAAACATTATGAATTCTTATACATATTATTCAAAATGCTGGCCTAAATTTTAAAAATATGTTTAAAATAATAATTGGGTAAAATTTAATGTTTATCTTCTGACCATTTGTTAGTATTCATTAGTTCTTAACCATATCCAAGTAAATTCAATTTTTTTTTTTTGCTTTATGCTCTATTTAGACTTTAAAGGCATAGTGCTTTTATTTTGCAGATTGTTGCCTTGCGTGAACAAAATGTTCATATACAAAGAAAAATGGCATCAAGTGAGGGATCCACAGAGTCAGAACATCTTGAAGGGATGGAACCAGGTCAGAAAGTCCATGAAAAGGTATGACACACTCAACATGCCCTTACATGGAAATAGAAATGTTTGCTTGCTATATATCATTTGACAGGAATAGGAAATATAAAAATCATGTAATGAACATTCTTTAATATTTATTGATTTGTTGGTCAAAGGCTCCTGATGATTTTCCTTCTCATTTATTGCTCTTAATTTGATTCTCTTACAAATAATACATATATGTGTGTGTTGTATGTATTTATGCATATAAAGATACTTGAATTTTTCATTATTTGATCTTAATTGACTCTCTTAAAAATAATTTAGTTATATATAATTGAATTTACATATATTATATACATAAAGTATATAATTTAAAGGATATATAAAGTGTATGGAGTATATATATAAAAGTGTTTATATATCCAGGACTATTTTAAGTACAAAAACAATACTTTTGAATTACAAGTAATATTATATTCAATTGGTGACTAATTTGTTGTTTATCACCACAAAAATTTTTTGGTAATCTCATATTTGACTTAGTATTTTTCTTGTTGTGTTCAAGAAGTCCTTAGCAGTACTCCTGTTAATGAGAGATTACAGAAACTATCTGAAGTCATGGGACTTTTACCGTTTTTTAGAAGGCAATGATTCTCCTTTTGGGTGGGGTTTAGATCCAGACAAAAAACAAAAAACAGTAGTCTGGCCACTAGCAAAAGACCTTTTTTGTGCTGAACCACTTCTTTCCAGCTCAGGAAGAAGAAGGTAAGTTACCAGTAGGCTCAGAATCAGATGAAAATTACATAGGCATTCGTATACCGTGTTCTTGAAATTCAGGAGAATCTCTTGGGTTTTTATATTTAGGAGTTATATCTTTGGATTGTAAACTTCTTAATCATTAAGACCACATGAATCAGGTAGCTAAACTGGTGTAATTGAGAAGTTCAAGAGTTTCTAAACCCTAGAGAATAAGAAGACGACAAAACAAATAGCACTAGAATTCTCACCAGAAAATAAATTAAGCACCTCCTCACTTACACAGTTGAAACAAATGGAGGGGCTTCAAGTGCAAAAGCAAAGGAAACCAAGGTGACCAGGCTAATTTCCAGAGACAAGCTTCAATTCTGGGGGCTGAGAAACAAACAGATCTTCATTTAGGACCACTATTTTAGCTTTGATCCACGTATTTTATAGAAATCCTAGAATAAGTATTAAACATAAACTATATTTTGACAGATTTCATGAGTTGTATCTGAGATTAGAATAAAATTATTTTTTCCATCAGCTAAATAAACTGATTACTTCAGTAGATATATCACCAAGCTCTTTAACAAGACATTTACACTCAGAATTCAGTTTAGGAAACCAAAATGTAATTTTCTATGGCTGTTTTATTTTAATTATGTCATCTATAGTAGACTGCTGTACCTCTCCTCAGAGAATTATAGAATTACACGGAATTGGGTATGAAAATGGACTTCATGGTCATCTAGTCTTTTTCATAGAAGTCTATAAGGTATTGTTTTCTATGATAATGCTGTATTTATGCTAATCCAGTCAGTATTGAAGAAATATGTCTTTCTCAGACATAAAGAGCTTGAGATTTTGTCTATCCTCTAAAAAATTATTTCATACTCAAAGCATTCTTCTGGTGGTAAGGAGGGCTGCTCATACATATTTTTTTCAAATATTGTTTCTTCAAGATATAAACTCCAAATATCCTAATATCCAGGCATTACATAATATAAGACAGCTCATGTCAGATTATTTTTCAGAAACTGGTTACAGAATTAGGATGAGGGTTTATGCATAATTGATATTTGTTTTCATTGGACTTCACAGATATAAGTGTAGATGTCAAAGATTTTGAGTCATTGGTAACCTAAAGCATTTGTTTTTAACTGTCTTTGCCTTCTAAGTTTTGGTAAAAGCATTTCAGCCAGTGTAGAAGAGAAATTCTGTGCCATTGCTAACTCACGCCTGCTGTGAGTATAACTAAAGATTTCTAAATATTGTGATTATTGGTATCCTTTTTTTTCAGCTTCCTAGAATTACAGGAAAAGTGATTTCCAAATGCTTGAAATAATGATAAATTATAATTGTTTAAAATATCATGCCCATCTCATTCAGTGTGAACCTAAAATATACATAAAATATGTCATATATATTTACTTTAATTTTAAAGATAAGTAAACTATGTTTCAATTTATATTACTCCTGTGATTGATTTCTCAGGATAATTCAGTAAAGTGTTATAAAAGTTTTATTTATACCACATTTCATTACCTGACATTTCTTGATAAAATATAAAATAATTATCTTGATTTTTATTTTAATTATAATTTTATGACTACTCCTAAATTGCACACATATAACATTGTAAAGCATCTTTTCTTTCCAAATTATCCTCTATAACATGATTATTTGAGATATATTAATACTATTGAATAATAAATTGTCATAGGACTATAATTTAAAGCCTAACAGTTAATTTTTTATTAAGAACTTTAAAAAACTACATTCAAAGAAAAGGAAAGAAAATATTATTTTTGGAAGTGTCTATGTAATAAAGGTTATCAGTTCAGGATAACTATAGTATTCGTGTGTAATTGAAAAGTGGTCATTCAGGTTAAAAACCATAAAAATATTTTTAGATGCTAACAGAACTGTCAGAAAGTGAGTTGTAAATCCTAGTCTCAAGGATTACCCTTTGTTTAGGGCAGTTAAGTTACTTAAATTACATAGTCAGAGTAGGCTATTAGCCAATGTAAGATGTTTTATATCAGTGGTTTGAGAATTCTGTTGGCAAAATAGTTCACAAAAATAGTCTCATAAAAATACATTCTGAAACAGTCCTTATTACTCATGGAAAAGTCCTATAATTATTGTCAACATTTTTAAAAGAAAAAAAAAATTTTACTGAAACAAATTCAAATGTTTCTGTGTGACCGTCAATTTAATTGATTGTTTTAGAAGAACATAAATATTCACAGATAATAAAAATTTTCAGAACACACAATTTTACCTTGTTCAGAGCTAGGCTCAAGAACTTTTTTCCTGTTGCTTCCTAGATGGGAGTTAATTTGTGAATTTTTAAAAGTAAACATGCTGCTCTTATAAAGGAGATAATAATGCTCTTGGCTTGTATAATATATTCTGTACTTACAATTACTTTTTCCAGGTGCAAATATTTGCTAAGTGATGTGGATCAGTAGAATGTTAGATAGTGGTGGAGCTTCAGAAAACATAGGCCCTGTAGTAAATTTGGGAAGAATCTATAGTGAGAAATAAACATATCCAAATTAATATTTCAAAACATGATCAATAGCATGGTATCCAAAATAATATTAGGGTTTAAAGAAAAGGTAAATTAATCCTCGTTGAGGGGTGTCAGAGAAGCAGTGTGGAATTGTGGTTTGTTTGAAGTTAATAGACATGGATTCAAATCTCATCTCTACCAATTACTAGCTATGTGGCCTTACCCTTTAATACCCCTGGGTCTCAGTTCCACATATGCCATTATTTTAATGATATCTGCTGAGTTCTAACTAACAGACATCAACTATATGCATGTCTCTGGGGTATTGACTGTATTTTCTCAATTTTTGTAAGTGTTCCTCAGTATATGTCAACTATTAAATACTACCAACAACTGTTTTGTCAAAGATTCAGTCTTGTCTACTGTAGCTCATTTTATGCATTATTGCTTCCCTCTCTTAAAAATTATTTGGGTTTATTTACATCTGGATAGCACTAACAGAATATTTTATTTTATGCATTAATTCTATATATTGTACTCTAATTCCAAATAAAACATGATAATGGAATGTCTGTTTCTCTTTTACCCTCCAATTGAATTTTCAGGCAATAAAACCAAACAGGAGAATGGGGTTTATGAATTTGCCATCTTGGAAAAAGAAGGTCCAACTATAGCCCTAGATAGATTGACTAGACTGGCCCAGAGGTCAATAATTAGCTAGAAAAAGGCTCAGAAGAGGAAAGGTTAGGCTGTTCCATAGGTTATTCACATGGAGATGAAGCTATCTTGTACAAATTTTCCAGAAGCTGAGTTGGAGAGGAAGGCCATGACCAAAAGTCAGGTGTCTTTTATATGCAATGGCAAAAGTAAAATATAATCTTCTAATGTTATGAGGAAAATCATTACATTCAAAACAAATCTCTCTGAGTGCAGTTACTAGGTTATTGTGTGTTAACTATGACCTTAGTAGATGGAAAGTGAAAGTGGAATTGACTCTTCTGTCTTTAATAATATATTAAATATCATTTATATTAGCCCAGATTTGAGAGATGCAAAGTAAATACATCTTTGGTGAAGTAAGATATTTTCAAAGACTTTAAAAGACTGACTGGTTCAGAAGAGTTTGACAAAAATTTGTGCATCTATCTTTATACTATTGGCATAATTTGAGGGTACATTTTGTGCCACAGAATCTCTCCTTTTCTGGGCATATAGAGAAGAAATTATTTTCCCTGTGTATCATTTTGTATGATCTATTAAGCCAGTCCAGGAAAATATTTATGTTTATCATTCAGAAGTTCCTCAAAAAACTTAATTTTATTTTTCACTTTAGTAGAATTTATCTATCTCAACATTTCTTATGAAACATGAGTTCCCCAAGAATTTAATGTTTCATAGGACCTATTTCCCCAAAAAAGAGAATTCCCAGGACAACTGAATTAGGAAATACTGTTTTACACCATTTTAAACTGGTATAATTACTATAATAGTTCTATTTTAATTTTTAATATCATCAAGTTCTAAGACAGAAGCACAGTATGCAGTGTTTCCAGTTGTTTCTAGAGATGCTCTCTATCTACAGGGAATTGGCACCTGCCAGGGTGAGTATTTTTCAGGATATGCCTTAATGTGGAATTAAGGAATGCTGGCTCTCACCCTTTAAAGATAGGCAAATCATTCTTCAAACTTGTCTTGAAACCTCATTAGCAAAGGACTACAAGTCAATAAGAGCAAGATAAACAACCAGTATAAAGTCCTTTACTGTTCGTCCAAAAGTGCTTTTGCATAAGTTGCTTTATTGATCCCTATAACAACCCTGTGAGGTTTGTAGAGCAAGAATTACTGGCTCAAATTTATATAGCTTGTGGTCAGGAGCAGCAGCTGAGATAAATACCTAACAAGTGTACAAAGTTTAAAAGTGAACTGTGGTTGAGGAAAGGCATCATAAGAACTACTTGATGTAATGGATTTCAAAATTTGAGTATTTAAGCAAAGTCTTAAACTCGTCCATGTGTCTAAGAAGATGGAAGAGTTTATTCACCTTACCATGAGACTGAAAAAAAATAAAATAAAAAATAAACCTAGACAAAGAGAAATTTGTTATACCTGTGTGGATGCCTTCAGTAATCCATTGGTCAAGTATTTCTCTAGCAATTTGTATGGCTCTCTTCTTTCTCATCAATTTTTTTCTTTATCTACTCTATTCCTATAACATACAAAGTTATTCCAATTTAAAAACACTATCTCTTGGCCCCACATCCACCAACAGCTATTACTCTTCTTTCTGCTTCTTTTTGGAGCAAAACTCTTTCAAAAAGTTTGTCTACTCACTATCCCCGTTTTCTTTTTATCCATTCCTTTATAAACCCATTCCAATAAAGCCTTTACCCCACCACTCCAAAGAAACCACTCCTGTTAAACAGTCATCACTAAATTTGCATTGATAAATACAACAATCAATTCTTAGCCCCTGTGTAGCTGATGTCTCAGCTGCATTTGACATCGTTGATCACTCTTTCCTCCTTCATACACTTTCTTTGCTTGCGGTACAGGAAACCACATTATGTATTTCTCTTACATTGCAGTTGGCTCTGTCTCAGTCTCTTTTCTTGGATCATATACTCTTCCCTTGGACTTCCTAATGAAGTGCCCCAGGGCTCAGTCCTTCCCCATTCATACTTTTTCAGTGATTTCAGTCAATCTCATAGCTTTAAATACTATCCACATGCTAATGACTTATGAATCTTCACCTCCAGTTCAGACCCTACAACCAAATGCACGTATCCAAGTCCTCATGAACATCTCCACTAGCATATGTAAAAGACATTGTAGACTGAAGATGTCAAGAACTTACCTCTTGCTATCCGCCACAAAACTTTCTTCATCTGCTCCATCTCACATGATGGAAACTTTGCCTTTCCAGATTCTCAAGCTAAAGAATGTGGAGTTACTTTTACCTCCTCCCTATCTCTCACATCCCACATCAAACTATAAAGAAATTCTATGTGCTTTACCTTCAAAATATTTAATATGCCCAGAATCGGACCACTTCTCAGCACTTTCACTGGCAACTCTAGTCTGAACCACTATCATCTTTCACCTGGATTGTTATTATCACCTCCTACTAGGTCTCTCTGCTTCTCCCCCGGCCCTCTACAGTCTATTTTCAACACAGCATGAATCAGAGTGATTTTGTTCTGCTTTGTTTTTTTAAGTTTTATGGATACATAATAACTGTACATATTTATGGGATATATGTGATATTTTGATACAAGAGTGATATTTTAAAACATATAACAGAACATGCCAATCATCTGCTCAAAACTCTGCAAATGCTTTCCACTTACACAAGGCTCTATATAATCTGGCATGTCTTATCATCTGAATTCATCAGCAGATCCTCCCCAGCCACACCGGCCTCCTGGTGACTTTTGACTTGGTCTTCCTTCTGCCTGAAAGGCCGTTCCAGATATCTCCATGCCTGACTCCCTCACTTCCATCAAGCCTTTGTTGAAATGTTATAACGTATTTTAACACAGTAATGTAGTATGTAATTTATTTATAATGGCTGTAATTTATTGTCTGCCACCCCAGCTAAACAATAAGCTCTATGAAGGTTAGGATCTTCATTTCATTCCTGATGAGGCTCAGGTACCCAGAATAGTTCCTAAAATAGGATAAGCACTTAATAAATTCATGTTCAATGAATAAACAAATGCATATCACACTGTTTTAATGTTGTAACTTTATAAATCTTGATTCTTAGAACTTAATTATATCAGCTTTTCAAATTCCATTTGTAAACTCTATTAAGATTGTAGAGGCCAAGGGAATGGTTTCCTTCCACCCTCTAAAGATTCACTGAAAATGAACTGACAAAAGGCAGATTAATAGGTGAAAAGACATAAAAATATTTATTTTAACAGCAAATGGACATAGGAGTCATACGCAATGTATGAGACTGGAAGAGAGGCCAGATGGTTGAGGACAAATACTCTCTTCACAGGGGAGAGGTGTGTGGCCTCAGGAGGCAGGCATTATTTTGTAATTCATTCACTTTGGAAGCTGGGTGGCGCTAACAAGTTAAGGGAAAGTAAGGGGCAAACCTGCATGGGAACAAAGATTGTGTTATTATGCAAATAGTCTCCCAGAAAATCTCTCAGAGCTGCTCACAGAAGAATAGATGAAAAATCTTTCTGGGCTGGTGACTTCCAGTCTCTTCTTTTCTCTGGCAATTAGTCTTTCCTAGTTATTTAATGAGATTTCTAAAAAGGGGGGCCTTAAGACAATTGCATTTCTTTTGGAAAGAAGTTTTCTTAGTCAGATAAGGAAATTCCAGACAGAATCTCTCCTGGTACATCAGGAAAGAGTTATCAGAAAGAAAGGGAAGAGGAAGGTCAGAACCTGGGTTCTGAGGCTTATTTCTGAGGACTTTCAATTTTCAAAGCACTAGATGCACCAAAGCGTGACATTTTGGGGAATCATTTTCTGCGCCCTCAACAAAATTTTCACTGGAATTACTTAAATTAATTTGGGGAGAATAGTTACCTCTATTGGTAGACAGTTTTATTACATATATATGGCTTATGTCTCCATTTGTTTGTATATTATGTTCTTTAATAATATTGTTTGATTTTTCCCATAGAGGTCTTACAGATTATTAGATATATTTCTAGGCATTTACAGTTTCATTGCTATTCTGATTGATATCTTCTTTTCATTTTTTTCCTAATAAATTAATCCTGGCATATAAAGATGCTGTTGAATTTTTAAGTATTGATATGGCATCCAGCAAATTTGCTATAACCTATCAGTTCTAAGAGTTTATTGTGCTCTTGGACTTTTCTAAGTAATTAAGCAAATTAGGAGGGTTTTATTCTCTCTTCTTTTCCTTCCCAATTTCCATTTCTTTACTTCTTATGTATTGGCTAAGACTTTAACACAATGTTAAATAGTATGGGTCAGAATGGCATTCAGCTTTATAAGTCTGGCTTTATAAACCTTCTAATAAAAATCTAGATTTTAGTAATAATGCTAGTCAAGTTTTGCCATTAATTGTGATGCTTATCATAGTAACTGGTAAATACTTTTTATCAGATGTAGAATTTTCCTTCTTTTACAAGTTTGCTAAGAGTCATTATCAGAGTAAGATACACTCATCTCTTAAAAATAGTGAATTTTAATGGTAACTATTTTTCTTTTCCTAGAAATAAACAATTTGATTCTTGCCTTTGAACCATATGTATGCTTCTCTGATAGAAATGAAATTTTATAAATTTATATCAGAAAAGAGATAAAGCTTTCTGTTGCCAGATTCATATTTATTACTATTTCTATGTTTACCGCTAATCCTTTACATATATAATTGTTATGACCTGATTGGGATACAGATAAGTTGAGCTCTTTTTTAACTATTTAAAATAAAAAGTAAATGTCTATCAGTTAGATATTTTAACTAAACAATAATACCAGGAATTTACTGCATCATGCTGACTGACAATCTCAATGTTGAATAATAAAATTATTAATGGAGAAGTAATGGTAAAAAATCATCTGGTCGAAAAATTTTCTAAGCAGGTCAATCTTTGGTGTGTACTCTATAATAGAGGTTTATTTTTTGTCATCTTTTAGAAATGAGATAAAATCACAGCTTTCCATTTAAAACATTTTAAAATGATTGATAGTAGGATAAAAAAATACTAATTCCTTGGGTCTATTATATATGTTATATTTTTTAATTCATTTTTTGTGATGGAAGGTTTTGTTTTCATTTTTTTAATTTATTTTTTATTTCATATATTAAGGGGATACAGATGTTTTTGTTACATAGATACCTTGTACAATGGTAAGTCAGGGTTCTGGTGATGTGTTCATCACCAGAATAGTGTTCCTTATACATAATAGGTAAGTTTTTATGCCACGCCTCCCCTCCCACCCTTCCCCCTTCTTGGTTTCCAATGTCCTTTATGTCTCCGTGCCTGTATGTACCCATTGTTTAGCTCCCATGTATTAATGAGAACATACGGTGTTTGGTTTTCCATTCCTGAGATACTTCGCTTAGGATAATGATCTCCAGTTCCATCCAACTTGCTGCAAACAACATTATTTCATTCCTTTTTATGGCTAAGTAGTACTTCATGGTATATGTGCACCACATTTTCTCATGAATTGATGGGCACTTAGGTTGGGTCCACATCTTTGCAATTGTGAATTGTGCTGTAATAGACATTCCGGTGTAGGTGTGTTTTTTTATAGAATGACTTCTTTTCCTTTGGGTAGATACCCAGCAGTGGGATGGCTGGATCGAATGGTAGGTCTACATTTATTTCTTTGAAGAATCTCCACACTGTTTTCCATAGAGGTTGTACGAATTAACAGTCCCACCATCAGCCTATAAATGTTTCTGTCTCTGTATTGCATCGATGTCAGTATCTATCGTTTTTTGACTTTTAATAATGGCCATTCTGATAGGGGTAAGGTGGTATCTCATTGTAGTTTTAATTGGCATTTTGTTGATGATTAATGATGTTGAGCATTATTTCATATATTAATAATATGAAATATGTCAGTATCTATTTCATTAATAATATGAATGTCAGTATCTATTTCATATGTTTGTTGGACATTTCTCTCTCTTCTTTTAAAAAATTTCTGTCCATGTCTTTGCTGGGACTTTTGATGGTATTATTTGTTTCTTTCTGATTTGTTTGAGTTCGTTGTAGATTCTGGATATTAATGCTTTGTTGGATGTAGAGTTTACAAATATTTTCTCCCATTCTCTAGGTTGAAACATTTGAAATACTTAAACATAGTTTATAGTAGGATAAAAAATACTAATTCCTTGGGTTGATTTTATGTTTTTATTACATTAATTTTACCAATAATTTATTATTTTATTACTTTAAACTCTTTCCTTTTTGATGCCAGTTTTTCAGATTTGATGACTAACTTAGATATAGTAATCATTAAAGTACCTGCATAATATAGATCTTTGGTTCTTAACTCCAAGTGAATTAAAAACAATTGTATGCCTTGACCCCACCCTTGATATGATCTGGAATGTGATACATTCAATATTTTTTATTCAACTTTCCCAAGGATTCTAATGGCAGTCATGGTTGAATGTATTACTTCTGCTTTGTCTAGGCGCTAGATTTATAGGAATTGTAAATAGATGGTTTATGTGATATAAAACAGATTTAAGGAGTCAATGTAGAATTAAAAATAACAGCTGTGACTTCTATGCTGGGAAATTTCGAATCAAAGACAAAATATGGTTATTTGTAGGACAAGATTTGAAATTGAAAGTCAGGTCTGATTTTTTTTTTAATTTTATTTCAGAACATTATGGGTGTACAAACGTTTTGGTTACATAAATTGCTTTTGCACCATTTGAATCAAAGTTATAAGTGTGCCCATCCCCCATATAGTGTGCATTGTACCATTTGGTGTGAATTTATCCATCCTCTCCTCCCCCCTCCCACCTGCCTGAATCACCAGGATTATGATGAGGGATAAATAAGAATCTATCTAAGAGAATTGAAGACATTTGTTCGCACAAAGACTTATATGCAGATGTTCATGGTAGTGTTACTTATAGTAGTCAAAAGGTAGAAACAACCTTAATGTCTATCAACTGCAGAATATATAAGTAGCATGTGGTATATCCACATAATGGAATACTATTTAGCAAAATAGAAATGAAGTATTGATAATATGCTACAACATGTATGAAACTCAACATTATGCTCAGTGAATAAAACCTTTAAGAGCACATATTTTGTGATTCCATTTATGTGAAAGGTGCAGAATAGGGAATATATATGACAAAAAGTAGTTAGTGGTTGTCTAGGACTAGGGATGGGGATCAGCTATGAGTGATTATTAATAAGTATGAGGATTCTATTTGGGGTAATATAAATGTTGTCAGATTCAGTCATGTTAATAGTTGTACCACTCCATAAGTATACTAAACACTATTGAAGTTTACACTTTAAAAGGCTGAATTTTACAGTAAATAAATTATATAGCAGTAAAACTGCTTAAAATAAGCATTGACTTTTTTTAAATTCATCCATTTACCATTTCAGTGCCACAGTTTATTTTAAAGGTAAGTCAAGATAACAATGATTTGAAACAAAAGCAAGATATTGTGTTTTCTTATATATAAATCACATTATTAATAGGTCCTTTCTGCTCTGAAATTATGAAAACATAATAAGCTCATCATAAAATACATTTAAGGTGATTTGAATAGATAAAAGATTATACATTTTCATATACATAAAAGATTCATAAATACTTGAGAGAAAAATTGAGAGTTTGAAAATATTCCCATGGATAGTCCCAAAAAGTAGCATAAAGACAATGCAGGGCACATCTGCTGCTTAAACAAATTAAAGAGGTTAACATTTTAAAAGTGTTCTATTTTACTTGCCTGATTACTGTTTATATTTAGTTAAATTTCTCTTACCTTGAGCCCATTTAAACATATGTAATTTTTAAACAAGATTTTAATGGACCTCAGGTGCACAGAATTAGAATAATCATTTTCTAATTAGAAAATAAATATCATTTAGTTGCACCAAAAATATTTTTCAAATATATATATACACACACATATATATGGTGTGTGCATGTAGTATGTATATTTATATATACACACACACACCCCTCATATATGTGTGTATACATACATGCATGCACACACACACACGCACACATATATGAGTGGCTTATATTCTTACCTGTCCATACCATGCAGCATGTATAATTTTCTGCTGTTGCTTTATAGGTCCTGATTAAAGGCATTATGGTAAAGGATACATGAACTTAACTGTAAATTAAAAATTCTGCATTTTAATTCACATCACTTCTATATGATTACCTGAGTCTCAATTTCTCCAACATTCATTAGGGCTCTAGAATCCTAAATGTAATTTTTCAATTATCTAAAACACTTTTCTAAACAAAAATTTATTTTTGTGTTTTTTTGTAGGGTTTTTTTTCCAAAGCCAATTTATTAATGTATAGTTTGCATATAATTTAAGTACATAATTCCATGATTTTGATAAATATGTATGTACCTATGTAAACACTACCACAATCAAGATAGAGAACATTCTCAACACTCTTAAAAGTGTTGCATACAATACCACTCCCCACTGCTCAGGCCCAGAAAACAGCCAGTCTGCTTTTCTGCCACTATAGATTATAATTGTCTTTTCTAGAATTCAATTAAAATGGAATCACATAGTACACACTTTTTTTTATATAGCTTCTTTTTTTCAGCATGTTTCTGAGATTCATTCTTGTTATTGGAGATCCCAGTAGCTTGTTCTTTTTCATTGTTTGAATATAT
>CM052440.1:30138542-30148594 GCA_028533085.1 Varecia variegata
CTTTCAGTTCTTTCCCCATTCTCCTACAGTCAATTCTGCTCTATGTGACATTTGCATTTCTGAAAATCATGAGAATGCAAAATTGTGCAATAAAAAACACAGAGCTTAGGGGGTAAATGGGTTTTGTGACATAACAGTAAAAAGTTTACTGATATCACATTAAAATAAAGGTAGAAAGCTAATAAAAATGGTAGCATAGTTTTACACACATTAAAAGGTTAACAATTGCATAAATGCAATGATCAGTAAGGCTCTTTACCCTGAATATAACCTGAACTTTGCTTGTGGATATGACTGTTAGAAGGGTTAAAGGCTTTCATTTATTGTAAAGTCGTGGAAGGAGAGGTATCTGAAATCAGACAGAAAATTGTAACACAGGTGCAGGGAAAACTTTGTAACACACATGCAGAACTGAGTCAGTATTAGATATTTGAGGAATGTGCATGTGTGCATATCAAGTATTCCTATATTGCCTGGTTCAGCTAGGTGTGGTTTCCTACGTTTAGCCAGTGCTTCTCAGGAACAAAATTGCACATAAGAAAACAAAAAATTTACTTTATGTTCAAAATTGTTTTCTAATATATCTATCATCTTGGAACAAGCTCATGTTGTTAAATAAGCATTACAGCAGAACTGACTGTGCTTTCTTTGCTTTTTTCCATACTTTTTGCTTTCTACTTGGATGTGCTCTTTTTCTCTTAGTAGTTATTTCTCCCAAATTGCTGCACTGTTCCCACCACAAAGCTTCTCCAACACAGCTAGGCTGTGGAACACAGTTTCTTTTCTTAATTTTTAATTGACAAATAATAATTGTACATATTTATGGGGTACAATGTGATGTTTTGATATATGTATACATTGTGGAATGATTAAATCAAGCTCATTAATGTATCCGTGACCTAACCTCATTATCATTTTTTGTGATGGGAACATTTAAAATCTACTCTTTTAGCGATTTTGAAATATACAATACATTATCACTGGGATCACCATGCTGTGCAGCAGATCACTAAAACTTATTTTTCCTGTCCAATTGAAACTTTTTACTCTTTGATCAACATCTCCCCTTTCCTCATCACCACCACCGCCTTCCCTTAGCCTCTCGTAACCACTATTCTACCCTCCACTTCTATAAGTTTGACTTTTTTTAGAGTCCACATAGAAGTGAGATCATGTAGGACTTGTCTATCTGTGCCTCGTTTATTTCACTTCACATAACGTCTTCCAGATTCATCCATGTTGTTGCAAATGACAGTATTCCCTTTGCTTTTAAGGCCAAATAATATTCCATAGGGTATAGATATCACATTTTCTTTATCCATTCATCCATTGATGGACATTTAGGTTGATTCCATATCTTAGCTGTTGTGAATAATGCTGCATTGAACATGAGAATGTACATATCTCTTCAACATACTGGTTTCAATTCCTTTGGTTTTATATCCAGTATTGAAATTGCTGGATCATATGGTACTCCTATTTTTAATTTTTTGAGGAACTTCCATACTGTTTTCCATCATGTATGTACTAATTTACATTCCCACAAACAATGTACAAGGGTTCCCTTTTTTCCCACATTCTTGGCAACACTTGTTCTGTTTCAACTTTTAATAACTATTCTAACAGGTATGAGGTGATATCTCATTGTAGTTTTAATTTGTATTTCCTTGATGATTTGTGATATTGAGCTTTTTTTTTTATGTGTCTGCTGGACATTTGTCTGTCTTCTTTTGAGAAATGTCTGCTCAGGTCTGTTGCCCATTTCTAATCTAGTTATTTGTTTTCTTTCTATTAAGTTGTTTGAGTTCCTTGTCTATTTTGGATTTTAGCCTGTGAGGCATACTTCTGAAGATTTACTTCTAAAAACTCCTGGTTTCTAGGCATCTCTTTCATAAAGTGGAAAAATAAACCTCAAAATATTTAACTCCTTTCAACCTACTTCCTGTGGGTTGTGTGCACATGTGATTTTTATGCTGACAGCAATATAGAAATCAATACTTTTCTATGTTACACCTTTGTCCCAGCTAGATCAGATTAACAGTGGAAATAATCTTCTTTAATCAAAAATATGGTGTAAGTTCTTTTTCTGAATGTTATTGAAAATAAAGCTTGCAAATTCAAAAAGTATCTTGAATAAAAAATTAAAAGTATTACACAGTTTCTATGTCCTTGCCTATTAATTAAAAATAAAATACTGTGATAAATCAATATACTATTGTGCATTAATAATAAATGCATCTGTTAACCCATTTGAATATTACTGATCTACCTTCATATTTTAATGACAATTTATAGTTTTCTCAGTAACCTAATTTTCCTGCAAAACTACTTCTTTTCAGAAGTTCTTATTTCTGTGTGAAAGCTATATCAGTTTCATTTCTTTAAGTTCATGAATTTTAAATTAAAGATGAAGAAAATCCTAAGTGCCTTTTCTTTTTCTATTCCTGCAGCGTTTGTCCAATGGTTCTATAGACTCAACTGATGAAACTAGTCAAATAGTCGAACTACAAGAATTGCTTGAAAAGCAAAATTATGAAATGGCCCAAATGAAAGAACGTTTAGCAGCCCTTTCTTCCCGAGTGGGAGAGGTGGAACAGGAAGCAGAGACAGCAAGAAAGGACCTCATTAAAACAGAAGAAATGAACACCAAATATCAAAGGGACATTAGGGAGGTAAGTGATTCATACCACTTTCAGTCTTTGATTCCTGAATGCTGCTTCTAAAATGCTCATTCCATAATTTCCCCTAATGGTAAGTACTTTTTACTTCTTCCCAAAAGACCATAGTTTGAGATGCATTATATTGGTTGTGAAACTTGTTAAGTAAGGCAAAATAGTTTACTTCATGAACTCTTTAAAAGTGTATGAAAAGAAATTTGTGGCCTCAAGTCTCAGATATAACAAAGACATTCTGATGTTTTTAATAATTTTAAAAAATTTTAATTATTTAATTTTAAATAACCCTGGATATAGGTATGAATCATGAATTGCTATACTGTTAGCATATGAGAATGCTCAAA
The DNA here is from genome assembly GCA_028533085.1 of Varecia variegata. Classification (NCBI taxonomy): domain Eukaryota; kingdom Metazoa; phylum Chordata; class Mammalia; order Primates; family Lemuridae; genus Varecia; species Varecia variegata. The sequence goes on from CM052440.1 coordinate 30,141,562, forward strand.
AACATTACTTTAAATTGTCCCATCTTTTATTTTGGTTTCGTATCAATGAATGTAAATATATATGTGTGAATATACATATATACACATATATAACATAACCTTTCTTTTTCTATGTATTCAACTCTTGTTAGACTTAACATTGTTTCATCTACTTAAAAGAGAGAGTACTTTAAAGTTACTACAGGAGGTACAAGGGGACATTTTATTTGTAACATTGCCATCTTACTTGCTAAGGTGAAAGTTTAGAATCTTTTTACTTTCTCTCTCCCAATTAAAAGGAAAATTAATTATATTTATAAAATTTTATTTTATCACTTTTCAACTTTTCTATTTTTATATAATTCTTTTAAATCATGTATTTTTATCATTTTATATCTTTTTTATTTTCTTCCCATTCTCTCTTGAGCCCGTTTTATCATACATTTGCCCCCACTGACCCAGCAAAACTGTTCTCATAAAAGTCATTATTAACATCCATGTTACTGAATCCAGGGGCCAATTCTCAGTCCTTAGAAGCACTTGATCCACTTACCACTTCCCTTCCTGGAGCGCTTACTTCTTCACTGGCCAAGCAGCACACTATACTTCCGGGATGTTCCTCCAAATTTACTTGCTAACCCCATCCCAGGCTCCTTTACTGGGTCTACTTTCCCTCTCCAACCATGGTGTGTGTTCTCTTCTCAACTTACCATTATCTCCCTGGTAAAGTCGTGCAGGCTTATGGCTTCAAAAGCCCCCTATGGCCTTATGACTCCCAACTTGTATCTCTAGCTTGTCTTTCTTTTCTGGTTTCCAGGTGCTTACATCTAAATTACTAAGAGGTATCTCAAAATTAGCATCTACAAGACACGTTTTTTTGATATTTCCTCAACAAGCCAGAATCTCCTCCAGTGTTCCGTATCCATTATTATTAGTGCTCAGGCCAAAAACTGTGGAGCTGTCCTTGGTATCTCTCTTTCACTCACACACTGCATTTGATTCCACAGTAAATCCTATTATCTTACAAAAAACATATCCATAGTGGGACCTCTTCTCACAATCTTCATGGCTTTTCCTTGTTCTACACAACTACTATCTCTCACTGGATCATTAAAATAGTGTCCTGACTGGTCTTCCTGCTTCTGCCTTCAGCTTGCCTTAGTTTATACTCAATACAGCAGCCTAAGTAGCCTGCCTGTAAGTCAGCTCATGTCACTTTTCTCCTTAAAATTTTTAATGGCTACCTATTCTACTTACAGTAATATCAAAGCCCTTGCAGTGGTCTATAAGCCACATACAATCTCTACTACCACCCTCCTGACCTTTTAGAGATCATCTCCTACTCTACCATCCTAGCCCACTCTGTTCAATTTAGGTTGCCTTTTAAGCAAGCTGGACCTATTTTGTTGCATTTTCTCTTCCCACTGCCTTTTCCTCAAATGTCTTCTCAGTGAAGTGTTCCCTGACCTTGCTTTTAACACATACACACTCTCCTTCTTCTTTCATTTACTTATCCCACAGCATGTAGTGTCATCTGACACAGCGTATATTTTACTGATTTCCTTTTTTCTTCTATGCTTCCATCCCTAACTATACACAAAGATTCATAAGGGCTAGGATGTTTTTGTTGTGTTGTTTTATTCCCTGCTCTCTTCTAATCACCTAAACAGCTATTAAGTGTATAATAGGCACTCAAAAGAATCTTTTTTGAAAGAATAGATATTTGTGTTTACAATAAGCACATATCAGAAGGCATTATTGTTATCAGAATATGTACTAAAACAAGGTCTATTATCTCAAAAAAAAAATAGATGATCCAGGAAGTGCTGGACTCTTCCCCTTCAGCACAGATAATGAAATAATGGGTAATGAATTAATAGTTCATGAATACATCTCTCCTCTTCACTCGTCCTCACAACCCAAACTCAGAGAATTTATAAAGTAGATGAAGTTTAATCCCTCTTCTATATCACTGTTAAGGAATCACTAGGATTTCTGGCTATCAAATCACTAGGTCCATTTCTTGATCTTTTGCTCATTCTGTATTTCATCATGCTTTTGGTTCTGGAGAGTCAGCTGTTAATTTTAGCACGCACCTACTCTATCCATGCTTATCTAAACCATTGTTACTTAAAGATACAGCCTAGCATCTCCAGCTCCCCCTTCCTTGTTGCCCATTTAAAAATAACTCCTTGATACTAACAGTATCTGGATGTAGGCGACAAAAAGCTCAGTCGGATGGAAAATGTCAGTCCTCTGCTGCCAGTGCTCTTTATTAGGAATCCATTCTAACGGGTAAGGCATTGTCCTTTCACAAAGAATTCTTTTAAAATACAGCTATTCTTATCAGCTCCATACTTTCTATGTAATTATATTTTAGGAGAGTTTCATGAGAAAGGAATATGCCTTATCATCCACCTTTGAAGGGAAGTTGCAAACACAAATGTTTTCAGAGTCAGGCAGGCAATATAAATGTGTGAAGTGCCAGGTGCAAGACAGTAGGAAGTGACAAAGATGATAAGACCTGTGAAAGGAGCCTATACTCAAACTACCTTTCTGGATGCATCACATTTTTAACACACACACACACACACACACACACACACACACGTGCACACACAACACTGGGAGAGTGAATAAAATATTACTGAATGATTTAGATCTCAAGCTACAGGTCTCTGGTTTGCTAAGGATTTTTAAAGGAACAATAATATGTGAAAACTATTACAGTTGCATTGTATTTAATTTCTCTAATTCCTGCCCTAGAGGGAAAGTACTTATTATTATCCCTAATTTGTCTCAAATGAGAACCCAAAGAGTTAGTGAGGTACAGTGATGTGCCCGAGGCCTATGTACTGCCCTGTCCCCAAGCACCAACAAGAAACAAGATTGGCTTGTCGTAAAACCTGTGCTTCCTACACTATGAACTGCTTCTCAAATCAGCACAATACGATAACAACTTTCATAAAAATTCAGCTACAATATAACTGCCCCCTAAATAATCAAAATTTTGGTTATTCTTTCCAATAAGCAAGAAGATGTGAAAAATCATCTTATAAAAAAAGAACTTATAAAAGAAATTACTCATACTCAAAGCCCTATATTCTGCTTTTATTTTCCTGAATAATATATTACTGGGTTGTGGTTACACAAAGTCTACTTTAAAGTTTCTTAGTAGGAAAAAAAAGTTAATTTTTCTTGGTACTCTTATAGCATTGGTAGCACAGTATGATTTATATATTGGGCAGGTGATAAATGGTTGTTGAATCAATGAAGGAAAAATTAGGCAATAGGAAAAAACAAGTATATAATTTAAAAAATCAAATTGTATTTTTCTTTGCATGTGAGGATAATCTAATATATCTAAAATGATTTCTATAATTTTGTTCCATTAGTTGTTTCAGAATATAGTCTTGTAATTTTTCTTTGTCAAAAAAGAAACCTATCCAAAATTTACTTTCATTTAAAGTTTTGTCTTGAAAAAAAATCCTTAAATTGATTTTGACCTGTTAGAGTAGGTAAGCTGGACTAAAGCTAGATAAAATACTCATAAAAATAAACAATCTCATAAAAGTGGATTAGCACTCTACTTTTTTATTATATATATATATTTTTTATTTCAGCATATTAGTGGGTACAAATGTTTAGGTTACATATATTGCCTTTGCCCCACCCGAGTCAGAGCTTCAAGCATGTCCATCCCCCAGTGTGCACCACACCCATTAGATGTGAATATACCCATCCCCTCTGCCCTCCTCCCACCTGCCTGAGAACCAATGAATGTTACTACCATATGCACACAGAAGTGTTGATCAATTAATACCATTTTGATGGTGAGTACGTGTGGTGCTTGTTTTTCCATTCTTGTGATACTTCACTTAGTAGAACGGGCTCCAGCTCTTCACTTTTTAATCAAAAAGTTTATAAATTGTGTATAGATAATAATATCTCCTTAAATACATGGCTGTGAAGAATACTAAAATTTTCACTAAGTATTTTAATTGTATTTTGTTTTGTGCATAAAACCAGCTTATCTTTCCAGCTTCCTATTAAAAGTTCTTCAAAAGTTCACTGTGTGATTAAACGAATTAATACTATCGATTTTGTCTCTTCTATTATCTGAAAGATGTAGTTATATTTTTCACTCTCTTAGATCTAAGTTGCTATAGAGTTATATTTATCAGATATAATAAAATCCAATTTATGCATAAACTTTAGGTCAACAGATCATTATTTATTTTTTTTCCCTCATTTTTTTAGGTTACAGTTTTTAGGGACTTGAAAATGTTCCTCTTTTAGAATTAAATAACACAGAGGGAAAAGCTATTTCTCTGACTTGTAAATTCAAAATTTATTTCTGGCAACACAGCCTGCAGTTAAAAACTGAATCTCCCACATAAATCCCTAAATCAAAAATGCAGTAAAAATTGTATATAATGAATGCCATAGAATTAGATCAGCTAATTGTAGGCATAATAGTAATTAATAATTTAAAAAAAACAGTTATTATTTATTGAGGGTATGTTCCACATGAGGCATCATACAAAGCACTGAAAATATTATGTTACCTAATTCTTAATAACAATGTTATATGGCAGGTATTATTAATAGTATCTTAACCAAACAAAATATATGAAGAAGGTGAAGCATAGTTTTAAAGGTAAACAACATTTACCCATGACAACAGTTAATAATTATTGCAAACTAGGATTTGGAGAAAGTATATACTATGTCAATGCTCATGTTTTTGAAGAGTTTCATAGTAGATGTATTACTTTTTAATTAATTTTAATGTTTTGTATAAATATAACTTTTCAAAGTCAAATAATATCAAGAGAGTACACAAATAAACACAATAGCACGCACATTCCCTGCCCACTTCTCACCTCATGTTTTCACCCCATTTCCCTGAGATTGTTAATTTCAACCCTTTCGTCCATTAGTTCTGGTATTTTTTCTCTTATTTAAATCTAATATCTGTCTTGCTAGTATATTAGATGAAGACTACCTATTTTATTCCTACCCTTACTTTCTCTTTCACTCATCTGTCCATTATAGTTATCTCAAAATCACGTTCAGTGTTACCATTTTTATGACTGTGAATAATTTTCACAATCGATCCAAGTAGTAGTTTCCTATGGTAATATCTCTCTTGTGGTACAAATTTCTGTTTTTCCAGGATCTTATGAATTACCTGAGATGTTAACTTGCTTATTTATTTTTTAAACTATGATAAATCTACCCATATCCTCTAACAGTTTGTTAAAATTTCTTTCAACTCAATTATGTTCAAAGGTCAGGCAAAAAGACAACTTACCATTGTCATTTTTATGTTTTTGGAATCCTCCTTTTTTCTTTTGCCTTCACCCCTCTGATCTGTACCACTTTCTTTGTAGGCCAATTTCACTATTTCAGCTGTTCTTATGGAATTTACCCCCATTATCACGTTAAAAATCCAGGAGAAAAAAGTGATTGAGGTCCCTAAAGTAGAAAAAGCATAGAACCCAGAGGACAGATAATGACTAACCTCTGGTAGAAGGTGGAACATTTGTTCTAAACTGAAAGCTAGAAGTTATGGAATTGTGTGCATGTGGTTAAAATTCCAGGTGGTGGTGAGAGAAGGACTGTCCATTTAAGGGCTTCCATTTATTTTGCAAGATTGGAAGAAAGGTTATCTGCACTGCAACTGAAACAGGACTGGCTCTGGACCCAGGAGGAGAGTGATAGAGACTGATTGGAAATAAATGATCAAATTAATCTGGATATTAATATATGGAAACTACCACCATTCCCTTGATTCTAGGCTCCTTATATAAAGATACTACCCACATTCTCAGGAAACCATTCCAGACCCACGAGACACATTTCTACAGCTAATTTTCCCCCAACATCTTGTCAATAAAGTAGATTATCAATCTACTAATAAATTTTCATGTAAGCTGTTAGTAAGGTAAATTCATCTCTGTATTATTATGTATAAATTAGGTTGTTTAAAATATCAATGTCTTTGGGGTCTTGTTCATAAATTCTGTCCCTAGGCCAATGTCTATAAGAGTTTTCCAACATTTTCTTTGAGAATTCTTATAGTTTCATGCCTTAGGTTTAAGTCTGTTATCCACTGTGAGTTAATTTTTGTGAGAGGTGAGAGGCTCAATCCTGTCTCGGTCTTCTACATGTGGCTATCCAATTTTCCCAGCACTATTTATTGAATAAGGATTCTTTTCCCTAGTGTATGTTTTTGTCTGCTTTGTCAAAGATTAGATGGCTATATGAGGATGGTTTTATATCTGGGTTCTCAGTTCTTTTCCATCGGTCTATGTCTCTGTTCTTGTGCCAGTACCATGCTGTTTTAGTTACTATAGCCTTGTAGTATAGCTTGAAGTCTGGTAAATTGATGCCTCCCAATTTTTTCTTTTTGCTTAAGATTGCTTTTGCTATACGGGGTCTTCTTTGGTTCCATACAAAGCATAGAATTATTTTTTTCTATATCTGTGAAAAATGACGTTGGTATTTTCATAGGGATTGCATTGAATCAGTAGATCACTCTGGGTAGTACAGACATTTTAACAATGTTGATTCTACTGACCCATGAGCATGGTATGGTTTTCTGACCCCAAAGGCAATCACAGCAACAACAAAAATAAATAAATGGGGTCTGATCAAATTAAAAAGCTTCTGCACAGCCAAGGAAACTATCAACAGAGAGCAAACAGACAACCTACAGAATGGGAGAAAATATTTGCATGCTACACATCTGATGAAGGGAAAATAACTAGAACCTACATAATACTCAAGAAAATCAGCAAGAAAAAATCAAGGCCGGGCGCGGTGGCTCACGCCTGTAATCCTAGCACTCTGGGAGGCCTAGGCGGGCGGATAGCTCGAGGTCAGGAGTTTGAGGCCAGCCTGAGCAAGGGCGAGACCCCGTCTCTACTAAAAATAGAAAGAAATGATTTGGACAGCTAAAAATATATAGAGAAAAAATTAGCTGGGCATGTTGGCCCATGCCTGTGAGGCAGAAGGATCACTTAAGCCCAGGAGTTTGAGGTTGCTG
>CM052440.1:30148694-30232559 GCA_028533085.1 Varecia variegata
AAAAAAAAAAAAAAAAAAGAAAGAAAAAATCAAACAACCCTATCAAAAAGTGGGCAAAGGACATGAACAGAAACTTTTCAAAAGAAGACAGACTAATGGCTAACAAACATATGAAAAAATGCTCAACATCTCTCATCATGAGGTAAATGCAAATCAAAACAATAAGATATCACTTAACTCCAATGAGAAAGGCTTTCATCAAAAAGTCCCAAAACAATAAATGTTGGCATGAATGCGGAGAGATAGGAATACTCATACACTGCTGGTGGGACTGCAAACTGGTACGACCTCTGTGGAAAGTAATGTGGAGATACCTCAAAGAACTAAAAGTAGAACTACCATTTGATCCATCAATCCTATTACTGGGCATCTACCCAAAGGAAAAAAAGACATTCTATAAAAAAGCATCTGGGCCAGAATGTTTATAGCACCACAATTCACATTGCAAAGATGTGAAAACAACTCAAGTGCCCATCAATATAAGAGTGGATTAATAAAATGTGGTATATGTATACCATGAAGTTCTACTCAGTCAGAAAAAACAACGGTGTTCTAGCACCTCTTGTATTATCCTGGATAGAGCTGGAGCCCATTCTACTAAGTGAAGTATCACAAGAATGGAAAAACAAGCACCACTGTCAAATTGGTATTAACTGGTCAACACTTATGTGCACGTATAGTAGTAACATTCATTGGGTATCAGGCAGGTGGGAGGGGAGAGAAGGGGATGGGTATATTCACACCTAATGGGTGTGGTGCGCACCGTCTGGAGGATGGACATGCTTGAAGCTCTGACTCGGGTGGGGCAAAGGCAATATATGTAACCTAAACATTTGTACCTCTGCAATATGCTGAAATAAAAAGAAAAAAATAAAATAAAATATCAATGCTATGGTTTTCTCCATTTGCACTAATTGTCATTTTCCTATAGTTATGTGTTCATTGACTTCTCTAAATTCACATTTAATCAAAATGTATACAGCAAGGGAAATTAAGTTCCTAAGTCAATTAATGAATTCATTGTGAATATGATTCAAATATATCATTTTTTTAGCCTACTCTAACTGCTGAGTCACTCTTTCTTATGTTGAAGGTGAGAATAAGGATGGTATTTGTTATCCATTATTTGAAGATTGATTTGCAAGTTAGAACTGTAGCCACCATTTTAACAATAATAATTTGCAACTCTACCTGCAATTGTACTTGTTTCTACTGCTCATTATGCACTTCTTTTCTAAAGATGTCAATTCTATAGTAGACAGTTTCAAAATGTACTCCATTTCATTTTCAGGGAGCAGAAAGTTTTGGGTTAACCCATGATGCAAGAAGAATTTAGACTGATAAGTCGGGAAAACTCACATGAAATCTTGCATTCCTTCCACGAAAAGGAAGGAATGAGTATTCACTTAAGAAAAGCAATAGTTTTTATGTCTTACTATTTTACTTAAATTGCAAGACAATACATTAAATTATCTGAGAATCTAATTTGACTTTTTATTTTAATTGTAGGCTATGGCACAGAAGGAAGATATGGAAGAAAGAATCACGACCCTTGAGAAACGTTACCTCAGTGCTCAGAGAGAATCTACCTCCATACATGACATGAATGATAAACTAGAAAATGAGCTGGCAAATAAAGAGGCCATCCTACGGCAGGTTTAGTATCACTGTCTTGCTTTTGTTCTGGTCCGTGCATGCATTCCCACCATTCTCATAAAACATGGGGTAAATAAAATAGAGTCTTTCTTGGCTTATGAGTGGTTAAACATTCTCTCAAATTTAGAATTCTCTAAACAAACAGGATTTTCGGTATGAAATTTGCTTTCTAGAAAATTAAAGAAATTATTTATCTTGATAGTAATAAAAATGGCTATTTACTTTTGATCTAGACATAAATCAGAAATTGTACTAAACAGTTTACATGTAATACCTCACTTAGTTCTAACCACCACCTATGAAGTTGGTGCAGTTATTATACTGAGAACACTAAGGTTGAGACACATTAACACTTTCCCCAGGTCACTCGTCTGGTAAATGACAGAGCCAATAATGAAAAGCTAAGTTTATTGGTCTGTATAGCAAGAGTGGGCAAACTATGGCCCATGGTTGGCTACTTGCTCTTGTAAATAAAGTCTTATTGGAGCATAGCCATGCCCAGTCACTTCCTCATTGTCTATGGCTGCTTTTGTGCTACCACAACAGGGTTGAGTAATTTGGACAGAAGCCATATGATACACAAGGCCTAAAATATTTACTATCTGTCCCTTACAGAAAAAGTTTTCCCAACTTATCTCTAGAGACTGGGCTCTTAGTCATCATGTTACATTCCTTCTCCCACTCCTGTATAATGCTATGATTTTCAATACTTTGCTATTATGGTACATCTGAAGTCTTAGTACTGAGCTATATTCCATTTATTCAAGTTTATACTCAGGAGTAATTTCTTTTCTGTTTTGCTGCCAATGGTAAGAGCTTTTCTAATTTTTAATATGCTGAAATTTATTAAGGAAAATGGATGAGTAATATATGAAAACATGATGATAATCATTACTTTGCACATTTAGATGTGGCAGTGGCTGCTTTTAAATCTAGAGTAATGGCTGAGTGCAAAGCCCTGAGTGACTGGTGTTTACTATCCTAAATCTGACTGTTTAAGCGTCTCTGCTATCATCCCTATTTCAGATGGAAGAGAAAAACAGACAGTTACAAGAACGTCTTGAGCTAGCTGAGCAAAAGTTGCAGCAGACTATGAGAAAGGCTGAAACCCTACCTGAAGTGGAGGCTGAACTGGCTCAGAGAATTGCTGCCCTAACAAAGGTACTGCACTAAAACAACTGGTCTACCTAAATATGCTTATAGAAACAGTGGCAATCAAAATGGAATCTATAAAGAGTTTCTTTAGACTTTGTGAAAATTAGGTTTATTTGATCTTTACTATTTGGTCTGTTATTTAATGAATTTTTATTACACATATTTGTGCTAACATGAATAATTGATATGCAAATGTGATGATCCCTTTGCCTATTTAAACATTAACAAAACAACCAAAATTTCATGTCATTGTTATAGTTAGTTTTCCATGGTAATAGTTGCACATGATAATCATGGAGATAAACACACAATGATAATGTTATATGTATATGCGGGACATAACAATTTAACAGACTTCAAACCAATTGTTTGCTATGAAAAGTGTGAGGAAATATCATACCCTGTTGATTCCTTTATTGGTATGATAAAACTTGTTAGAAGTTTGAAGTTAGAATTACAAAAGTCTGAAATCTAAAGCCATTAGTCAGAAAGTGGTTTTTATAGTTGTAATTTCTTCTGAAAAATTAAAATCAATAATCCTCTGAAGAATGTTCAAAATTTTGTGCTGCAATATGACCTTTAGCTTCAACAACTATCTGCCTATTTTAGAATATTGCAACCATTACAATGTTAAAAAGGATGATTCTGACTTCTTATAGTCAAATGGAAATAAGATTTATTCAAAGTATATATACACATCAGTAGTATATATAAAAGCCCATTTTGTCACTGAAAGCATTATTGACTTTTGATATCAATTCAAAAATAATCACACATTTTAGATATTACACAATCATTACTATTTGCTAAGTTTTCCAGGCCACTGCAATAGATGGGTATTATAGACATATGGACTTCAAGTTAAAAATTTTGGCATTAAGGATTAGCCCAAACAATTGATGCAGCAATGGAGAAGTATGCACAGACACATCCACTTTCCTGAAAAAATAAATAATTAAACATGAACAGTAGACTTATCTGCTCGTTGGTTAAAATGGGGAGTTAATCAAGTAATGAAAACAAAAAACATTGGGCAAAGTAGAGCAGGATTAGAAAGCATTGGAATAGTTGGTTATCTATTAAACAGTGTTGGAGTAACTAGTTGAATAAAATTTTAGTCTGATTAGGGTAAGACTATAATTTGGAGCTAGGTACAGTGGCTCATCCCTGTAATCCCAGCACTTTTGAAGGCCGAGGAAGATCGCTTGAGGCCTGGAGTTTGAGAACAACCTGGGCAACATAGTGAGACCCCCATCTCTACAGAAAAATTTTTAAAATGTTAGCCATGAGTGGAGGCACACACCTGTAGTCCCAGCTGCTTGAGAGGCTGTGGTGAAAGGATCACATGGGCCTAGGAGTTCGAGGTTATAATGAGCTATGATCACACTCCAGCCTGGGCAACAGAGTAAGAGTCCATCTCTTAAAAAATAAAAATAAAAAAGTAAAAGATTACAATTTAAATCCTTCTGTAGTCACAGACCATGCCAATAAACCCCTCTGGCAATTTCAGAAATGTTTGTTTTCTAAAATAAAGATAAATTTATCATTTAATTTGAAAAATGTTTCTTAAACTATATAAAAGTATTTTAACATATCAGTATTCGTCATTTTTTTTGCAAACAGATTGTAAATGATTATAATATAAACTAAGCTATCTATATTTAGGCTTTTCATTTGAGGAATATAAAGAACTTTCATAAGGAGATATTTTACTGTGTTGCATTATTTAGAGGGGAATTAGATGAATGACCAAATAAGAAAAATAACTTTTGTAAAATTTTAGTGTAAAATAGTCATCAGTATTATCCTGACTAAAATACCAGAAAGAAACACAATTTAAAGTTCAGTGAATCATTGCCCCAGATTAATCTTTGATAGACTGAGAGTAAGATAATATAAAATATAATATTTGACTTATAAGGCTTTAATTTAATATTCTTAAGAATTCTTAATTTAGAATATAAAAAATCACTAGAAATAGGTGTCGTATCTTTTTTGTCCCTCTTCTATTTATTGTCTTGAACTTTTTTTTTTACTGTATTATCTTTGGCACACAAAATAATTTCCTCAGTGGACTCCTACCTAATATCTTGCCAAACTTCCACTGTTTCTGGACCTTTTTGATTTCCTCATTTTAAGAAAATTTTTATTCTTCTTAAAAAATAAATGAGAAGAATAATCGTGTGGTTTTGGCATTGGGTGCATTTTCAATAGGTAAGAGAGAAAACGGTAGAACTTTTAAAGACCTTTAAAAACTTGTATTTTGGGGCCAGATGCAGTGGCTCATGTGTGTAATCCTGCGGTGCCAGCTACTCGGGAGACTGAGGCAGAAGAGTTGCTTGAGCCCAGGAGTTTGAGGTTGCTGTGAGCTAGGCTGATACCACAGCACTCTAGCCTGGCAATAGGGTTAGACTTGTCTCAAAAAAAAAATAATAATAATAATAATAAATAAATAAATAAATAAATACTTGTGTTTTTGAAAAATTCATGTTTTGACTATCTGGAATCAGTCACTTAAGTCTTCAAATGCTATAATTCACTCTTTCTTTTTACCATTTTCTCTTCTGACTGGTTCTATATCAACAGTATATATCAGATATACGTAACAATTATATACGTATACAATTTGAGGATTGCTTTCTCCCTTGTTCTCCCACGTTTTTTGTTTTCAACAATCTTGAACTTTTTTGTCTTCTGTTCTTAAGACCTTCAGGGACTATTTTTATAACCTGCTTTTTTTTAAATTTCAATTTGTTTTCAAGATTTCACTATTATTGGTCATCATGGTATTTTCCGGCTTCTTAACATTTTTGACTATTCACTAAAATAAAAAGATTTCTGCTTAGCTTAGGCCCCCCCTTCCTATATTTTGAATGGTATTTTTAACACTTTGAACATTTTATTTGGCCTATATATACTTTTTTCTACTTTTACTATCTGCTGCTTTTATTTTTCTTCTTTTTATGCCCTCCTCTTTTTAACTTTAATTTTTTTCTCCATTTCTGAGCAAATTCATGCTCTTCTCAAAACCATTTATGCTTATAGTTTATTCTAAAATTTTAGCTCACTTGAAATTTTCCTATATCACATCAAAGAGTAAAATCAAGATAAACTCAGTTTCTCATTCAGGAGTACAAAAAACAGCAAACTGTTTCTGTGTGGTGTTTGTTTTTACACCATTGGTGAAACTGCAGTCTTCACATAGATCATGTAAACATAAATCGGTAATGTTGGTAGAAAATTGGTTCCAGTATTTATTGTTTAGAAATGATGTCTGAATTTACTCTTTGGTTGATAAGGCTATCTTTTCTTCTTTTTGTGTGTGTGTTGCGGGGGGGGGGGTCAGTGGGGTGTAGGTGAAGCTTATTTAATGCTTTTAGAAAGTCAGAATTATTGATTATTGATTAATGGCTATGGATAAAACTAAAAATTTTGCTTTGGCAAGTTTATACACAATTAACCAATAAAGATTGTTTTGGGCTCCTAATCTTATGATTTAATATGTCTACTTCTTTAATTAAAATGCATATTCCCTCATCAAGGACATAATTCATCTTGAATTCCATGAAGTGTTTTATTCACTTTTAGTATCAATAAGATGTATCAGCAATAATATAGTAATTTAGACAAAACAGAATTCTTATCTCATCTCTGAAGTGAATTGTCACAGTTTTGGCATGTTTTGTGTGTTTTTTGTGTTGGGTGTGTTTTTAATCAGTAAGACAGAAGCGAGTAGAAGTTTTAAAGACATTTGAAAACTTGTATTTTTTAAATATTCATGTTTTGACTATCTTGAATCAGTTGTGTCATTAATTTTGATATCACTAACTGCCTGTGAAAATGTACTTTGAAAGATTACTGATACCTTTATGAATTTATATAATTTGAACAGCATTTTGACCTATTTACTGCATTCTTAATAGAACTCTAAATTTTAGATGATATTATAAAACCATCTTATGCCATTTGGGAACCATGTTCACTTTCTGTAATGTATGCTTTGGAAATTTGAGGAAGACATGGGGGAAAGAAATTGGTTATTTGTTATTTCTTTATTATTTTACACATTTATGAAATAAGACTATCAGAGGGAAAATCTTGCAAAATGTATAAATATTGAGTATAATTTGCATAAGCACACAAGATTTAAAATATTAAATGTTTATTTCATAGAATAAATTGGAATTTATTGCATAAAATAGTACCATTGCTTCTGAATTGATACATGAATAGGTTACTATTTCTTTTCAGTTACTGCATGACATATTTATATATAATTTTATATTGGCATAAAGTAAGTTTGACTGTTTTAAAATGAACTTATATAAAATGTGATAGAATATGCTCTGGAGTTAAAATTTGTAGTCTTCACATAGGGTTGTTTTGATGTTATAATTACTTAACTTGCAATTATAATTTAAATGTTGATGTAACTTTATATGTAATCCTTGCATAACATACTAATACAATTCAGCTATCAGCAATGTCACATGTGTTGAACACTCTGCACCTGTGGTAAACTGACAGTCACCTCCAAGACATGTAACTAACCTTGGCACTGGGCAAACATAAGCTTATGAAGGCACTGTGCTACCTGTTCACTTTAGGGCACTATTTTGTTTCCACAGCAACAAATCAATGTAGAAACAGTTTTGGAGTGGTACCTAGTATCATTTAGGAGAGTTCACAACAAGTTTTCTTGTCCTTACAGCATTATTGTCACCTTGATAATCTGAGGACTTTTAATCATTTTCATTTAAAATTTCATGTTAAACCTATATCTGAGACTAGGCCATTTTGTTCTAGACCAATGACCATAAATGGGCATTCAAAGACCAGATGTCATTTCATAAGTTTTCCAGTGTTGCTGAGGAAACTCAATCTTGCTTAAATTGGGGAACATTCATAATAATTAACCCTGTGGCTTAGTTTGTTCTCTGATTTCCATAGAGTAGGGCTTATAATAAATTTTGTTCCAAATTTATTACACCTGAGTCATTGCCTAGCACACTCCTCAACATTAAGATACATTGTTTCCATTATTTTACGCAATACAAACAAACAGACAAACAAACCAAAATACAAACTTTTAACAATCTATCAGAGACGTAGTCTAGTGTTTGGTTTCCCATAATTCCAATTATCACATGACTCTTTCAGAATTGCTTTAATTCATTCTGTAGTAGTCTTTCATTGCCAACCATCACTAACCTTTCATACCTTAGGTTGATAGCTTTTTATTTTAGCATAATATTGTTTTTCATTTATAACCATCTACTGCATCATGTTCACCAGATATCAGTGTAGTTCTTTCCACATAAAATTCTGTCTATTAAAATATTATATTTGCTGTCACACTTTTCTTTTAAGCATTCTGTGCTATGTTCTGTTCAGTGTCGGTGTCTTTAGTTCTGATTTTTCAATTTGTCCCTCTCCTTTTCCTTGACTTGTTAGTCTGATCCAACCTCTTCTACCTCATCTGATGATTATCAATATGTTATGGAAGCTAAACTACAAGAAATGATCTCCATACGTAGGAAGGTAGTCCTACTGGACTTTACTTTCTATTGCTAAATAGAATCCATCTAAGTTTTTCTTTTCATTTATAAAAATTATGTTACTTTTATTTATTGATAATCGACCATCTGTGCAGTTCAGTGCTTCAGGAGCTTAAGATTGGACAATGGCAGGTTTGTGTTCAAACCATGCACAGTCTGCATGTTACATTTGGCTGAATTCATTGCTCATAAATAACTCCAATGTTTTGCTGATGCTTGGATGTAACAGGCCTTTGTAGCTGACACATTTCAAGCAATGCTGTTCAGCTGCCTGTTTAAAGAAAGTTTATTTTTTGAAAACTATGTTTGCAGTTGGTAGTAGCTTGCTTTACATTTTATTTCAATTTATTTAGAGGAAAAGAGTTAGCCAAATCTTACATGTCAGGTGCATTCTTCATATTTCTTAACAGGCTGAAGAGAGACATGGAAATATTGAAGAACGTATGAGACATCTAGAAGGTCAACTTGAAGAGAAGAATCAGGAACTTCAAAGAGTATGTATATGAAGAATCACTCCCCCCCAGTCACCGCTTGATGAATTTATGTTCTACGTATAAGAAGAAAGTCTATTGATTAGGGGCTATATTTCAAATCCATGGGTTTGGATTTTAAAGGAAAACAAAAAGTTTCCACTAATTTAATCAGAACATACATAAAATTAAATCGTATTTATCAATAAAGCTAGCAAAACTATAAAAACAATATCAGTTTTTAAATGGCTTTCCATGTCAAATTTATTTTGTTTTCTTGAATGTAAGGCTAGGCAAAGAGAGAAAATGAATGAGGAGCATAATAAGAGGTTATCCGATACTGTTGATAGACTTCTGACTGAATCCAACGAACGCCTACAGCTACACTTAAAGGAAAGAATGGCTGCTCTAGAAGAGAAGGTAAAATGATACAAGGGTAAAATTGTATGAATGTTTAGCAATGCTCTTATGATCATGTTTGTTTTATATATGCTGCAGTCATTGTATTGGTCAGATGATCAATGCATTTACTTAAGTTTTTAAAAATGCTTTATATATTTTTAGAAGAGAAGGAATAATTTCTATAAAACATATGAGATCAATATTTAAATGAAAAAATACTGCATGATATATAAATCTTTCATATGAGCATGTTCATATGAGGCAAACATATTAAAATATGCTGTGCTTTTATGATGAAAATATTTTATTTATCCTTCACCTGGTATGCAAAAGAGAGGAGAGATAAGATAAAAATAAATATTTGGGGGGGGTGGG
Source organism: Varecia variegata (assembly GCA_028533085.1). Lineage (NCBI taxonomy): Eukaryota > Metazoa > Chordata > Mammalia > Primates > Lemuridae > Varecia > Varecia variegata. The sequence continues at coordinate 30,158,311 of CM052440.1, forward strand.
AGCTTGATTTGAACTATTCCTATGTCTCAAGTGACTGAGACATAGGAATTACTGGTCTAAAACTCAAAATGTGAGTCAGTTTATAACATCAGTAGAATAAGTATAAATCCCAGTAGAGGGATTAGGAACGCAGTATTTTCAGCTGCATTATTTCAGAAATGGTTCTTCTGTACAGTCTTCAATTTGATTCACAATTACATATGTCTCATTGATAGTTGAAAACTACCAGACCAGCAAGAGTTATGTGAGCTGGTTGCCAATTCGTGAGCATAAACAAAGGTAGGGAATAAAACTCAGGACACATTTGAATTTGGGAAATTTAGATTGAACGCCAATCACTACTTTAGCTAGACATTTTCTACTGTTACATAAAATAAACCAAAATAGGGAAAATGTTTCAATGAAATGTTAAAGTAATTTATTAATTTACCTATTAAAAAGTCATAAGGCATGCCTTCTTCTCATACAAATCCAAATGCATGGCCAATAAGAAATTATTACACTCTTTGTTTAATTTTACTTTATAAATTCTAAAAGACCATGCTATTTTATATCATGCTTTGTAATACTATAAGAAAAGTAAAAAAGTTTCAACAACAATACTTTTATGGTAAGGATTTTTTTTATTGTCTATGATGCAACTTATTTCTACATGCTTTTGTGACATGTAACAGTTTTTTGAATAGCTAGAATGTAATTTTTATTTTTCCAATAATTTAACTATGATTAAAAATTGTTAATTCTATATTTGAAATGGATGTACAAAATGAAAACTTTTAAAAATATGATTTGATGATTTCTTCTTTTTTATGTAATAAAAATGAGTTCATCTGAATTCTATATAATACCTCTGGCTAAGATTTAGTTCGTTACTCACTTTTTCTTATTTGAAGAATAATCTAATGTTTTCTAATATAAAAAATAGTTGGAGAAGAGGCAACCAGAAATAGCTTGAAAGGTGATATTTATTTCATTTGTTCACCCAAGTGCTACAAAACAACATTTCCTATTTAAATTATGTGTGTCTCTAAATGTTAAGGTGTCATGTTTAAAGATTCAATTAAAACTTGGTTTCTATGGAAACCAAGAAATAGATGTACCACAAAAAGAATCAAAGAATATTCTTGAGTGATAGAATATCAATGTGAATATTTAAATGCTTTCTGTTTAATTTATTAATTATCTCTTTTATTTTTTTTCTGTAGAATGTTTTAATTCAAGAATCAGAAACTTTCAGAAAGAATCTTGAAGAATCTTTACATGATAAGGTATTATGGAAACTTACATTTTTGCCCATTTTTCTGTTTCACACTGATGATTGTTTTATTGTAAAATAAATTTGCTAAAAATACTTTTAGTATGTTATCTTTTTAAAACAATTTTAACTTTTTTATTATACCTACAGAAAAATATACATATATATATATATATATATGTATTTTTTTGCAACCCAAACACACTAAAAATCAGCATTCTGGAAGCTCTTCCCACATGACTTTACAGTCACTACTCTACCTTTAAAGCACAATCACTATCTTGACTTACAATATTTTTAAAAAATGCTTTCTCTTTCTTTGTGTCTTATATAAATAGAATAAAAATGTATGCACTAATGTTTTTCTAGTTTGAGATTATTTCAGCAGAAATATATTAAATACCTATTATATGTGAGAATTGTGATAAGTTATGTATTTGCAAACATGAGCTTAAGTAGCTAAAGTAGCTAAGAAATCTGAGGAAAGAGAACACACCTTTGACAAATCAATAGGATGCAAATAGCAGATGCTGAATGCCAAATGAGTGAAGTAAGCAATAAGAGCTATAGGTAGGAAAGATCACCATTCATCACTGCTGTGAAGAAGGCTTCAGGGAGGTAGAACTTATAGTAAAGATTTAAGGAGAAGTAAGACTCTGCTGTAAGCCTTTCAAACATAATGCATGCAGTATGATCATAGTGCTTGGTGGAGTGAGGGGGTGAGTAGTGAGTGTGATATCTTAATTAATAGGCACAATAGTTTGGCTGGAATCAATTATTCTTGTTGTAGGATTATGTGGTAGAAGAGGCAGCTAAGGACCGGACTGTGAAATCTTAAAGCTGTAATTGTTAATATGTATTTTCCTTCTTCATTAGTCTGTAAAATTCTTGTTAGCAACTTTATCTTATTCCATTAAATAAGATAGCATTGCTAACTTAAGAAGTGATCTATAATTGTGTGTTGACAAAAGATAGAAGGCATGGAGAGAGAGGAGGGAAAGAGAGAGAGAGAGAGAGTAAAGGAAAGAAGGAGAGGGAGAGGAGGAGAGGGGGAGGAAGGAAGGGAGGAAAGATCTGGCAACAGTATGGCATACAGAAGTTACTGGAAACCAAAAATAAAGGAAAGAGAGAACAATTATACATTTGACCCTATTGGATTCTATATATTATGATGTAGCATCCAATAGGGTCAAATGTATAATTTACTCTATATAGAGAGCAATTTGCCCACAGTCAGGGTGTCCACATCTCCTGACAGGTCTATTAGAACAATATAATATGGCACCTAGAAGATAACAGCTGATTCTTTCCAAGGTAGTTCACAAAGACTACACAGAGGAAATGACATTTTAGTAGGCTCATAAAGACAAATATGGTCGTAACAAATAGAGAAAGGCAGGGAGTTGTAGGTAGAGAATGAATCCTATGCAACAGCACAGGGAAAGCAAAGATGGTTGACTTCATGAATCATCAGAAGTTTGCTGTGGTTGATATGTATTTAAAGAACTAGGTTTTGAGCAGATTGTGAATTTTGGACTTGATCTTGTTATGCAGTGTTATGTTATCCAAAGCTCTGTGTGCTCCTGGCAAGGTCCCCAGAACCCACTCCCCCACCACCTACCCAAACCTCGTAACTTTCAACAATCTGCCTAAGCAACCAAGAGTTCTAATCATTTCATGCTTTGTATCCCTGTTTATGTCAATCTCTAGAGAAAGTAAATCCCAGGTCATACCTCATTTCTAAGCTTTCATCCCTTATAGCTGAGCACATTCACTGATCTGACTACATCTTCTATAACTCCTTAAATTTCTATTCAACTAATTATGCTTACAGTCCATTATCAGCAAAATCCTCTGTATGCTAAACCTCTTCTCTCATTGTTTCTCCTTATTACCTTTATCTCTAAAATTTTAAGTTTCTAGAGCTATCCTTGGATTTATTCTCTCTGTTCAGTCCTGGTGACCTCATCTGATTTCATGCATTTAAACACCATCTATAAATTGAGTATTGCCATATTTAGATTACCTACTGATTCCTCTTCCCTCAGACAGTGCATATATTTTAGTGCCTGCTCAGTATCTTCATTTGGACACCTAGGTATCTCATATTTAACATGTCAATCTCCCCCATCCCACAGTCACACACCAAACACCACCACCACCTAATCTAACCACCACTAGCAGCCTTCTCAGTAAATCACAATCACAGTGTTTTTCAGTTACTCTGGTTAAAAAACTTGGAGTTATTCTCAACCCCTGTATTTATCTCATACTCCACGTCTGGTCTAGTAGCAAATCCTGTTAGTTCTACTACCAAAATCTCACCAAATCTAGCCATTCTCTCCCTGACGTCATTCTTGTCCAAGGCATTACTCTTTTGCCTATAGTTTTAAAAGGCCCCTATTAACTTTTTTTTTCTTTACTGCCTCCCAATCCCAGTTGACAGTCCATTTCACAGCCATCAGAATGATCACGTCACTTCTCCGCTCATAAATCCTCCAGTCACCTCCTCTCTCACCAAGAGTAAAAGTCAGGGAGTTTAAAATGGTTTACAGCACCTTTCAGGAAGACTTTCCTGAGTTCTGCAATCATACTTTTTAAAATCTGTCCTCTACCTGTCTTTCTTATTAACCTCTCCAATCCAGCTACATCAAATATACCTCTACTAAGAGGCATTTGCACATGCTGTTTCTTCTATCCGCCATGCCTTTTCCTAAGATATTCCCACTTTTATTCACTCTCTTTATTTAGTTCTTTCCTTGAATATCACTTTATTAGAGAGCCCTTTCAATGACTACCCTCTTTTATCCTTGCTAATAACATTCTACACTCCTATACCCCTATTTGTTTATTGTTTATCTTTTCTACAAGATTCTAAATTACATAGGGGCAAAAAATTTGTCTGTTCACTATTGTTTCTTAGGTGCCTGCCACTCAAGAGGTACCTAATGCATATTTGTGGAAATATCAAACAAATGAATTAATAAATTCAATAAGAAACTGTTTTTAAGCAAAGGATTTAATTTGACTGTACCTGTATATTTAAATTATATATTTAGCAGAGGAATGTGAGACTGAAGCTGGTAAAAATCATTCAGGAAAAAGGTAAAAAGGGCTCAGAGTAGAATGGTGGTAATGAAAATGAAAATAACAGATATGAGAAACATCACAAAGTCCACAGCGACAAAAAAGTGTGGTGAGAAAAAAAGTATGAGTCATGTAAAATATTAAGCCCTGGCCACTAAGAAGAGGAAAACAGCAATAGACAATCTAGAAGGACACTTTTAGACATTTATAACAGTATAAAGTTACAATCCTTAAAACAAAATTAAATGCTTACATGAGCATTTAATTAAAGGCTATAAGACAAACCCATCTTCATAAATTTGTAAGGAAAAACTTATAATGCCAATCTGAGAAAATTATCAGAAGTACCAGTAATTGTGCCAATATCAAGCTGATAATTGGGTTTTTAACTTTTCTTTCTAAGGTGATATTTTGCTTGTCCTTTTAATCCAATCTTCTTTCTCTTTCATCTATATATCCTTCAACCCTCTTAGAATAATGGAAATTCTTTACTTGCTGCACAAATAAGACATTTTTCTTATTTTTAAAATAAGATACAATTTCTACTCTGCATTTTGAAGTGATATGTACATAGCTAGTATGATTTTAATATTCTCATAAATTTGAAAAGATTGAGGATTGGTGAATACAAGGAATGCAGATTTTTGTTGATTTCTGCTGTTCAAATTTTCATTACAAGGGAAAAATTTAGGCATATTTTGTTATAATGTCTTATTATCTTTGTAAAAATATATCCACCAATTTTTCCTTTTAAAAAATCCATTAAGCTTTATTTATCATAATTGTATCTTGGTATCATTGGCATATGCCTATCATCTGAGTAATACTTTTTTGATTTTTAGGAAAGATTAGCAGAAGAAATTGAAAAGCTGAGATCTGAACTTGACCAATTGAAAATGAGAACTGGCTCTTTAATTGAACCCACAATATCAAGGTAATATTAAATTAAAACTTATCTATGGTTCACTAGAAATCAGTATGAATTGCCTTATGCTTTCATATATCAACTAAAGTCAAGCAGTATCTCTTATTGCTCAGTATTCATTACCGTATTTTCACTCTTTATTGACTTATAGTTCCTACATTCCAAAACAACTTCCTAATTTAGAAATAGTTTCTGAAGATATTCAATAAAAATTTAAATTACTACCTTTTTACCCTGCATTTAATTATATAGATAGAAGCATATAAGAAGACTCTTAAATGAAGAAATTGAATTATATATGGGAAGATTGCATCTCATTCCAAGAAGAGGCATCAGCCCTTTTCTCTACCTGTGTTCGATGCAGAAATTGAACTCTACATAAAATTTTCTTTATATGTGGTCAATTCAGAAGCATGCAGAAATATGCCCAATGCTTAATGTGACTGTAAAACTATTGTTAATTAAGTCACTTAGCATTTACCCGTTAAAGTAATTGCAAGTAAAAATGGAAAGAGAAATTAAAAATGTAAAATAAAATTCAAACAAATTTAGGCATATTCACCTATTTTGGCTCACTACCTCCTCTTAAAAGAAAGAAGCCAAGGATGGCTGTTTACTTGGCAGATAGATAGATCTGTATGTTAATAATTCACATAATTTTCTTTTGTGCTTAAGGCCTTTTATCTAAAGTTGTTTAGAAACTCTAGAAGAATTCACTAATTTAATCACATATTTACTAGACAACACAGAATCATAGCAGCTGTTTGAAAATTTTGACTACCACAGGCTTTTAGAAGTCTATTGTTCTTGATCTTTACGTTCATCTTAAAAATGTTAACTCCACAAGAGCAAGGATTTGTGTTTGTTTTGATAACTACTGTAATCTCAGCACCTAAAAACTACCTGGGATATAGTGTATAGTATGTTCTCAATAAATGTTTTTAAATGAAAGAATGAATATATGATAAAACATTTTTCAGATGCTCGTGTAAAAATTCAAATAAAAAGTTTGAAGTATTTATACTCTTCAATATAAGTAAAAACAATATTCAATATTTTGAGTATTTCTATATTCAGTTCAGTGTGAGAAACAGTTCTGTAGGCATAAAAACACTCAAATAATTTTTAAATATGTAAGTCATTAATTGAGAAAATCATGCTTATTTTTCAAATATTAAAAATTCTGATTTGTATATCTGAGCTGAAATTATTATTTCAGTGATACATACTCACATGGTGATGATGATGATGATGATGATAGAGAAGGACAAGATTTAATAAAATATCAGAGGAGTAAATACATAGAATAAGCATTATCTAAGAAACAAATTAAATATATCCTAATAGAACCAAATAACCATTTCCTTGGCTTTTTGACCTTAGGTGTTAAAATAGAGTTATAGAAGTGTTGTCTAAAAATCCATGACTTCAGTGAGTCATCATGGACAGCCTCCTAATGTGACATTTAATCACAGTGGAGGGTTTTTGGACCCATACATACAAAACAATTATTCTTTGACATAGCAGTGGAAATAACACTAGACCAAGAAAAACACAACCCATATTACTAAGTCTCAGAGACATAAATATTAGCTGTTTGATTTTGGAAAATCCATTTTTCATTAATAGGATTCTAATTTTATGTATACTTTGTATGAATATATAAAAATAATATTTTTCTGATTATCTCATAAGCTTGCTTTGCAGATAAAATGAGACAAGGAAACAAAGGGGATTTTGTAAACAGTCAATCATGTTACAAGCATAAAATGTTATATAAATACTAGATAATATAGAAATAATATAGAAAATATTAAGATAACTAAACTGATGGAATTTATAATAAGTTACAGTATAACTGAATGTTAATTAAATAGCAATTTTTTATTGAACATCCATGCTTCTGAGGGCACACGATTTTAAAAACGGGGAAACAGAAGGTGCATGAGAACTCAATCTACTAATTTTTGATCTAACAGGTGGGGAGGTGAGAAGAGATAAGCTAAGGTTAGTGAATACCAGTAACTAACATTGTCTCCTTCTAATCTCATCTGAGAAGAAAATAAAAGAGTTCCAGAATGACTAGAGAAGGGTTTTTTTGGCTCAACTCTGAAGAAAGGTAGGATTTGAGTAATTGGAAAGGACAACAGAGAACATTTTAAGAAGCAGAGGGGTGTGCAACCAGGTTTTCTCTAAAAAAACTTATACCTGATTTATCTATGAAAGTTCTTTAATAAGACTGTATGCAAGAATCACAGGAGATTCAAGAGGAAAAACTACATGGTTCATTGCTTAAAGTGACCAATGATTGTTCTTTTAACTTACTTAGATCTTCCAAAAGCCTCTCAAAAAATATATTGTGAACCTAAAATAATTTTCGGTTAGAGAACTAGCTCAGAGAGCTGAACAAAAAGGAAAGAGGTAAGTAGTAACTTCTTTGGGTGAAGTTTAAGCAATGGGCTCTTCTAGGATTGGTATTGGCTCAGCCCTTTTAAGCACTTTCTACTTGCCAGACATGGTTACATTGGAGATATACTGGTGATTAAGAGTACGTGTTCCAGATGGAAAAATACAGAAATACTAGTTTGAGGACTGTTATAACAGAGGAAATACTTGGAGCTAGGATAGTAGATGGCAATAGCACTTTAAAGCTAAGACTTTAAAGCTGTTACCCATGTAAATATATTAAGAGGCTGTTTTCAGCAGAAAGAAGAGCATATTCAAAGGCTCAAAAGTAACAGTAATTGTGAGTTATTGAAGAACTGACAGAAATTCAGTATAGTTGGATGGAAAGACAGGCAGAAAATAGCTGAAAGTAAAGCTGGAAAGTAGGAAAGGCTCAAATTATAGAGGGCCTTTTAAGGACATCGAAGAGTTTTAAACGGGGCACTGATATGGTCAGATCTGTGTTTTGTTTCATATTTTTATAAATGATCTGGAGTTGATTGATAAAGCAATAAGAAAACAATATTCCTAGGGTGATGAGTTATAGTGTTAGAAACTCCACTCTGATGCCCAAAGGGATATGAATGTCAGCAGCCTCATGCAAAAGGGACCTAGACTGTTCTGAGCTAGATAGTTTGGGACTGTATTATAATTGATTTCATTCATTCACTATCTTACCAGATATTTATGAAGTGCTTACTATGTGCCTGGCACACTTCCTTGGGCATAAAATGGTGACTAAAATCTGATCTTTGTCTTCAGGAAACTTAGAACTTCTTCCCAATAGATAAGGACTGAGAGTTGTGCCATTTATGAGTATGGCCTGGTTGGTTAATTTTTATACATGATTTATCCACAGTAAAACCAGTTTACTTGATTAAGTCTCAAGTTTATTTCCATAAAAGCAATAGCTGTCATCTATTTGGGGGATGATTTCTTAGTTCATTTGTTCTAATGTTCCACTTGGCAAAACGAGGTCCTTCCTAAGTTAGGTCAGTGTTTTCCACCGTTGCAAACACTGTCACCTAACCTTTTTAATCTTGCCAAATATTTGCAAATGCTTGTCTTTATGCACAAAGAGAACTAAAGGAGGGAATATAGTCAATCAGCAGGCACCAAGTTCAACAGAAAACACAGCTTCAAGTATATCTCCTACTGATGATGGATCTGTTATTTCATTTTATAGGACAGCATGATGTCGCCGTTATTATCATCATCATTATTGTAGCAATAAAATGAATTTGCTGCCAATCCATATATAAATAATATGCCTGGAGAAACCTTTTCTGCACCTTGATTATAGTGTACTTTATTATCATGTTTATTGAAAACTTGTGTAATAATATTTTCCAATTGGAATTTTCTAACTGTTTTGTCTTTAAGCAGATTTCAGAATCAAATGTCGTTTTCAAAAGATTTTTCTTCATCCTTTTAGAGCAATGTCTTATCAATCTGATTTTAAGCATTTTGTTGATTCTCTAAATGGAAATATAGAATGTTAAAAATATAAGATATGTGAATAAATCCCCCCCCCAAATTTTAAAATTAGAAAGTTCTGGGACCCCAAAAGTTCACACAATTACATTTATAAGAAATACGTAAAACAAATGCAGCAATAAATAGCAAATATTGAGAAACCCACTAAAGAATTTAGACTGAATAGAATTGTCAGAATTTAATCCAATGGATTTTGAATGTCAATCTTAACATATTTTATTATAAATGGGGCATTTGAAAGTGATGATAATGAACAGAAAGGTTGAAAGTACTGCATTTTCTAAAGGAGAAAATGCACTTGACTTTTGGAAACGGACTCAAGACTGTAACTTAGGTCATAAATCTCTGAAGAGGCCTCAAAGAATCATGACGCTTCATCAGTTTTCTTCCTTGAGGTTTATTTCCTTGAGGATTTGTGCTTTATTGCCAATTAAGCGATAGATAGTGATTTGCTGGTAAGTTTAATTTTTGAGATTGGATATATTTCATATTTTTTCTTTTTTCCAGAACTCATCTAGACACCTCAGCTGAGTTGCGGTATTCAGTTGGGTCCCTAGTGGACAGCCAGTCTGATTACAGAACAACTAAAGTAATAAGAAGACCAAGGAGAGGCCGCATGGGTGTGCGAAGAGATGAGCCAAAGGTTAATCTTCTAATTTCAGCTTTTCTAGTTTTATTTAAATACATCATTCCATTTTAGATAGAATGCTAACACTGAGAGAATTCAAAATGCTATCATTTTTATTAGTTTTAAGGATGGACTATGGCATTTTAAACTAATATAACTAATATAAAGCCACTACTATGTGCCAGAAATTGAATAAGCATTTCCCACGTATTTATCCATATAACATTATAAAGTGGGTACTATTTTTATACTAATTTCAGATATAAAAACTTTGAGGCTCAGAAAGATTCAATGTTCAACATCACATAGCTAGCAAAGTAATGGAGTCAAAACTTGGGCTTATATTCGTGTGGTTTCAAATACTATGCCTTAATCATTATCCTATATTGCCAAGCACACGGACTTTTGGGTTGCCTGGGCACTTAAGCAATGGTATTCATATTGTTAATTCAAATTAACTAAATATTTTAATTAAATTTGCTATTTTAAAAACACTGAGCAAAATATACATTCCATCAATAACTTAAAATTTGTAATCTATGCTTGTTGACTAAGTAATGTATTAATAGTTGTATTTTATAGAGAAGTAATATAGTTCCTTTGTTCCCTAAGTATAGTTTTTTTCTCTCCAACCACTTTTATTTACCCAAAATACTGTATAACCCATTTTTCCTTATTTGTACAAAGGCACTTGATGCCTTTTGGGTTTTAACTGGCACTAGTATGTCATGTATACATTAATCCCTCATAGCATTTAATATCTCTTGAATGCATGAATAAATAAATGAACAAATGAAGATCAAATTAAGTTCATCTCAGTTCTTTTCTCATTATTATGGAACAAATAATTTAGTGCTACTTGGTACCAAAACAAATTATAACACAAATGCTAATTCAGGTATTCAGTTCTTAAGTCAATGCTAAGGTATATATCATGTGATCCTCCTTATAAATCATTGTACATGATCACAAAAATGAAAACCAATATCTTAAAAAGCAGAAAACTCTAGGACCTCTCTTTTATGTTAAACCCCTTCTTTCCACCAGATCACAGCATAAAAAACACTAGTCTGTTGGTTACTCAAAATTGTCATTCAAATGGAGGATTTCTTATATCAATTTAAAAAACATAGCCATGTAAATTAGCATACTGTGAGCTTAAAAAAAATCAATGAACTATTCAATTTGCCAGAGCAGTGGAGATGAAATTACAGGCATACCTCATTTTATTGTGCTTTGCTTTATTGTGCTTCACCGATACTGCAATTTTTACAAATTGAATGTTAGTGACAGCTCTGCACAGAGCAAGTCTATGGGTGCCATTTTTCAACAGTATGTGCTCATTTTATGTCTCTGTGTCACATTTTAGCAATTCTCACAATGTTTCAAACTTTTTCTTCATTATGAAGTCTGTTTTGGTGACCTGTGATCAGTCATTTTTGGTGTTCCTATCGTAATCATTTTGGGGCACAGTGAACTGCGCTCATATACGATGGTGAACTTAACCCATGAATGTTGTGTATGTTGTTCTTGCTCCACTAATAGCCATTTCCCTTCTCTCAACCTTTCCTTCAACCTCCCTATTGCCAGAGACACACTATTGAAATTAGGTCAATTAATAACCCTACAATGACCTCTAAGTGTTCAAGTGAAAGGAAGAGTTGTATGTCTCTCACTTTAAATCAAAAGCCAGAAATGATTAAGCTTAGTAAAGAAAGGTATGTTGAAAGCTAAAAGAGGCCAAAAGCTAGGCCTCTGCTATCAGTTAGCCAAGTTGTGAATGCAATGGAAAAGTTCTTGAAGGAAATTAAAAATGCTACTCCAGTGAAGACACAAATGATAAGAAAGCAAAATAGCCTTCTTGCTGATATGGAGAATGTTTCAGTGGTTTGGATAGAAGATCAAACCAGCCACAACATTCCCTTAAACCAAAGCTGAATCCAAAGGAAGGCCCTAATACTCTTCAATTCTATCAGAGGTTGAGAGAGGAGAGGAAGCTGCAGAAGAAAAGTTTGAAGCTGGCAGACGTTGGTTCATGTGGTTTAACAAAAGAGGGTGTCTCCATAACCTTAAAATGCAAGGTGAAACAGCAAATGCTTATGTAGAAGCTGCAACAAGTTATCCAGAAGATCTAGCTAATTGATGAAGGTGACTACACTAAATAACAGATTTTCAGTGTAGACAAAACAGCCTTATATTCGAAGAAGATACCATCTAGGACTTTTACACCTAGAGAGAAGTCAATGCCTGGCTTCAAAGCTCCAAAGGACAGTCTAACTCTCTTGTTAGGGGCTAATGGTGACTTTTAGGTTGAATCCAATACTCTTTACTATTCTGAAAATTCTAGGGCCCTTAATAATTATGCTAAATTTACACTGCCTGTGCTCTATATATGGAATAACAAAGCTTATATAAAAGCACATTTGTTTACAGCATGGCTTACTGAATATTTAAAACCCATTGTTGAGACTTAATGCTCAGAAAAAGATTCCTTTCAAAATATTACTGCTCATTGACAATGCACTTGGTAACCCAAGAGCTCTGATGGAAATGGGAAGTATACAAGGAGATTACTGTTGTTTACATGCCTGATAATACAACATCCATTCTGTAGCCCATGGATCAAGGAGTAGTTTTGACTTTCAAGTCTTATTATTTTTGTAATGCTATAGTGACATACATAGTGATTCCTTTAATGGATCTGAGCAAAGTCAATTGAAAACCTTCTGGAAAGGATGAGCAAAGAGAGCGGTTTTTTGAGATGGAATCTACTCCTGATGAAGATGCTGTGAACATTGGTGAAATGACAAAAAGCATTTAGAATATTACATAAACTTAGTTGATAAAGCAGTGGCAGGTTTGATTGACTCCAATTTTGAATGAATACTGTGAGTAAAATGCTATCAAATGGCATTGCATATTACAGACAGATCTTTCATGAAAGAAAGAGTCAATCAGTGCAGCAAACTTCACAGTTGTCTTATTTTAAACTTAGTCACCACAACCTTCATCAACCACCACCCTTATCAGCTTGCATCCATCAACATCAAGGCAAGATCCTCCACCAGCAAAAAGAACAAACTCACTGAAGACTCAGAGGGCCCTTGACACATTTTTTTAGCAATAAAGTATGTTTTAATTCAGGTACGTTCATTATTTTAGACATAATGGTATTGCACACTTAATAGACTGCAGTATACTGTAAACATAACCTTTATATGCATTGGGAAACCAATAAACTCATGTGACTCAGTTTATTGTGATATTCACTCTGTTATGGTGGTCTAGAACCAAACCCACAATATCTCTGAGGTATGTTTGTAAATCACTTTGCAACATTTTTAACAATATTTTTTAGAATCTATGTAAATGAATGTTGGGAAGATAATTTTTATGTATTTTCATGTGTGATAATATTTGTGGTCTGAGCATATAATAAGAAAAATATCAGTATGACTGGCATAAGAAATGTGAATGCTACAGGTAAAGAGAGTTTGTTATATTTGGAAAAAAGTGTTGCAAATGTAGATGCTTTAAAGTAATTGTTACCTTGAAATGTGATCAAACTATAAATCACATGGAAGTTTATCATCTTTATTTCTATTAAAATCTTGGTGTTTATGTTGACAATTAATACCTGACATTACTTAAGATGTCAAGGAACTATTTTATTGAACCAATAAATTAAAATGTTAATAACTGGTTCTACTTTTTTTTGCAAGATCCTCTATGAAAGCATGCATGCTGTTTTTGTTGTTGTCTTTAAGATAGGTGTTTTGAAAATGAACAATATGATAAATATTCCACATTGTTCATTTACCATTCAGGTGAAATCACTTGGGGATCATGAGTGGAATAGAACTCAACAAATTGGAGTACTAAGCAGCCACCCTTTTGAAAGTGACACTGAAATGTCTGATATTGATGACGATGACAGAGAAACAATTTTTAGCTCAATGGATCTTCTCTCTCCAAGTGGTCATTCTGATGCCCAGACTCTAGCCATGATGCTTCAGGAACAATTGGATGCCATCAACAAAGAAATCAGGTGACTTCAATGGTTTCAAGGGATTAATACAGTCACACTGGGAGTTAAAGCTTCAACATATGAATTGAAGAGAAGTGGCACAATTCAGTTCATAACAGAGCATAATGTGAAAGCAGGATAGGGTGTTCTTCTCTACCAGTAATACTTAGATTAAAAAAAAAAAAAGTAATGCCTTTAAATAATGGGATAAACTAAAGGTACTACTACTATTAATAATAAAAGTTAAATTTATATAGTAATATAGTAAATGGAAAATGCAGATTGCTAATCTTAACGCTTTTGGTTGGTTAACTATTCATTACCAGCCTCCAAGTGGAGGTATTTTCAGGCTCCTGGTACTCTTGGGAGAAAAGAATTTCAGGACCCAAAGCCAAAAAGCAGCAGCTATTATTGAAAGCGAAAGTGAAAGTAGCTCTCTCAAGAGAGAGGGAGTGGGCAGGCTAATAAAGAGCAGCTGTACCAAAAGGAAGTGGTTTTTGGTCTTAGGAAGTTTCACTAATTGAAGGGAGGAATATTCAAAGCTAAGGGGTTGGTTTTTACTAAGAATTTGGGTAGTAATTACAAGAATTGGGTTCTCTGCCATTTTCATACTTTACATATTAATAGTTGTTTCAGAACTGACATGATTTCAAGGGTGGAAAATTTTAAAACCACAATGCAAATGATATTTTAATTAGCCAAAGTTCAAGTAAGGTGACCTAGATAGCTGACAAGCTGGTTGAAGCTGGTTCTTGTCTCTGGCTATCAGCCCCCTTAGTTAGACTTTAACACCTGCACCCACTTTGCAAGCCCCTGCATCTGGCTCCTAGCCTAGTAGCCTAGTTAGCCTCTGCCCGAGGCTCCTTTATTTCAGTACCTGCACTCACTCTGCAAGCCCCTGCATCCAGTCTCAGCCCCATCTCCTAGTCTCCTACTGCAACTATTCACTGGTGCCTAAAACTTGCTTTTCAAGTTTGGCTGCTACAATATTTTAAACTGAGACCCAATTCTTACATAGATTTCTTTTCATGATTTATTAATATTCTTATATCAGTGAAGATAAACTTTTCACACATTAGTATTGAAGTTTATGGCAAATCGGACTGATCAATAAAAATCCTCTGCCATTTGGGGGAAATATGTGTGCAAATTTTCTAAGTAAGCAAAGAGGACCAAATTCATTTGCATTACTTAAACATAAAAGGCTTAATACATCTGCAAAATATAATGTGATATTATAGCCTAACAAGTCTCTTTATTATATTTTCATTTCAAAGGCAATAAAATATGGGTAATGCATTCGATGAATTATTTCATACTCAATATGAAAAAATGTACTATCACCACATAGTATCCTGATAATGGATGGTTTCCATTATACAATTGAAATTGTACAAATTGACATTTCAAATAGTGAGAAATGTTGGCATTATGATTATTTCAATTTTAATTTAATACATAGTTTCTTGAATCTCAATGACATCCAGTTTTTCTGTCATTACCTTGACTAACCCCAGTGAAAAACCCACTGCATCAGGTGGATGTGTTTTTTCCTAGTATCAGGGAACTATTCTTATTTTTTCAACTGATGAACAGGACTTTACTATTTTGAACAATGCCTTTATCTGTCTCTATCTAAATCTGTTGGCCTCCTTCTAATATGATTCAAATCTACCTAATTTTCTACTCTCATCATCCTACTGCACATTAAAATAGTTACTCATCTGGATGACAATAACAGTTTCTATCTGGTTTCTTTGTAGTATTTGAGCTCTCAATATGATCCAACCTAACACTGTACCCAGAGCAGACTTTTGTAAGAACATATGTGCTTATGTATTCTCCCCTTTTCAAACCTTTCAATTGCTCTTATGATAAAGATCAAAATTCTTAATATAGTCTATAATGTCCCACCTATCTCAATATTCTGTGACCATTCACCTCTCCTACACTTTGACCCATTACACATGACTCCCAGTTCTTTGAACATTCCTTGCTCTTTCCTTTGTTGTTGCTTTTACTTTCTTCTGAAACATACTTCCCATTCCACACTCTTCTAACATTTCACCCATTTTACACTTACTCACCAGGAGCAGCTCCACCATCACTTCCCCCAGGAAAGTTGTACCATCCTTCTGTTCTTTACCATCACTAGATTGTAACTTCTACAAAAGCAAGAAATGTATCTGGTTTTGCTCACTTAGCACTTGCTTGATATGTAGACAGTGCTCCATAGATATTTGATTATTATATATAGAAAAAATAAAGTAGAACATGAATTCTGACCGAATAGCACATTTTGATGCTGTTCAGCTAATGCTTGAGTTCACTGAATAGGTTTGAAATCAAGTCTATATTCTTATGATATTTATTTTCACTAAAGATATAAACTCACCCTCCATAACAATCTGTTTCTCTTCAGAGATTCTTAGCTCTGTTACATTAGGGTAGTAATTCCCAGTAACAATCTTAACCTAGATTAATTAAGAATGTAGATTAATATAGTAGCTGATTTGTGAAATTTTGAAAATAAATAAAATTTGATTCCATAGCAATATTCAAAAGAAATAGTCACCTTAAAAGCCATGGCAATCTGCTAACGCCAACCAAAATTTATCTCTGGTTAAGATTTTTCTTCTTTCACAAACTAATTTAACCACTAAAAAGTGCATCTCTTCTGGCTTATTCACAGCTCACTCCTTCCCTTAAAGGGAGGAATCAAATTATCTCAGGCTCATTTACCACAACAATGTTCATTAAACTGTTCTTTTATAGCTAGCTACTATTTTGCTTGCCTTACTTTTGTAGTCTTTATCTTTTCATCCTCTTGTATGATTCCTGTGGGAGTCCTTGCTCAACACACTGGAAGATTCTAAACTGAATCAGTTTGGGTTTTGTTTTTTCTCTTGCTTTCCATATTTATATTCTAAAGATCAAAGGATTTTCATTTATTCTTCCAAATAAACCTAACTTCTAGGTAGCATTTAATTTCCTGTTAGATTAAACTTCAATCTACCTCTTACCTAACTTGTTCCTCTATGTTTGGCTCTCTTTTACAATTAGTACAGTACCTATAGTTAATAACTAAAATATTTGTGTACAACAGAACTATTTTTTCTCGTACCAGAAGATTTTTCTGGAGGAGTCATTTTTTCCACCAAGTTTTTTCAAAAGTAAAAAAAAAAAAAAAGCCTTTTTTTTTTTAGGGGAAGGTAGTTTTCCTTTCAAATGTGTTTTAAGCATTAATGATGTGCTATGTTATTGAGTGAGCCTTCCTTTGGGATTCTGACCTTGGGGTAAAGTTAAAATGCATCCATGAAAATAAACAATCCTTATTCTTCATGTAAGTGAAAGATTATAATTAAATGTGAATGTGCCACATAATGTTTTAACCAAAATTAATCTTTGTGAACACATACTGGATTAGACTTTAAGTGCATACTTTGTATTTTTTTAATTAAGTCCATTAGAAACACAACTATCATTTATTCCAAGGACCTGTAAGGAGACTAGCAAAATACTTTTTATCTGGCCAGAGAATACATGCTTCTTAAAAACTGAGAGTTACAGAGTAAAAACAGTCAAGACACAGCAGTGAGTTAATCATCAAAAAGCTGGTGAACATATAGGTGAGAAAATGTAGCTCAACTTCCCACAGCAAACAAAGACCAAACAACTATCTCCTATTGCATAAATGTAGCAAATAAATGACATTCAATATAGCAAATATGGAAAACAAAACTTTGAAGTGACCATAAACTTCAAATATCATAGGAGGTCACAATAAATCTACTTAAAAACAAAATAGCTCAGAAGTTTATGACTCCCTTATCAAACAAGCTATACCAATACACAGTTTCATTATAACAACATACAAAATGTATACAAGATTCAACTTAAATAGGATCTTTATGCAACCTAGTTTAAAGTTCTTTATTCTTTGTGCCTTTGTAATAATTGTTATAAATATTCACGAAGCTACTTTCTTTTTTAAAGGAAGAGGATAATAGCTAGTCTTTGCCTTCTCAAAAGCATCTATATCAACAGTTTTGTTTTAAAATTTTTGTTTCATTGTCTGTCATCTCTCTAGGTAGCTATACCTCCACGTTATTAAGTTGCCTGATACTTCTTTAAAGGAGACTTAGCTAAGTATATATTAATGTTAAAAAAAGACTCAGGGTTTTATTTGGCTACCTGAAAAGTGTGACTGACCATTTATTACGGATCCTATCATTTAAACATTTTCATTAGGTGGGAGGGAAGATTCAATAATTTTGTTGAGGTCTGGGTTTCTAAATGTCTCTTTTATTGGTACCTGAGTTCAAATGTAAGATTAGCATTAGTAGCAGAAATTAACTAGACTGCAAGGTTTTAAAAGAGTTTTAGCAAATGGCAGTTTAAGAAGAGGGTCAGGCTAAAAAAAGTGGGCAAGGAATTATATATCATTTGAGAAAAATAATTTCCTAAATTACAACCAGAAAAATCCCTAGAATTTGCTGAAAATTATATTGCCTAGAGAAAAAAAAGATGAAGATACTGACAAAAAATGTTCACAGCTTAGTTTTTATTGATTTATGTCAATTTTAATTACCATTACAACAGTACATAATGGATCCATATTAAATTAAATATAATGGATAAAAATTAAACTGTATATTTCAGGCTGATTCAGGAAGAAAAAGAATCTACAGAGTTACGTGCTGAAGAAATTGAGAATAGAGTGGCTAGCGTGAGCTTGGAAGGTCTGAATTTGGCGAGGGTCCACCCAGGTACCTCCATCACTGCCTCTGTTACAGCTTCATCACTGGCCAGTTCATCGCCCCCCAGTGGACATTCAACGCCAAAGCTCACCCCGCGAAGCCCTGCCCGGGAAATGGATCGGATGGGAGTCATGACGCTGGTATGGTGGTGTGTCCAGAGAATCTTTGCCCCGTTAAAGTTAATGATACATTAGCTAAACTTGCTGGGTGTTTGTTCTAGTCTAAGTACTTTCTATGTATTGCATTGTTTCTTTCTTTCTTTCTTTCTTTTTCACAACAACCCTTTGGGGTAGATACAATTATGAATCCAATTAGGAGATGAGGAAATGGTAGCCCATACAGGTGTAACTTTCTCAAAGTCGCATAGTAAGTCAATGGATGAGCAGGGAACCTAACTATTACATTAGAAATTTGATTCGAATATTGAGGAAATAAACTTGGACTCTGTGGGTTTTTTAACATAAAAAATAACAAAATTATTTATTATCCTTGTTTCAATACACCAAGACATAAATTTATAATTTTGCAATATTATATATAATATAATTTTCATAAGAGCCATAAAAAGCAACAGCATCTAATTCCTAATTTCGCTTTAAACTTCATGCCAACATTGTCACATTTATTCTTTAATTCTTTATTTCATTTATCTTTATATTTGAGATTAAAAGTTGGAAGCCTAAATTAGGAAGTCTTCTGAACACAACTGAGAGAAAATCAAAGTGCCTCATGCAAAAAATAATATAATAAAACCTCTGGAAAATATGGTTGTGATGACTACTGAATGCCACAATGTTTATTCATTTAATTCTCATGACAAAACTGAAGGTAGGAGGGCATTATCTCAATAGAGAATGGAGGTTTTGAGAGTTTAAATAGAGTGCCCGTGTTCAACACAGCTAATAAGTGGAGCTGAATTTTTGCTCAAATTTGCCTAACTCAAAAACATGTACTGTCCTTTTTTTTCTGTCATTACCTGGAAATATGTTGAAATGGGGGCAATGATGAAAATTAAAATATTCTAAACTGTTTATGGAGGTAAAATTCTATGTTTTTGTAATGAATACACATTGTATATTTACAATTATGGGACTTCTAAGCAATTAAACTTATATAAAGAAAAATGGTGAAATTGTTTAAAAAGGAAATAGTCTAAGGCATTGAGTCCACTGTTTTATGCTCATTTCCAATACTTCATATTAAAAATATTTTTAAAATAGAACAGACAATGTCCAATTAGAACAATGACCAGCTAATCAGAAGTGACCCCACCTGGATACAATACAAACTTTCACCCAATGTATTAACATATATTAATCAAATATACTGAGCTACATTGTGATCTGCTTATTTGAGAAATGTAGGAATAATCCATCTGATTTTATTAAATAAAAATGTTATTGTCTCTGGCTCAGTTTCTGAGTATATAATATATTCTATATAATATTGATGACCAACTTATTACCAAAGCTATAGTAAGAACTTTGGACCACAGAAAACAATTTAGCCAACATTCAAGGCAGATACTTAATTTCTGTACTGTGTTTATTTCTTATATTTTTACAATATAGTATTTTGCCCTTTTAAGTATTTTTATAGACATTAGCATCATAACCTTTGATAGTACTGTTATTTTTACAATAATAAAACAATATACTTATAATTATTTAAATGTGATTTTGTATGTGAAAAAGATGCCAGTGCTTTCATGCATTTTCTTGAGCAGAAATAAATCAATGGTAAATGAACATTAATATTATTATACCATAATTAGAGTGATGAAAAATATTTAGAGAATTTTTGAAAGGTAAAGAAATATTTAAATTGTTCAATATCTAAATCAGAAAAGCAAGAAATGAAATCCAGGATGTCTTTACTACCTAATATAACTCTGTCACCAAATTCATTATTTTTATAGTGAAATGGGTAGATTTTCTTTTACCTATAGAAAATACCGAAGGAAAAATAATTTTGTTGGATGTAATTTATATTTGATATTCAAAGGGAGATTATGATTTTTAGGAACAGAAAATTAGAGATCAAAAAGACATTGTATTAGGTGAATTATTTAACAATTCACAAACATTGTTTTTTTGTCCTGATAATAAAGCCTACTTGTTGTATTTACTTTTGCCTCACAGCAAATCCATAAGCATAAATAACATGCTATGAATAGCAATATCTAATTATTAATAGAATATTGAATGGGGTAACATCAACACTATCCTCATTAACAAAAATATAAAGCATAATGGAATAGCTTAACAAAATTGTTTTACTTACATAAGATAAATGAACAAAGATATTAAGTGAACTAGATTCATCTGGAATCATAAAAAAATTGACTATTTTGAAAACTTCTGTAAAAGAGCATTGACGAGAAAGCAGCAGCCCCAGAAACATGCTATGCTAGGCCAGAGCTTTCAGCTTTTGTGAGAGTCAGGAAGGATGTTAAGGTGCCAGGAAGTTTGAGATCTCTCAGGAACAGCATACTTGCCCAAAGAGGGCTGTATGGATGGGGCAAAAGGGAGAGTTTATAACTCTACATATGTGTATTGGATCTTCATTCCCATCTATATTTTCTTGGGAGGATATAGTCCCATATTTATTTCTGTCTAACTCAGGCTTCTGGCTATGCTCACTCACTCTGTCTGTGCTTTCTCTCCCCCAGGCTCCATGCCTCATAGCCAATGCATATACTCATGGTCCATCAAGGAGACATACCCCTGAGAGGTTCTCTCTCTAAAGTAACTACCAGGAGTGCTTCTATTATGATTAAAAGACATTTGTTTAGAAAAGGATGGAATGAGGGAAAATATTGATGGCCAAGTTGTAGATGCTATTTAAACTTGTAACATGGTCCAATGGTAATCATTAATTAGTTCTGTTTTATGTTGTTTTTGTTACTGCCAATCACAGCCAAGTGATCTAAGGAAACATCGGAGAAAGGTACTGTAAATAACTTTTACGTGATTACTAGTTGAATATTGTTTTATTTTATGAATGCTTTAAAATAATATTCCCTCTAGTTGAAGTATTTTATTAACATAAAAAAGAAATATTGAGGCTGGGCGCGGTGGCTCACGCCTGTAATCCTAGCACTTGGGAGGCCGAGGCGGGCGGATTGTTTGAGCTCATGAGTTAGACTAGCCTGAGCAAGAGCGAGACCCCGTCTCTACTAAAAATAGAAAGAAATTATCTGGCCAACTAAAAAATATATATAGAAAAAATTAGCTGGGCATGGTGGTGCATGCCTGTAGTCCCAGCTACTCGGGAGGCTGAGGCAGGGGGATTGCTTGAGCCCAGGAGTTTGAGGTTGCTGTGAGCTAGGCTGACGCCATGGCACTCACTCTAGCCCGGGCAACAAAGCAAGACTGTCTCAAAAAAAAAAAAAAAAGAAAGAAATATTGAGATTATGTTAATGTTATTAAATTGTTTAAATACTATCAAAAGAACAAATACTTAAAAAATAAAGTAATTTATGCTATCTAGGGCAATGATTTGATTATGACAACTAAGTATCCTGATTTTCCACTGAATATTTAAGCCACAGATGGTAGAAGTAGATATTTTAATATAAATACTTATATTTATTAATACAAAATACAAATATTGTAATATTTAATATAACTCTAAAATAAATAGAACAATGCTGATTCTTTTTAAATGTTTGCATTATTATTGTTATTTAGATATGGTGAGGCCAACAAATCAGGAGACAACTGTCAAAGAAAAGATACTTTCTTCCTCACAGTTCCCTAGGGGAGGGGGCACTCCAGGCCTCGGGAAAGCACCAGGGTCAGTCAGGAGCAGATAAACAAGGGGAAAGCCTGGACAGAAGCCTTATGAGGTCTCTTTAGGAAGGGCAATGCAAGGCAGGGTAATTATTAATAGGTTTAGGATTGAATGAATAATTTCAGCTGGCTCTGGAGTAGAGGGAGTGTCTCTAGTTGTTTCAGCCTGGCCCTGAGGGGATTAGGGCAGGGGGATATTGCCTTCCGAAATACAAGAGCCAGTTAGAGAAGATGATTCAGAGTATGGGCTCTTAAGTGGTTCGTTGGCATATGAAAGGTGTGTTTACAGGGGCGCAGTTTGCTATCTACAGGAATTATCACTAGAACAAGCCTCTTAGGATGCCAGAGCATCAAGAATATGGAATGAAATCTAGAGAATAGGGTATAGGAAACAAAATGGACTCCCATTCTGATTCACAAAATGACATTTTATTAGGTAATTGAGCACAGCAGAGCTTGCACTCATGGGATCTCAGATGGGAAAGATTTCAAAGATTCGACCTACTATACAGTGCATAAATCTATTCTTCAGCACCTTCGAGATATGGTAGTCAGCCTATATGTACATGGCTTAGATTGATGGGATTTTCTTCTTCCTTTCCTGAGCTATTATCTATCTTCCTTAAAGTATCTTCTCCTTAACACTACCAGTTGGTTTTCAACTATCAGATCTACCAAGTATAATGTCCTGATTTTCTTTGACTTCCTCCACTACCAGGACTATACTGGGAATCTGGAATGTAATCTGTGTAGGTGTTGTAAAAGAAGTTTGGTGGGTGTAAGAAATAAAAGGGCAAAGTGGCTCACTCTTGTAATCCTAGCTACTCTGGAGGCTGAGATGCAAGGATGGCTAGAGTCCTGGAGTTCAAGGATAGCCTGGGCAACATAGCAAGATTCCCCCGTCTCTAAAAAAAATAAAATAAGGAAATAAAAAGGTCCTACACAGAAGTGTAGCTTTAAAGACTTCAGAGACTGAAGAAGTAACTTGTAAGAAAGGTCATGGAAAGAACCACAAACTAAAAGTTGTCATGTATCAGGGTAAGGACTTACATACATGATTTTTATTTACACTTCAAAAGAACACATTAAAATAAGTATTACACTTCTATTTTATTGATGAGTGTGTTAGTTCATTTTGCATTGCTGCAGAGGAATACCTGAGACTGGGTAATTTAAAAAGAAAAGAGGTTTATTTGTCTCAGTGTTCTGCAGACTGTACGAGCATGGCCTCAGCATCTCTTCTGGTGAGGGCTTCAGGGGAACTTGCAATCAAGGCAGAAGGCAAAGGGGAAGCAGTCATGTCACATAGCGAGAGAGAAAGAGCGACAGAGAGGAGTAGGGACCATTCTCTTGTAAACAACCAGCTCTCCAGTGAATAGGGAGAACTCACTTATTACAGCCTGGAGGTTGGAGTGGGGATAACAAAGCATAATGCTTTATTTTTTGCTGAAATATGTGTTCAACACCTTTTTGTAAAGAATTTACATTCTGATACAATGAAATGTATACCAGACTAGCTTCCTCATAGTTGCTGAATATTGATCTTTGGTGCTTATTACTCAAACAATATTTTTGTGTAGTGGGTCCATGATTTTTTAATTATAGTGTCTTCACTTTTAATTGGCTGTGACAATCACACTCCTTAGTAATGAGGATTTATATATGTAAGACTTATATGCCTCAAGTTTTGTTGCTTTTGTTCTATTTTGTACTAAAATTACTCAAATAGCCTTGCTTTGATGATGCTTCATTTGTATCGATTTCAGCTGAAATTCTGAAACAGTTCATTTGAATGTATTGTTTTTGCTTCTAGATTGCAGTGGTGGAAGAAGATGGTCGGGAGGATAAAGCAACAATTAAATGTGAAACTTCTCCTCCTCCTACCCCTAGAGCCGTCAGAATGACTCACACCCTCCCTTCTTCCTACCACAATGATGCCAGAAGGTGAGACTCTCCAGGCACACTGCACATCGAATGCTCTCCTTCCAAAAAGTTTCCACTTCCTTCAATGTCGTCAAATAGACTACTTAAAAATGTATATGAAAAATTTGATTTGCACCATAACCCTCCATCAAGTATTGTCCTGCTCCCTTTCCCCTCGTATCACTTGTGAAAGCACCCAATTTCCATTTGAGATCAAATTTTTAATTTTTTTTTTTTTAGACAGAGTCTTGCTCTGTCACCCCAGGTAGAGGACAGTGGCGTCACCATAGCTCACTGTAACCTCAAACACCTGGGCTCAAGGGATCCTCCTGCCTCAGCCTCCCTAGTAGCTGGGACTACAGGCGCAGACCACCATGCCCTGCTAATTTTTCTAGTTTTAGTAGAGAGGGGGTCTCACTGTTGCTCAGGCTGGTCCCAAAGTCCTGACCTCAAGTGATCCTCCCGCCTCGGCCTCCCAGAGTGCTAGGATTATAGGTGTGAGCCACCATGCCTGGCCCAAATTTTTAATTTTAAAATTAACCATCTTTGTGGTCTTGTTATTAGTCAATATATATAAGGATAGCTCTTCTAATTTAGTAGATATTTGCCTACTTAAACGGGGTCAGGCTAGCGGAAAGACTTATTAGGCAGAGTAACAAAAACCTAAAGGGATTCTAGGACAAGATTACAAATTTGGATTGCAGTGTGAGAGTAATTAAGGTCTGCAAAGTCTATAATTGTGCCTCATTTATCTTTAGCAGCCAGGTATGTGCACCCTGTGGGTGCTGCTGCTGCCAGCAATAACAACTCTTCGGGCAGAAAGTTCTTAGAAAGGAAAAAAAAAAATAGCACATTAAAGGAAAAGATAAATCCACATGGGGAAATATGTGATTTGTCATAGCAACTCTTTTATCCACATGCCTAAAAGAATTGTAAACAGATTTCTATAATAATTAATGATATAAATAAGTCTCATCATACAGCTTACATCATAAACTTATGTTCTCCTACTGTCTTATCAATTGCAACATTTCTAGACACATAATTGATATAACCAAATGTAATGACTTAAGGATTAATACTGTATTTAAGAAAGAATATTTCATCTAAATAGTATGTTTTACAATAAATGCTTTTGAAAACAGGACTTTCTTTTTTGGCAGGCATTTTTTCTTTTTGATTATTTTTAATTGTCAATGTGGAAAAAAAGTTACTCCAACTTTAGAATTTGCTCTTTCACTCTCCAAAAAAAGAGTGAATTATATCTTTAACATATAAAACACTACTGCTTTGAAGTTTAGGGTATGTGGGGTATTTAATTAGGATAAGTGAAGTTAAGTAATTCATCATAGTATTATCAATTTAATAACTGTAAAAACTGTTAGCAACATCTATTGAACCTCTCCTATTAATACAGTGTCAAATATATTGCCCAGAAATTGAAGCTACACCAACTGCTTAGAAATCATTTGAGCTTATCTTATATCTAAAAGAATACTTGAGAACTATAATTAAGAAATAATATATAGTGATCATTAGGGTATATGATTTTTTTGCTTCTAGATCCCACTCAGATGATTTTACATTAAATTAATTAGGCTCCAAAATTAACAGAAGAGGGCTAGAAGAAAATCAAGTACAACTGTAGGTTAGAATAGCACCTTTAATTCATAGTTATTTATATTTAATTTTTTTTACCATAGATCATTATATTTAAGATTAGAGTAGAATTGGAACGTTCCTAACATAAAGAAATGATAAATGCCTGCGGTAATGGATGCCCCAATTACCCTGATTTGATTAATTCACATTGTATGCCTGTATCGAAATATCACATATACCTTATAAAGATATACAATATATGTGCCTATAATAATTAAAAAGAAAAAGAAAAAAGATTAGAAAAACAAACTCTGAGAAAAAAATAGATAATGGATCAAGTGCTAAATAGCAGAAGATCATTTAACATGCTGTTAATAAACCAGTCTCTATTCATTGATTAGTTTGAGATTTTACTGAAAATAAAGGGAAGAATGCCATTTGGAACAAAAATAAATTTTTCTAGTGAAAATTTGGAGGTTCAGGCCCCTGAGGCTGAAGAAACTACACTTCAATATCTTAAGAGGCAAAGTGGGAAGAAAAGAAAAAAATAACACTCAAAGTCTATTTGTTCCTCCTTTAGTACATTTATAAAGAAAAAGTCTTGTGTGCCCTGTGGATGGTGCATCAAAATGAACAGGCTGCCCTCTTTTGTGTTTTGCAGTAGTTTATCTGCCTCTCTTGAGCCAGAAAGCCTTGGGCTTGGCAGTGCCAATAGTAGCCAAGACTCTCTTCACAAAGCTCCCAAGAAGAAAGGAATCAAGTCTTCAATAGGACGTTTGTTTGGTAAAAAAGAAAAAGCTCGACTCGGACAGCTCCGTAAGTATGCGTGTGTTAGACTTTTGCCTGCTACTCATTTCAGTCACTTTGAAGTGTCCACCTATCCTTCATTTCATTCCATTGCTCTTTTAGTTTTTTCTCTTTTCTACCTGAAAAACTTTCTGTCTTAATCAGATTTGTAAGTCCAATTTAGCTGAATAATGCTTAATAAAAGTTACGGTGAAAGAATATTATAAAAATTTCAATCCTTTTATTTCTCTAGCTATTAATAACAATAGCTAGAATTTACTTAATGCTAACTCTTGTGATAGGCACAATTGCCCTATGAGGCAAACATTGTTACTGTCATTCTTATTTCATTGATGAGTAAACAATGTCTTAGTAATGTCACAGAACTAGGATATTCATCCTGGTGCCAATATTTCAAAATCAGCTTAAAACTGTTGAGTATACTACCACTTGGAGTGTGGATGTGTATAAAAGCTTAGCTATGTAACTTTAAAAGCTTTTCTGTTGAAAAAATGGAAGCCTACAAAAAAACCCAAAAGAATTTTTTAAGTTAGAATATTAATAAAACTTTTTAATATGTATGGCATAAAATGTAAGGGACAGGTTTTCTTTGTTTAAAGCTATTACAGCTTCCGCTAATAAACTCTATGGCATGTAGGTGAGGTGGGGGGAGAATAGGACAATAGGGATTGTGCTAGAATTAGTTATTGTTAGTGACTAATTGAATAAAAACGTAGAACAACACATTTGAAATGATCTATAAAATATTAATATATAAACATATATTAATATTTATAAATATATGGAGAATAGATACATACATACTTCTGTAATTGAAACAAAAAGAATATATGATATTCCTGAAATGATATATATACTTGGCTTTTGGGGGGTGTCTTTCTATTAAAATATATTTATTTTTAGAGTTAAATTATTAGGAAAGGATTAAACTCTTACCTCCACTGGTAAGTCCTGAATAGAGTGATATAAACTTCATAGTACTTTCTTTAGTTTCTCAAATAAAGGAATAATTATTTGCAAGGAAAGCTTAACTCCAAGATGTAGTTTCTTGCCCTATCACCAAAAGAATTTCTGAGTATGATATTCATGTTTGCCCACTTATTACTACAGTATTAAAAAATGTCTTTCCTGCCCAAACTGCAAGTACAGTGGCCCCATCATACCTCATGGCAGCCTCAAACTCCTAGGCTCAAGCGATCCTCCCACCTCAGCCTCACAAAGTGCTGGGATTACAGGCGTGAGCCACTATGCCTGGCCATGCAATTCATTTTCTGTATGGTAATCTGCCAGATAGTATTATAATTGTATGAACTCATGACCTGCTGTAATAAGCATAATGAAAAAATAATTTCATAGTGACCAAATCAGCATCAACATTGCACCAGCATTATTTAGCAAGTACAGTCATGTATTGTTGAATGATGAGGATATGTTCTAAAAAATGCATCCATTAGGCAATTTTGTTGTTGAGTGAACATCATAGGGCATACCTATACAAACCTAGATTGTATAGACTACTATACACCTAGGCTATATAGTATAGCCTATTGGTCCTAGGCTATACTTGTACAGCATGTCACTGTACTGAATACTGTAGGCAAGTGTAACACAATGGTAAATATTTGTGTATCTAAACATATCTAAATATAGAAAAGGTACAGTAAAAATACAGTATTATAATTTCATGGGACCACTGTCATATAAACAGTTCATCATTGATTGAAACATTGTTATGCAGCACATGACTGTACATTTCTACGTACAAAATTTGGGTGGCTTTGCTGGCCTTTACCCCGAAATTTAGATTGTTCCTTGAAGCTCTGGAACCAATAGATACAATATAATTTCCACAAAGTGTCAATTAGAAATGACTCATCTTCTGCCTGGTGAAAGGGTCTTTCTTTGAGTAAACCAGTAGTTAACTTCAATTAGGAATATAATTATTACATACCATTTATGAGCCAGGCACCATGCCTAGATGCTAACAGACTAACAGACATGGAACAATTTAGTAACAATTTATGAATTCAAGTGTGTTGAAATACAAACGAAGTGGTATTGATTCATGCTGAAGGTTGAATGAAAGAAAGATGAAGCTACCGATTAAGTAGCAGATTGTAGTCTTACTTTCTCTAGTTAAAACTCTCTTTTTCATAAATGACAGAGACCTCTGCTGGACAAACGGAGTGACAGAGGCCTTGCCATGTGGGTTTTGGCAAGAAATACCTACAAACTTGTATCTCAAAAGCCAGTATAAAACAAATTATTTTGAATGGACTGTAAGACCTCAGCTAAGTGGAGATATTTGCCTTTTTCAACCTAAATAACAGAGAGAGGCTATCTAAAAGAAAACATGTTTATTTGAGAATAGGACATTTTTATGAGAATACGCATAAACTATGTGCATATTCAGGGAGGTAAAGGAAGGTTTTTAAAGGAAAAAAAATGAGGATTACATAATTGCTTTGAAATAATTATCCTTGGCTATAAGATCAGTAACAAGAGTGATAGGAGTCTGAGGCTGCACAGACAGTTACCAGGCAGATGTCCCTGCAGAATTATTTTTTGCGTAAGTTTGTGATGGCCCTAATGCCAGGTCATGGCTTTTGTGGAGTTTTGTTTGTTTGTTTGTTGGAGTTTTTGTTTGTTTGTTTGTTATCAGGCATACAAGTGTGAGAACCCTCTCTTTGTGACTTTTGCTGACTCTATTTGCCATGGTTTTCAAAATATTAGCTACTGTATTTTGATTCTGACAACTTTCACACCTTCACAATCCAAATGAATAGATACCTCCAACCAGTACCATGCATAAATCTGGGCATGTGAGAATCTTTTCTTGAGTCCTGCAGCCCTGGGCCTTAGGAGGCCCTACACTTTACAGCACCTTCCTTAAAAAATTCTAAGACCCCCCCCTCTGTTGTCTGGGAAAGGCTGGGGCTCTCTGTGCCATCTGCACAGGGCACCGCTAGCCAAGACCTGGACGTGGGGTCCAATCGCTGTAAGCATTGAAATTTTCTTGGTTCTGGTTCAGACACTGGGACCAGCCAAGGAGGCAGTGCTATCTGAGCAGGTGCCTGATTGAACCACACCACACCATGTAGGCCTGGGTGCCTGTTTCTCCCCTTCCAGGTTTTGCCTGACACTCAACCCCATGCATACACTCGACCAGATGCCCCAGGAAATCTGGCAACTTCCATCTGTGGGGTCATTCTGGGCCAGTGGCCTGACCCTGGTTCCAAGAGGGTTGTCTGGCAAGCGGATCACTCACTCCCACTGGCTGGAGTGGTATTGTATGAAATTGGATCACTAGATTGTTGTCCCGTTAATTTGGGGTGACTCAAACTGTTTATACAAAAAGGGGGCTGGCAAAAAATACTTGACTGGGCCCCTCATGCCTAGGAGTTACCCTACCTCCACACTTCCAAATCCTCAAAGACATCACAGAAGTGAGTATGCCTGAGTGATAGCCCAGGAAACTCCATGCAGGGCAAGGAAGCTGGCTTGCACATGTGTAACTACTGACAAGGTGATCACTTACTATGAAAGCAGTCTACTGAATCCTGGAACTCAAGCCTGCAAGCCTGAGCACCTCAGGGCACGAGAAGGGTGGAGTTAATTACGCTCTTTCTACAGGTTCCTTAATGGACCTCCTAAAGAATGAGTTACCTCTAGCTTCCGGCGTTTCTCATCTGGGGCACTCTTGCCATTTTGAGAAACATAAGCTATAGGATTCTCTACTTATTGAAGGACATTTAGAATCCTTGTCCCTGTCCAATATATACTAGTTGCACTTTGCAGTCATCATAATATCCAAAAACATGCACCCTCCCTCAACACATACAAATGTTTACATTCTCCCTAGGGATTGATTGGTACCATCTCCAGTTAAAACCACTGGTGTTAGCACTGTCCAACATTAATATAATGCAGGCCACAAATATCAGCCACATATGTAGATTTTCTAGTAGCTTAGAAAAGTAAGAAAAGCAAAAAGAGACAGGCAGGATTAATTTTAATAATATTGTCTTTTCAACAGACAATATAATATTAGTAAGCATTATTGATATTGCATAATTATTAATTATATAATTAATAATAATGTATTACATATCTTACTTTTTGTACTAAATTTTCAAAATCTGCTGTGTACTTCACACTTACAGCACACAAATCAGACAAGCCACATTTCAAATGGTTAATAGTCACACGTGGCTGGTGAATAAAATATTGGTATAGGTAAGTAGATATTCCTGAAGTCCACACAGCCATATCAGCCCACTAACACCTGAATAAGAATGAGAAAGACTCTCACCAGATTTATATAATCATCCATAGAGTAAAAGATAGAGTCCATAAGCTGGTTTGGCTGAGGTCACCCTTGCCAGTTAGTTGGTCAGGTATGTGGAAAAATGAATTGGAGATAAGTGAGGCAACTGGGTCAATTCTATGAAAAAATTTCCTCTCTCAGAAATGTTATAATTGGGCTGAAAACTGTACTTGCTGGGACTTTCCTTCCTGTTTAAGGGTTCTGTCCTGAATGTGGTGCTTAAAAATAATTTTACCTATTATGGCCTTAAATTTTCTATTTGGCATTTTCAAATACGATATGTTTCTAATTATCCATTAAATCCTTTGAGAATAAAAGATTAGCTTTTTAAAGCACTCAAAGTATTTCTAAGCTCTTCATGCTTTTTAATTTTATTTATGAGAAAAAATTCAAATTTCTAGTTTTATTTAACTCACAAAATACTCCCAGGGTTTTCTTTATTTTTATTCCAAGCTTTCATTACTTAAAAATGTTCTTTTTCTACTAAAATGTTGCGTTCTTGAAAAAATTTAAATCATAATTTAAATGCTCTTCTTTTATTGCTCAGAAAAATAAAAAGCCTGATTCATCCAACCACCTGGTGGTTGAAAATGTTTCATTGTTTATTGAATAGGTCTGCCTCATCAATCTCTATGTCCCCATATGGACTGTTCAAAGAATTTTATGACTTTTAAGCGAATCATTCATTTCCATTTTCATTTCAAGAGAAACTTTGTATTGTTAATTGCAGATCCTGAATAATTATTTATGAATGTGCAGTAATGCAAATATACAGATGAGAGAAATAAAATGAAAATATTCACTCACTGTACATAATGGAAAAATTCCACATTTAAAAATGTTTCCCAAGAGTACTTAAGTTGGACAGTGGATGGCTTTCCTAATAATATAAACAATGAAAATATTTCATAATAAAATTATCTAAGTACCTATGTTAATAAACATGTACATAATGAATAAAATAAGTTTTTATCCTCAAACTCCACACCCCTGAATTAGATCTAGACAGCAATGTGTTTCAATTAAAAGGGTCTTTCTTATAATTATGCAGTTTAGTAACAGGATTTTCAGCTATGAGATTTAACTTATTTGTATCAATGTTCCAGAGTTAGTAGTGGCCAGTGGTATAAATTATTTGTTAAAATAAATTATGAAAAATAGCAATACCAAAATTTGTCTCTAGTGCTTTGGTAAGATAATTTTTTCTGCTAAAGAGAAACCAACCATGCCTTGGTCACATCCTGCAGATGTTAAGTAAGAAAATGTCTGCTATAATGGGAAAAGAGTAAAAGTTGTCTTCAATAGTCTTATTTACTGATAAACTGGTGAATTTTTTGTGTGTAGTCTTTGTAAAAGTTTGTATTACCTTAAATATTCTGTCTAATCTTGAACTTAGAGTTTAAATTCCTTTCATTTTATATATATATAGATAGATTGACTTTATATTTTTTTACATATAGTAAATACCAAAGAGAATGCAGAATACAGGATTAAGTTCTTATTTTTCAATTACAATAGATGATTTATGAGTTAATTATGTGTTAATTAACAATCCTGAACAAAATAATTGCATTGTGAAATGTGTTTGATGTACATCATACTTTTCCAAGTTTATATAAGGTATACATATTCTATATTCCAAAACCAATCATACTGACACTAAAGCAAGTAATTTGTGATTTGTTGGGTAAAAACTATTTTAATCAGTGTTTTTTAAAGAAAGATGTAGGAGGTTTTTCAGGAATTATTATAAAGTTTAAAAAACAAAACAAGAACCTTCCCAGAACACATCAAGTTCTGGAAGTGAAGTTTTTGGTGAAGGACACAGGAGTCAGCCAGTTGAGAAGAACAAGCTTCCAGGAGCAGGATGTGAAGAGGTCTTAGAAGTCAGCAAATGCTCTCAGCTTGGAATGGAAAGCATACACCTGAGTTTCTACTCAATGGGCTATAATTTATCCCATTATACATGAGATACTGCAAATTGTTCAAGTGTTGAGCACATCAATCTCACATATCACATAGATATTCGCTCTTACTTTCCAGGAGAAAAGTAGGAAAATGGAATTGAGGCTTGGGAACTGTATATTCAAGTGTTTTCCAGTGTACAGGCCACATTTATTATGTTGCCACTAGATACAACTGAATGGTATCCCAACAGGTACTTTTCCCTTTTTGTTTTCTCAGTTTGTGTTTATGTATGTACTCATGCAATTTTAGGCATGTTGGTTTAGAAATATAAGGACAGTAAAAGCAAATTTGATACTAAATCGTCGCTCAAAATTTTAAGAAGCTACTTTCAGAATTGTCATATGCAACATAATCTGAATAGCGACTTCTTCACAGGAGGCTTTATGGAGACTGAAGCTGCAGCTCAGGAGTCCCTGGGGCTGGGCAAACTGGGAACTCAAGCTGAAAAGGACAGAAGACTGAAGAAAAAGTAGGTTTGGAGATTTTTTTTTCCCCTTGTTTTCTAACTTGTATTTATTCTTTATCACTGTTTGTAGGGAATTAAAAAGAGAGTAGTTGGAAACAAAACAATTATGCTGAGGCCAGTATTTTCCTGGCATTACCTAAAACGACATAGTGCTCATGTTTCCTGGTTATAATGAGTTCGAAAGTGTATAAAAAAATCTTCAGCCTGTAGTAGAAACAAAAAGTTTGTTCTAAGTAATCTAAGCATTTACTTAAAAACTCAAGTATATTTAAAATACTTAAATGTAGCTTCAAAAAAATGTAATCCCCTATTTGATGTTAAATCAGTACTGAATTGGAATGATAAAATGAGAGCGTATACCATCTAACCTTGTGTTTCCTCTCATGGCAATTATAAGTATCTACTCTTTAAAATGGAGTAAAGGAGAAACATTCCCTGACTGATTGAATATAAGTTTATTTTAAACTCCCAACAGATTGTTTTGCATCTGTCAGGAAACTGATAGTGTATCCTTTCATTCACATATAATACGGGACATTTAAATGACTTGCAAAATTGGCAAATTTTGAGTCTAAGCAGCTGTTGGAAAGCAAGTAGGTACATAAATAACATATTTTAAAAATACATAGTAACATTTTCATTGACAAAATAGCACCCTTATAACAAGTTCTTTAAAAGCAAAATACTTCTCTTTATTTGAGAATCTATTGGTTGGTTATTCCTTTTCTTCCCTCTCAAATAGGTATTACGTTGTGTTCATGATATTATTCACGTTTTCCTTCTTTTCTATGAAAGAATATTCATTGTTCTAGTCATCATTCTGTAACAGATATTCTCTTACGGTTATAGTACACAGGCTAATCAATTTACTTCGTATTTGCCTTCTCACTTGCTTTGCAGATGTTTACTAAAAATGAAATAAGTACATTTTGTTGCAGAACAGCTCACCGATCTAATTGTTCATTAATTTGCTAGTTATTAAAATTACACATATATCCAAATTCAGTAGAAATACTGTCCAGAAAAAAATGACATTGAGAATATTATCTCTTAAATACAATTAGATGCTCAGTAATATTCAATAACAAATATTTTTTCTTTAGTTACTGATCACTCAAAAATATGTTTAGATATTATCATAATCTGTTTGAAATATCTTAATTTTGTTTGTCTCTATCAAGGTATTCTATGTTCAATTTTGTGGCTATTTATTGAAAAAACATTCTTCTAAAAATATTCTCCTCTGATAAATTGTTTAAAAATTTGCTTTGTCTATTTCAACTCTAAAGAAATATGAATAATCGAAACCCAACCTGGCTAATGGAAATGGTTTATTTCCCTTAAAACCTAATTATCATTTCTTCTACAAAGAAATATTTACAAAGAATGGCAATCTGACCAGCTTTTGCAATTGTATATAAGGCTGGTAATTGAGGCAGAATACCACATAGTTCATTAGTTGTTTATGGGGCCAAGTTAAATATACTTTTTAACAGCTACTAAATTTAAACATTCCAATTACACAATGATTTAAAATAATATTTTTAAAGATAAGCTATTATTATCTTTATACAGTTGGATTGATTTGATATTAATTTTAAAGAATTATTTCTCAACTTCTAAGTACCCTCACAGTGAGAAACAGATTTTAGTTCTGTACTTAGTTTGACATCTTACCATGCTTGACTTTGTGTTTTATTTTGCAATAATTTGGCAAGATATAATTGTAAAATGTATTAAATGGAATCTTTTATTTAATATTGAGAAGAATATTAGGAATACCTTATAAGGTAATAATGACTAACATTTTCCAGTACAATTATTTCCTAGAGAATAATAGTATTTGAGTTCAAATGGATCCAACAAAACAAGTCAGAGTTCATTAAGGAAAGTACAAAAGTGTTTCTCATATTACTAGTTATCCCATAGCAAGAACCCTTTGAGAATAAATATGCAACCAGTGTTCATGACACTTTTATGAATAATTGCTAACATTTTTTCAGGATTTGCATGGCAGTCTCATCAGAGTGTCTTCATGCAATGAGTTTTATTAGATAGACAAAATAAATTACTTTTAAATTGCATGGTTTCACAATTTATTTCTATCAAATTTTATGTTACTGATAATTAACTTTAAACATTGTCAGCTCGTTCTTGAATTTTCTCAAGTGTTTTAAAATTTCTTTTAAACAATACCAATTTTCTTTTTTTAAAAGACACCATATACTCTTTAGTGCACGTCAATGAATTACACTCTTCTGTGTTCAAATTTCATGTTTACCAGTCTTCTTTCAATATTAAAAAAAGTTTTAAGTACATTTTATTTAAAAAACCAAAAACCAAAAATGGATCAGTCTCTTCCAAAATATTGAATACTATACGTTGTACATGCAAAGTTGTAATCACTGTGATTCCTATCAGTTGTTTCTACATTCTATCCACTGACCCAGCAAAATGATATTTCCAGGACATAGTATTTGACTTAGACTTATGTTCACTGTCCCAAAGTGCATAGCAGAGATTTATTAGTCTCTGTGGGAATAAGTAGAGCTAGAGAAAATCTTATTTTCAATTTTGCTAGTATAGCAGCAATTTAGAATTGACAGTCTATGACTTTAAATTTAATTGGGAGAAATCTCTAGAGAAGTTAATTATGGCACATTTTTAAAGAGCCAGATGGGGGAGATACTTTCAGAGAGCTGCATTTGAGAAATTCCAAATTCTTGCAAAGTTCAGAAATTTGTAATGTTGGCATTCCCAAACAAATGTCTAAATTGAGGTATATTTATCATCCAGCAAACTTAACACACATAGGTTGGAACAGCTCATAGGATCTGTGCCCCTACCTTAATCCTACTTTCTCTTTGCTTCCTGGTGTAGTCATTTGTTTTGCTTATATTTCTAACTATTGTCCCATGAGGAGAAAGAGGATATCAACAATACTGGATCTGCAAAAGCACTCTCTAGTCAAGAAAATCTTGCCCATCTTTACGTTGGGGACATTAACACACAGGAGCTGTTCTTTCATCAGAACCACGTCTAACATAGGCCTAATGTCAACCTGTTATTGTTCTACCTGGTTTGCCTTCACTATGCCTCATCTTTGCTTTAGTTTCCTTTAAAGCATCAAGTCCATGTTTCCCCAGTAAGTTTATATAGAGTACAGTTAATACCTGCAGAAATTGTATCAAACTAAAACTCACCTGGTAATTCTCTGAATACTTCACATTAATTTCTTTGCTCTTCCCCTTTAAAATTTACCCAGTTTTTCTGTACCCTCCTGGTATTGCTCTCCTAATCTTTAAAGTTGAATCACTTATTCTCAACTAAAGTTTCCATGTTATTATTGTATTTCTTCACAGTTTTCTCAATCTGGGCTCCCTCTGGAGGTGCCATGACTTTCTGAGATTTTATTCATCATCTTCTGTTTGATTTCACTGGACTCCAGGCACCTTTTCTTATCTAACAAAAATAAACATCTTCCCCTTTTCTGATACTCATGTTAAGAGCAACTAGATCTGAGAATTTCACCTCTTTTCTTTCATACCTGCCACACTTATCTTTAAGAACATATTTCCCACTCTTAGCCCTCCAGCCTATGTTTTAAACTAAGACCTAAAAGCTACTTGCCCAGGATGGCCAGTTCAAGCCAACCACACAAATATACAATTTAAACAACCCTGCATAGAATAATAAAAGTTACTGCAAGACCAAAATCCTACATGGGCTTGACCAACAAAAACTTCATTTTCAAATAAGTTTCAACTCCCCAAATTTTACTTAGAGTCTATATTTGAGTATTTGAGTCCCAATAAATAGAACCTCTCTGCTCTCTTCCTTGCCTAAGTTCAGAATTTATTTGTTTACAAAGGAGTCAGACAATTAGAAATCCAAATGTCAGCCTTAATGCCAAGAAAGCTAGTTAAACATGGCTTAGTTATATGGAAAAAGAAAAAAAAGCCCTGAACCTGCAAATAGTTAAATTTACTTGACACAGGAAGAGTTAGGTAGTCACAGACTTTCAATATGTGTAGGTATAAGCTCCACATCACCTGAAAAATAGCATTTACAATATTATAATTTGATATAGTATGTTACTATAGAATTAAGAACTATAAACTCACAAGAAAAGAAATAAAATTTTATATCATTAAAATTCTTGCCTGAAGAAGAGTTTTTGACACATCAGTGTTAATAGTATTTTTATTAATATCGCATTAGATTTCTTACTTTTTTCCCTCTGGAATATATTTACCTTCCAGTTTTTCATATCTCTAGAAATGTGATGATAGGGTAAGTGGCAAACTCACTGAGTCATTAGGGACCAGAAAATATATTTTAAACCTAAAATTAGTTAATAAATGCCCAAAGCATAGAACTATTAGTTTAAAATAATTTTCCCTCAGCACTTTAAAGTTATTTCTCTTCTTGTTTCTAGTTACATCTAATATCAAGCGATTGTTATTCTTTTGTATGTAACACGTAGGATTTCTTTCTCCTCTCTATTTCAGAAAGTTTTAAGATTTTTTTTTTTTGCTTTATCTTTGGGGTTCAGAAATGCCATAGTATGAGTCCATTCAAATTTTTTTTATGTTTCATTTTTTTTTACTGTATACTTCCAATCTGAAGACTTGTTAGAATGAACTAACATGTGTTACCCTAAAGGATTCACATTTCTAGACTCAACTTTGATTCCAAGAAGCCTATTTTTACAGAGATTTCTAGGATTAAAGATGAGGCTGTCTGTTTCAATAGCAATTCATCTGTATAACTCTCAAGACAGTCCTGAATAGGCAATGAACTTATCAAAATTGATAAAATATCCATTGAATGGTTACTTACCTCCAGAAATATAAATGATGAAATCTTTAGCTTAATTTTTTATCTGGTAATGTTTTTCTCCTGTCTTTTTAACACTGTATAATTTTTTAGTAAAACATATATGCATACTGAAATCTTCTGTATCTTGTAACTTAAATGGAAAGATAATCATATAAATATTAGTACACTGACAAATTTTTCATTTTCAACTGTTAGTTACAGTATAGATAATATATTATTATATAGTAGAATTTTCTATGTATCCTGAATAGGTAACACTGCTAAATGAACATGGATTTCACATTTGAATTAATTTTTCAATATCATTAAAATGAAATTAACGTCCCAACTCAGCTATCAGCAGCATCCTCTTTAGAGAAGCAATTTTATCCTTGGAGCATGGCAGTCACAGTTAATCACTACCAATAAATCTTTATGTTAGAACTTCAAAGACATAAAAGTGAAGCTCTATAGATTTAGTTAATTTATTTCCGTCACAATCCTAAGGGTCTCCTTCAGTGCATAATCTTTAATGTGTTCTGAGACTCTGCACTTTTAATCTTTGGCATTTGGAAGGTTCAGGGTATGTATATCTCTGAGAGAGATAAATGTCATGAAAAATATTCACATTTAAAAGTATCACAAACATTCTTTCACTTAATACATATTTATTAAGTGCATATATGCCAAGTTAAACTTATAAATGAGTTGTATTTCAAAAGTTAATTTGCAAGACGTGTTAGAAGCTCTGAATACATTTTCCCATCTAAGTATTCTGTACACATTGAAAGTAAACATCTGTGCTTCCCTGCAAAAATCTATTTTGTAGGCATACTGTAGGAACTGTCTCTGGGTAGATAAAGCAAAAAGAAGGATTCACTTGCAGGGTATTAGATCATTTCATAGTTTCCAGAAACAATTTTAACAATAAAAGGTCATGAAAGATTTCTCCAGAGTGTCATCAAGAACACATATATTCTCCTTCATCCCATTCCAAAATTGAAGTTCTTAGGTGAAATCATCTGATTGGCCTATTGTGAAACAGATATTTGTATCGGATCAATTTTTTCTAGTTAAAAATTCATTTAGTATAGATACAGCTACTGGGGAACACTCCTGGGCAACTAACACAAGGAATATAATAAAGTAGAATATTTTAGAACCTAACCCCAATGCTCTCAATATTTCTTTGGGAAAATGTGCACCAATTTTTGACTTGGAAGCCCAGAAGCATGCCTTCTCTACTTGTGATAAAACAGCGTTATTGTTGCTTTGCCAACTGATCATGTATAGTCCTGCCTAGCTTCAACCAAGGACAATTATAAGAATTCCCTGAACCTAAACAATAATAATATCCAAAGGCAAAAGGCCAAAATACACTGTAATTCCTTAGGAAAAATAAAGCTAAAAAACCCAAAAATGCTCTTTTTAAATTTATATTTAGATGTACTTGATCTATTTGGAGGAAGGAAAAGAACATGGAAAGAATAGGGTTGCTATTTAGTTAATTGCACTGTTTTAGCCAACAGTGCAATGTTAATACATTATGGGGTAAGTAGAGGAGAAATCCTATGTTGTCTCCATAATTTATACCCAGGAGGAATATTTTTGACCTGAAAAGATTAAAACAAGAACTAGTAAATGTAGATTAAACTCAAGGTAGTTACATATGCTAGGAGAATAACCTCCTTTTTTAAAATAAATCCATGTCATTTATCTTGATTGAAGTAAATCCTGAATTACTGAAACATGAAAATGATAATTTTTCACTCATTTGTTTAGTATCTGTTATGTCCCAAGAATTGATTTTAAACTACTGATATTTTTAATTATAGTTCTATTCTTCAAAGAGCTTATAGAGAGACAGACAAGAAAACAAATGATTGCACTTAAGTATTTCATAGTTCACGATCACTTCTTTAAGTTATTGGTCTTTGAAGAGAATGAGATAAATGCCACAAGCATAAAAGCAACCTAATGTTCTTATTTAAAGATATTCTCCAAGCTAAAGACAAATAATCACAGGGGTTTAACAAATGAATTGATGATGACTGAGCAAAACAGAAGGTGGCATACCCAGCCTCTTCACAAATGATTTAAATAGGGCATCTGATTTTGTCAAAGTATGAAGCTAGAAGGCATAGCTGAGCTTTTAAATAAAGAATTTTGTTTAAGGAAGACCTTTACAAAGACATCCAAATCTAACAAGATGAAATTTAATGGGAGCATTTATATAATCCTGCAGCCAATTTCAGTACTATACTTATTAATTGTGCACATGGGTGAAAAAAAATATATATATACATACACAATATATATAACATATATATACATCTGTAAAACACATATGAAATTTAACTGAAGCTCCTAAGAAATAAGTTTCTGCAAGGTAGTAAAATGAACAATGCCTAACAAAGAATGTAATGTTTTTAATATCCATAAAAGCATTAATAAGTTTGAGATTTTATATACTGACCAGATCGTAGCTGGCTATTTTATTCAGTTCTGGGAAATATACTTGAAGTGGATGGATTAAAACCAGCACACATTTAGAGGAACATGACCAGAATAGTGAGATGACACAAAGCCATGTCTTCAAGGACTGTTAGAAATAATTAGAAATACGTGCAGTGTGGAGAACAAAGAGACAGAATAATATGATATTAGGAATATTAGAAATATGTGGAATGTGGCTGCCAAGAGAAAGAATAATCAAACATATCATTTAGGGCTTCCTGATAAAACGTTGGGCAAAACGTCAGCACTTATTACAGATAAATTTAAGCTAATCCTAAGTGAGAACCATTAGCAATCACAGATGTGGGAAGAAAGAACTGACCACCTGGAAAGGGAGCTGTTCCTCATGTTCATGTTCGATGTAGACCTGCCAAGCACATATACATGACAGGACTACTATCTGGGGAATTCAACTTCCAGCTGAGAGATTGAACTACACGCTCTTTAAATTGTTCTTGCCCTGAGATTCTGGGATTCTCTATCTAATTCAGAAGAGAACTGGACTCAGGAGAATCTTTGAATTTTGACACACTGACCCTGGCATATTGTAAGTATTCCAAATACATTTTCTGAATAATTGAATGCATGAATAGAAGCTGGGTTTGGAAAGAACTGGAATGAAGAAGAAACCCTAAAAAAATGGAATAGGAATTAGGGCAGTGATTTTTACCCCAGTGATCGAACCTGACACCTGGGCTTCCTCTTTGCCCTGTTTCTCCTTCTCCTAATTCTTCCTCTATACACAGCCATATACTATCACCAAGTCCAGTCAATTACATATTTTTTAAAATCTCTCAAATATGTTGATTTTCTTCTTTCCAGCTCAGGCCATTATACTACAGTAGTCTCTCTACTTCTAGTCTTGCCTTCCTGTAATTTATTCTTCATGCTTTAGCTAAAGAGAACTATCTAAATCTTATTTCTGAACCTGCCTAAGCCCCCTCAATCATTTTCCAGCAGCCCTAGGATAAATTTCAAGTGCCTTTCTATAGCCCATAAATCCCTTTATTATCTGGTTCCCATTTATCTCACCAGCTTTATCTCTCTCTACTTCCCATCTTGCACTTCATGGTCTTAATATACCTGGTATCGATTTCATATTTATGATTACCTGTATCTCCTTATGTGCATATATTCTGTTCCATTTTCCTCATCTTTTGTGTAGCAATGATAATAGTATCAATTTTATGTGTAATACCTATATAATAATCATATTGATCAGTGGCAATGTGCTAGACAAGGCGCAGTTCTATGCATTTATACATACATTATCTGTTTTATTTTTCACAAAGCCTTTGCAGTGAAACTGCTATTTCCTTCTATACATGAGGAAGCATAGATTTCCAGGCACTGTGGTATACAAAATGTATACAAAAATGTAGACCTCCAGAGCACAGTTTTCCAATGAATTATTTAGGATTTCAGAGTAGGGCCATGATTTAAAGAGTATGTAGTCCATTCTCAACTAGACCTTGAATACCCTGTGTAATTTTTAATGGTCTGTATAGGGAGTAAATAAAGAATACCTCACTCTCTTTATAGAGTAGCATATTTTTCCCCTAGAGAGTAATTTGTTTCTTATCTGCTCCTACCCTATCCTTCAAAATGAGCAACAAGTGTATTAAAGTCAAACATCTTTTTAAAGAGTGGGTCAGGGTGGAAGTGGATAGGTAATTTCAAAACATAAAATATAGCTGTGTTATAAAATTGCCTTTTCCTGATATAATTAGCTACACGTAATATTCCAATTTCTGACAACAGTAGTAATGTTCATTAATAAAAAATCCATATAAGAAATTTAAATAGGTGCTTGAATCAATCTAAATTATTAATTTCAGTAAAACTTACAAGTTTTACTAATAGCAAGAATAGTTAAGTTTCTTCTTAAAAGAAAAAAATCACTAATTAAGATGTAATTAAATATAATGCTGGCATCTTAATCTAGAAGAATCCTACACATTTGTTCTCAAGGATATAGAATCTTATATAAGCTCTGTGTAGTATTCTCCATAAGGTCTTTGAAGATATGGTTTCTTCCCATAATTACTTCAAATTAGCCTTTCGTGAAGCCAATTTCTTCTCCTTGTTTCCACATTTCTAAAAAGGGCAGTAATTATCTATATCACCTTACTAAGATTTTACAGAAAAAAAAAGAAAAAGTTTGATACAAAGACTTTTTATTTAAAGAAGTATGTGTGTATATATATATGTGTGTGTGTGTGTGTAGTATATATATTTTGTACACACAAACACACAAACATAAAATTAAATGTCTTTAGTTCAAATTCTATGTAATCAAATTTTTAATTTGGGGCTTGACTGTGTTAGGTTTGCTAGGCAAATGAGTAACCAAATTCTTAGAGGAATAAAGATTTCTTAACCACTTTTAAGGAGTCTCAAATACTTTATTTATTAGAAGTCAATATTAACTTAAAGAAAATTATTTGTAGTGTGATGATGAACCACACTTAAAACTTAGAACCATTTTCTTTCATTTATAAGGATCACTAAAAATGTGCTTGGCTATTTATATATATATATATATATATAATATATATAATATGGGATATATATATCCCATCATCTGTCTTTAAGCAGAAATTTTCAGCAATTCCTGTCATCACCCTATCATACCCACATAGATCACTCATTCACAAACTAACCTTTTAGTTTTATGGCTTCATCACTTCCAATGTTATTCTTTACCCCAAGTCAGACACTCCCATAGTCATATTCTAAATCGTGTCATCACTCTAAATCATTCTTCTTCCAAATTTACTAACCAAAACATCTCATACCTTCCTAACCACAGTCTCCTCTCTCTTTAGCTTGCATTATTGATTTTTCCCATTATCATCTTTTTTTTAACCACTATCCTTTCTGCCCTCTCTTCCTTATTTACCTTAGATTCTATGTCCGTAATTTCAACACATTCAAAAACTCCTAAATTTCTTTACTCCACTTTTATTTGGTCACATCTACATGTTATAACCACAGCCACCAGTGAATTTTCTTTCTCCATGTGTACATTTGGGCATGTCTGTGTTGATGGCAAAAATTACAGCAGGTAAATTTGAACTGATTTCATTCAGAAATTCTGCACTGCCCAGTAGTCCCAAGATATTTCTCTCACCAGTGTTATTTCTACTCTCTACAACTCTTGTTAGAGCCCTCCACTGCCCTCAAATCTGTATCTTCTGCTGATGAGCTTATATTCATCATTGGATGGAGAAGAAAGAAACCATCCAAGTGCCCTGAATTATTTGATGCCAAAAACACACTAACACTTGTCCATCCTGTCTTACTACAAAAAACTAGACTACTCTGTTTTTACTCAAGATCATGCCTTCTCATTTCCTTAGTCATTTTGTGCTGATATCTCCTTGCTCTTATATTTTTCAATTTCTGCTCTCATCGTACTTTTTCCCCAACAGCATTTTCAAGTTTCACCTATTAAAAGAAAGTCTTTCTTTATTTCACCTTTTTATTCAGTTACCACCCACTCAGC
Source organism: Varecia variegata (assembly GCA_028533085.1). Lineage (NCBI taxonomy): Eukaryota > Metazoa > Chordata > Mammalia > Primates > Lemuridae > Varecia > Varecia variegata. The sequence continues at coordinate 30,202,668 of CM052440.1, forward strand.
ACTCAACGTGGTGTTAATATTTGATTTAAAAATATTTTTGAGTCACCAACTTGAACCTTAAGAAACAGGAGGCAATTATATTCTACATAGGAAGCTCATTTAGTGAATTGTTTCTCATTTGAGGTTTTAAATCCAAAATTGACTACTTTATAAACAGGAGAAGGTCCGTTCATTTGGCAGGAGATCTGGCAGAATAAAAGGAGACAACTGAAAAGTTTAAGGCCTTCATTTTGGGCTATAAGACGTATATTAGCTGGTAATTTCTTCTTTTCATGTCTGGATGTATGCTAATGTTCCCAAGGAAAACATTATGCCAATAGCTGGATTTGATTTTATTCATTACATGGTAACAAAACCTGTTCTTTTCCATGTCGATTAAAACTTGTTTGATTCTTATTTACAGTGGTCTTTAACTGAAGAGCATTTATTCTTAACAGTATCTATTATCATAGCCTTGACACTTTGGAATGGAGAGAAAAAGAATAATGAGGTTATGTTACTATAAATTAATGTTTGTAGAAAAGAATGTATTTGTTTTTAAAGAAGAAAATTAAATACTTTATCCAGGAAAAAAACCTTCTCTACTTCCTATATGAAGTTTATAGTATATTACCACAAAATCTCTGAGTCGTTTGTGACTATAGATTTTTGTCCTTTGAAGAACATATTTGTTTGAAAGTCAGGAGCTGACATTCTTAATATTCTAAAGTGAAATAGCTGCTCAATATTGCTCTTAAATTTGTTGCCCATGGAAGATAAGAATGTTCATAAAAACTACGAGAAAACAGATAACTTATACAAATTGATAATACAAAGTTATTAGGACATTGAGATATGCTTTTTGAGCAATACCTTTTAAATTTGTTCTTCCTGTTTATTTTTATAATTTCTCATACATTTTATATTTTATGGCATTTTCGTTGGTTTAAGTTTTTATTTTAAAAAATTATGAATGAAAATCTGAGGAATGCTAATATTTTACTGTGTGCAAATTTAATCAAATTGTTTTATAGAAAAATGATTCCCAAATAGCTGGTAGGCTAAGAAATATTATTTTGCCTATGGTAATAACTGGTCCCAAAAGCTTTTGGCAATTTTCCTGGAAACCTCAGAAATTGCCCTTTTATTCAGAGCTCATCATAGAGTTCACAGGTATGTTGATAAGAAAATCATTTTAAATAGCTAAAAATGGTCTATTTTGCTTTTAATTTTATTTCTGTTGCATGTATAATGTGAAAAATGTGTCTTAAATTTCTTAGAACATTGTGATGCCAATTTTTATGAACATTTATGTTTTTGTTTATATGAAAATTTAAAGAGCTTGTCACAGCTGTTCTGGAGTTAAGGCCAAAAAATCTGCATCTTTCCAGAGTGCCAATTTAATAAAAAATAACACAGTTTCTCTGAATGAATGCCTTTAGAGGAGGCACGTGCAGGGTGTTCCATTACATGTCAATCTTTTCTTTATAATAATTGTGCAATAAAAAAATACACTCTAACTTGCCTAATTTCTGAAATAGGAATTTCTGCTTCATATTTTGTTACATTGAATATGTTTTATTAGTTGTTTTAATAACAGTTTTGTTTTTCTAATAATTACTCTATTATGCTTGTATAGAAATTTAAAAACAATATTCCCATAAATTTTTGTTGAATTATTTAACTTCCATGTTTTTTCAATGCCTCTACTACATCCAGGGAGCAAGTGGGTACTTATAAAGCTACATCTGATTCAATGTTTTTGTGATGACATCTGTAATATTGATGAAACAATGTAGTTTTTTTCCTAAAATCAACACTTATAAACGCCTGTCCAAATTAATGTTTCCATCAACAAAAATACAATTTGCACAAACTTAACATTTATTTTGCCAGTTCAAATAGAGGACAAAGTAATGTGGCAAGGGGAGAAGAGTAATAGAATTCTTTTATACTTTCTCATGTTCTGATTACTGGCACATTCATATTTATGAAAATTATTATTAATATTATAGTATGTGTTAGAATAACAAATTATGAACCTAGAACAGACTTTACAAATTTCTTCTTACCAGGGATTATGTTAAGGAACTTGAACCTGCTAGTAATTTTGACCAAATAGTTTATGAGAACTAGAATCCAGGTTTTCTGACCCTCAAACTAGTACTTTCTCCACTTTGAGTTGCTGCCTCTGCAGAGGTCTGTTGTTCCTTTTACGGAGCCCTAGCAGGAGGGTTATAAGGCTATAAGAAAATCTGAATGTCATTTTATAAGTACTGTTTCTATTTGTAAAATAACACGGAAGTGGCCTAAGGTAAAGAATGTTCTTTGCCAAGGTGCCTTAATTTCTTCCTGGAATGTACTAGAGGCTGGGAAAATGTGGCCATGCATGTTTCAGAGTGGCTCAAACTCAAGACACAGACTTATTGGTCAACTATTAGAACTGCCCTCAGCCTGACTATGCTTTCGGACGCAGTGAGTATGTGTGCCATGGTGAAATTTTTTTAAAAAGGCACCATGTCTTTCTCCTATCTGAGCTTTCTCACATCTGAAATAATGCTCTTGTTTTATTCCATGGCTTTCTTTGGATTGAAATGTATCCATTAACATTTGTGTGCTTTTCTTTTCCATCCGTCCTTCTCCATCTCATGAAAAGCACATCTGGGTAAGTTGAATCACAATGGCTGCTGAACGTGTTTATTTTCAGCACCATCCTCTTTTTTTTTTTTTTTTTATCTTTAGTATTTCTCTTTTCAGTTATAACACAAGCTGCACTGCCTCTGACCTGAAGTGAAAATTGCGAAGTGTATTCATTTCCACAAAGTAAATGGAATCATTGGTTCAGAGAAATGTTCACATTCAAATTAATTATGTTGGCCTTTCAGGCACTTCAGTTTCGTTGGTTCTATTAGACACATGTCAAAAGAGATTCTGGACTTCATTTCCCCTCGTTTTCACATCATTCCTTAGGGGTTGATGTGGCACTCAGTGAGACTCAACTAATACTTTCAGGCCACTTGGGTACTACTGATTGTGCTGCATGTCTGAATCTGCCTGTACATTCCCTAGTGCTTGTGATTCTCCACATGCACTTTACTCAAGAGAAAAACTTTTTTGTCAACTACTAGAACTGCACTTATCTGGCAAGGGTTAAATGCTGGGTCTTCCCATCAGAACTTATTCGTAGAGAGTCCAAAGTAATCCTTAGTTTTGATTGAATATGTGGTGTTTCCATTGTTTCCTATACTACTGTTTGATTTTTAAAGCTTTAAAAATCAGTATTACTCAGATAACAGTTTCAAATTTTAAATTCTGCTCTTTGAGCTAAAATTAGACTATTTATCTATTCCTAAAACAAATTGGGCTTCAAAGTAAAAAAGTAAAACAAAACATGCATAATATCTACAAAATATTTACATTGATAAAATGGCTAGCTCATTAAAACACTTTGGGTTGAGGGGGAGGTATTGCTTTGAAATTTATAGCAACTTTTCTTTTTCATAAATAAAATTACTCTAGTGAGATGCAATTATCCAGGAAGCAATGGAATGTATTATTAGTTGGCTATATAAATATTTTATATACCAATATAAGGTTGTATATTTTATGATATTAAATTGCTTATTAGTATGTTTATATTATTTTTACTATTCTAATTTTAAGTTATAGTTTCCATTACCAAGATTATTTAACAATGCACTATTTACTTCACTGAGGAGAATTTATTATATTAAGGAAATCTCTAGTAAGATGTTCTTAAAAATACAAGGCAAGCTGTGGTTAAAGTAATGTGTCAACAGTGTTGGCCAAATGAATGTAGTTAACTCTTGCTATTTTAAAATAATAAGTATTCTGGACATTGGATTTTAAAGCATAGATTTTACTTCATCATTTAAATTTAGTCTTCTGTTTTCTAATGATTTTTAAGTTTTATAAGGAAAATAATTCTAAGAAATAAAACTTAATTTACCCATCTGTTATGGAATGAAATATTGAAAAACAATGAATGAATTCTGCATTCTCATTAATGGACTTTAAGAAACTAATACAATTGCCTTCATTCTAAAGCTCAATTTCTTATCTTACACATGCTCCAGGAATTCAAATATTTTAGGACCTCAAAATCATTAACCTAGTACAATTACTAAAAGAGAGCTTAGGAAGATATAATGTCAGGGAAAGATAATCCAAACATAGTGAATAGGACTTGGGAAGATTTGGGGAGCAAAGAACACAGAATTAGAAATCAGAAGACAGAGGTTAAGTTCCCTCTTCTTCACTTGTTTGCTACATACCTGTGGATGACTGACATAGTCTCTGAATTTACTAATATTATTAATAGTATCAACCTCCTGCCCCTACAAGAGTATAAGAGAATATGTATAATCTCAGAAGCATGAAAATTATGAACTTCCAAACTAAGTAAAAGAGGACTCGATATTAGATAAAGCACTAAAGCAATCCAATCTAAATGGTATCCACATAACATGAAAAATTACCATTGTTCTCCAGTAAGTCCCCAGTTACTATCAGGAATCAACTAGAGAGTATAGATTACAAATATCTTGCAAAAGTGAAATTGTTTAACAGAAAGTAATACAAGCCCCTCCAGTTTTCAGTAACAACATGAGTAATTGAATTGCTCAACCACATTTGTATGTATGTGTTTATATGTGTGTGTGTTTATACCTTTTTAATGGTTTTGAAAACTATTAAATTCAAAATAAAGTGAGAAAGGAAATTATGTTAATCCTAGCTCAAATTCACATATAAATTAAATTTCTTTCCTGAGACTATGCCCTATATTTCAGAGCAGCTTAAAGAAAACAAGGTTCAAATATGAATGAATTTTTTTTTTTTTTTTTGAGACAGAGTCTCACTCTGTTGCCTGGGCTAGAGTGAGTGCCGTGGTGTCAGCCTAGCTCACAGCAACCTCAAACTCCTGGGCTCAAGCAATCCTACTGCCTCAGCCTCCCGAGTAGCTGGGACTACAGGCATGCACCACCATGCCTGGCTAATTTTTTCTATATATATTTTAGTTGGCCAGATAATTTCTTTCTATTTTTAGTAGAGACGGGGTCTCGCTCTTGCTCAGGCTGGTCTCGAACTCCTGACCTCGAGCCATCCACCCACCTCGGCCTCCCAGAGTGCTAGGATTACAAGCATGAGCCACCGCACCCAGCCTGAATTTTTGTTTTAATGCAACCAAATTATTTTAAATATAAACAACCTAGCATGTGTTACTGGAATCTAAATAAAACACTACTTAGATGTGTCATGGATTTTTATGCATTTTCACTGCATGTGAAAATATGCAGTAATAGGATACACATAGACGCACACTTGCATTTGCACAGTCACTGAATCACAGTATGCTGTGCTTTCAAAATCAAGACAACCTTAATGTTGAATTTGAAAGTCTTAATTTTATGAAGCTAAATACATATATTTAGCTAATCAATGTTCTGAAGCAGCTGATTGGGATTTGTGACATATTTCTCTTTAGAATAATTATGTTAACTAAGAAATAAATTTTCAGCTTGCAGATGTTAACAAAAAAACTGGGTGGCACCACACTTTGTTCACATTTGCTGACCAGAATTTCGACTAGTCTTTCAAATATGTAATTTTGATTTTCATAGAATTTATCAACAAGTACGAGTTCCTGAATGGTGGAGTTATAATAAGCACATTGCTTAGTTTAAATTTGAGAAGATTGCATCCAATTTACCCTCTTGAATGTTGAATTTTAATGGAACAAGATACATTTTACAATTAATAATAGCATGAAGATTTCTATGTACATTTCCGGCTACTATTGTGTAAGGAAGATTTATTCTTTGTGCTACAATGTTAAGAAGTACATTAAATTGTCACATTATTTGACTTATAGTTTATTCTTCATTCTTATCAAGCCACATATTTATTTCTTTTCTTTTTATCAATAACTAAGTACTTGTCACGTGCCATAATAAATCAGTTAGCCCTAAAGATAAATTTTTCAACCAGAGAATTACTTTGTATGGCAATTGCACAAAATCAATCGAACTGAAACAAACTGCAACAAATTCAACTTTTCCATCTCAATTATATAAACTAGGCTAACCTTCCTCTGGCCAAGATGTAGAACCTGATACTAGTAGAGAGTAACGAGAAAAGAAAAGCCATGCCTCCTTTGCTCTCTCAATGCTGAGGATTGAAATGTGTGACAGTAAGGGGGTTAAAACCTTATATATTAACCAACAAGTCAAATAAATGTACGTCACTTCTAAAAGTAAATGAATTATAGGAAAAGAAAGAAAGATGGGAGATTATCATTTTATTTTATACTCACAATGAGGAAATTGTCCTCCTTTTTCAGTTATGAAAAATTTCAGAGAGGTTAATTAGTTAAAGTGTAGTCTGAGAGTTAAGAGAGCTGACTCTGTGGCCCAGTTTTGGGGGTTCAACTTCTGGCTCTGCCACTCTATGGCTCTATGACTCCAAGTGGCCTCTATTCTTCAGTGTCATCACCTGCTAATATGTATCAATATGTATTTTACTGTATTATTGTGAAGATTAAATGAGTTAAGACGTATAAAGAACTTAGGATAGTGCTTCACACATAGTAAGTGATAAATGCACATTAGCTATTATTTTGTGGATTCTAAGGCCTAATTTTGCTACATCTGGAAACTTTACTCTTTCAAACCTCTATATTATTTGTCATAAGAATATGAAGTGGTTCAGACGAACAAAAGAGCACATAAATCTCCATTATAGCAGTTACTGTATTAAATTGTAATACAATTAATTTAATTATATTTAAATGAAATTTTAAATGAATAACCAGAGTATATATGATTGTAGTCTTTGCACAGAAGAGAAAATTAATTCTGCCTGGGAGATGTCTTAGAATCTTTATTGGAAGAATAAAGCATGAATTATGTCTGAAGGATAAGTTTGAGTTGTTATGATTATAATGCCAAAAAAAATTGTTCCTGGCAGAAGAAAAAGGCATATAGAAAGTAATAGAGAGAGAAAATAGAATGAGATATTTGAGGAATGGCAAATATTTCAGTGTCGATTGAGCAGAAGATTCCGGGAGACAGATAGGAGCCTGAGCACTAAGGGTATTTTTAGGAGATATTTGACCTTTATTTTGAAGATAATGGGGAGGCTTTTAAGTAGGGAAGTCTTGCAGAAAGATTTGTGAGGAAAGTCTCACGGGAGGTTGGGTAGAAGATGGGAAGTGAGAAGGTGCCGAACAAGAGACAGTGACTGTGTCTTGTTAATAGCTCTTCACCATTAACTACAAATGATGAGAGTTTGGACAAAAGCTTTGGCAATACTCAATCAGTTTGCAAAATATATTTCTGCATGTTAGAAATGGCATTTTATCTCTGGTAGATAACCTGTGTAACTGATATGCAGGATTCTTATTCCTTTTTAAGATGCAATATGCAATTGGAGGTTAACAAAAACAGAATCCTTAATAATCACCCTATAACCAAGGCTCCTAGGTGGTTGTCAACATTGGGAGACTTTGGATTATAGTATAGCAATAATTCAAAAGATATTCTTGGCTAGAACACCCAAAGAAAAATTGCATGGTATGGTGGAAGAGCAAACTCTGGGTAAAATCTCTAGGACTTTACTGTCTTGGGTAGAAGATGAGGCCCCAGGTACATGATGCTAACCACTGATTTCTATGAGTGATGCTGACAGTATAGGCTTCCAGATTTTAAAGTAGAAAAGAATCATTGAGGACTAGGATGATCACAAAATATTTCCTATAAAAGGGTAGTCAGAATTAAAACAAACAGTAAGGTTTTGATAGTTGAAAAAGAAGGGATAAAACTTACCAGCTTTGGAAAATGGTATTTGCAAAGGTGGAATTTGTATTAAATAATACACAAACTATTTATGGAAGTACATTTTCAATTCCAGTTAGAAGTAAGGGAAGATAATTAGATAGGTAAATCAATGCCATACTGAAAAATCTTTGTAATGCAGGTTGAGGATGATTCTTAAGGCATTTGAGGAACCCTTGAAAGGGTTTTAGAGGACAGTGCTATAATTAGTGATGGTAAAAGTTCACATTTATTAGCTGTCTCCTTTGTGCAGGGCACAGTTATAATCACATTGCCCATATTTTCCTATAAAACCCCACGAGGAAGATACTGTTACCAGCTTCATTTTACACATGAGGAACCTGAAGCACAGCAAGATAAAGTGATTGTCTATGGATACACAGCTAAAAAGGAGAGAGGCAAAGGAATCACGCCCAAGCAATTTGACTTTAGGAGCCTCTCTCTCACCTGCTCTGCCATGAATTCTACCTTCCCAGCAGATTTTTTTTTTTTTTGGATGGCAGTGTAAGACACCTGGAGAGATGGACCAATTAAAGGTTGAGAAAAAAGTTTAGTGGCAGTGAAAATAGAAAGTAAAGGACGATGCATTAGAAAGTATGAAGGGGAAAATTGACAGGCGTTGAATGGAAGGTGAGTGAAATGGCCATTCTGAGTGACAGAGGGAACAGTACTGTATGGTATTTAGACAGACATATCACAAATTGGCAGTCCCAAAATAGCATCCTAGGCTAATTGGTCTGAGAATGAAGCCTCTTTTCACTGACAGCAATGAACCACCCACACTGGTAAAAATATGGGGAGGAGACATACTGCTCCCCATTGTGACTTTTTTGAGTAACTAATGGATTTCATTTCTTAGAGTTGCAAATACAAACACTAACAAATTTAAGTTTTGCTGCTGTAATATAGTTGCCAAAAGGATAGCTATTTCTGGGAAGGATTATATAATCAATAGTTTAATATACTCTTAAAATCATTATACTGTTGAGTCTTTTATCTGTTGGGTAACCAAAGTAAGTGAAGAATGATAGAATCGAGCAAATATTTTCTCAAAAAAAAAAAAAAAAGAAAAGAAAAAAGATTATGGCATAAGAAAAGGAGGTAATTGTAGAAGAAGATTCCTTTTTTTTTTTTTTACCCTTAGGAGGAAATATTCAAGCTGCTCCACTGTGCAAATTTCCCATAAAATTCAGGGAGAAAGAGCACCTCAAAATGCAAATAAACTCATGCCAATTAAATACTTTCTGTAAGACATTGCTCATTATATTGTTAGGTTGTTGCTGATTTTGTCTTTCATTTATTCAAAATTTTAGGTAAAGTTACTCACTATATACTTAGCACAATGGGAAATATAAAATCCAGTGAGACATCACTCACGCCATCAGGAGATTATAATGTAAAGGAAATAAGGCTTTTTTACATACAGTGAAATGCCTAACAGAGTCTTATACATAATATGGGTGGTAACACTCAAGGGATAGAGAAGGTTTGGATGGTAAGAATTGAGGAAGGCCATTCCCAATGGAGAGGAAGGTGGTAGACCAGAGGAAATGAAGTGTAAATAAAAAATGAGTATCCAATTCAGCTAGAGAGAAGAGAGCTAATAGGGAAATCTGGAAATATAATTTAGGAATCAGGAATGATCTTCAAGGCCATTCTTTCAATAGTTAATAAAAAGTAGATGAGGTAGTGAGCCATGTGGAGATAGAGGAAAAAAGCATTTCATGAGGTGCAAAGGTCCTGAGGCAGAGAAGAGGCCTCACTGTTTTCAAGGAAGAGCAAGGAGGCTAGTGTTGCTGGGGAAGATGGGAATTGAATCGTAGAGATGCGGAGGGTAGGGTGGATCCTAACAGCTGCTTTGGTTTTTATTCTCAGCGAGACAGGACGTGATTGGAGAGTAATAAGCAGAGTAGTTACATGATCACACTTAGGTTTTAACAGGATCACGCTGGCTTTTCTGGTGCAATTTTTATTACAGAACTGGTCAGAAGTTTCAAAATTAAAGTATTCTAATGTTTAAAAATGGCTTTTGTACAACTCATATAATTCGCTTGTGAAAATGCTATGTGTTTCTTAGTTTCTTAGTGCATATTTACTTGCTCTTTTACTAAATGAAGCAAAATCCAATTATAAATGTATATTTGTTTCTTCTCATTAATGCCACTCACCTATTACATAACTGGAAGTGTCCCTTTCCCTATTGGATGTAATATTTCAATTCTTGCCATGCCCTTTGGCTCTGTGAAGGCCTACTCTAAATTTCCTTCTACATATTCCATGAGGTTAAGTCGTAGCTCTACACCTCCTCCATTACTGCTTATCCTGCTTGGATCAGCATTCCCATCTCTTTCCTACCTGCCCTTCAAAGCCAGCTTAGTGGCCACAAAGGCTTCACCAATTGTTTTTATTTCTATTAACCGCTTTTTCCAAAATCTCACACTCAGGATGTGTGTCACCCAGTTTTAGCAGCTGTTTGTGTATTGTATTGTATTGTATTTTTGGAAGTTTCATGTGTTTTGTCTATCTAACAAGGGATCTCCTGAGAACCTGGGTCCGTGTCTATTTTCCACACTAAGCCCAAGTCCCAGCTCACAATAGGTGTCTAATAAGTACCTGATAATTTATTTTTTCATCATTCAATCCATTTCTATAAATATATCTGTCACAGTGAGACTAAGCTATTCGAAACTTGTTTTCTGTGAACAAATATCACTGGGAAGCCTTAGGGAGTGGGTGACGGTAGAGCAAGCCAGGTGAGGAAGCGCCTCTACTTCTCACTTTGGATTTAAGGCACCGTGTCTCTGTCCCCCTTCCCAGGTGCTGAATAGCTTACATGCGGAACTTACTGATGCTATCCCTCAAATGAAACAGCCATTGATTTATGTGTTTCTTCAGCCACTATAACTTCAATTTTTATTTTGCTCCCTTGCTTCCTGTTTTTGATGCCTTTTTGGTAGCATCTTGCAAACACAGAAAACTGTGTTGAAAGTCATTTTTGATTATATATCTTAATGTATTAATGTAGTCTTCCACAATAAATAACTAATTGATTAATAGTAGGAAATAATCACATGCTTCATTTGGAGTTCATACATAATGTTCAAGATATATTCCTAAGCATGAAATATACACATTCAAAATAAAATAATTATTATACCATGTTTTTATCATTTGTGTGTAAGATCAAGGTACAGAAAATATATTTTTCAATATAGTCCTGACCAAGTATATAGCAATTTGAGTTTCAATGAAAACACATATCTGCTATCCCAATAATGAATGATCTCAAATTGGTTTTATAAGTGGATAGCAGTTCTAAAGACTCAGTATTAGGAACAATAAAATTATATTTTCATTTGTCAGGGCTCTTTATATCTTTTGTTATCCAAAACAACCATTTATTACTACTGAAGTAATTTGCTTTCATTAAAACAGTAGTGATTATAAATGAAAATAATTGTATTGTTGAATTTCACACCATACATTGCTTTCTAGCATTAAAAATCATTCTATCTTGGAGTTATCTTCAAATGAGAAGTGGTTTTATAGTCTAAACAATGAACTAACTCCTAAGATAGACTCCTGGACCTGTAGGATATACTAAAATCAATCACCTTACTAGAAAGGGGCTAAAATGACCAAATTTATCTTCTGCTCCTATATACAAGCATTTTTGTCACCACTGAGATAGTAAGAGGAAAAGAGCAGGGCAGATAGGAGAAGTCACTTTTACATCCCATTATGTATACTTGAATATGAAAATGCAGGCCATTGTCTTGTGAAGCGGGTAAAATATTTGCTGATAATATAATTCAGTTTTCTTAGTCCATTAGCACTTAATGTTCTAATTTCAGTGAGTAAATGTTGGGGAAATTATTTTTAGATGTTAATGTTTCACTCCTAATAAAATCAATGGGTGATTTGTACATATTACTCAAAGGAAGAAGGAATTCTGTTATTCTATATTTTCTCATACTAAGTATGTAAAGGATAATTGCTTATTTTTTAAAGATTGTCATCAAAAATAATCATAGCCATATATTCCATATTACCTCACTAATAATCTTTGCTATATACTTCAGGCATGAACTTCTTGAAGAAGCTCGGAGAAAGGGATTACCTTTTGCCCAGTGGGATGGGCCCACTGTGGTCGCATGGCTAGAGGTAAGAGAATTAAACCAGAAGGCACTTAAGTCAGTCCCTACTAATTTGATAGTTGTTAGAGGCAGGCAAAGACAGGCTTCTGAAATTATAGCTTCCCAGCAGCCTAGAATTGCTTGTAAAGGTAATATTTGCTTTACTAGAGTCCTGTGAGCATTGTGATTTTACTCTGACATTTTTTGTGACTGTATCAGAAGAAAGCATGCGGTAGTGTAAAAGGAAGTGTCTCTAAATTCCACCCTCTTTATGTCTAGAGCTGGAGAAGAAACAATTATCGAGCCACCTTTTGTTGTTGCAGGAAAACATCTGTTCCCACCTATTAGTCCAGGGTCCTTCCTCATCAAAAGGTTACAGAGAAAAGCCGTCTCCATATTCAACACTTCTGTTATCCAAGACATCAAGGTCTCTTAATTGTATAGACAGCCATTCATTTGCTTGTAATTTAATTCCTGAACCTAATTCTCTAAAGCCTGAGGACCAGCTAGGTTTAGATTCTTGGGATAAAGTAGAAGACTTATCCACTCGTTCCCTTCTGTGTCCAAACTGAATGTTATAATGAAACAAGAACTACATTCAGTATTTCCTGCACAACATAGTGTTCTGGAAAAACAAGGCAATATCTGAACAGGGTGGAGGCAGCACAAACAAACTTTGACAGAGAGAGAAATACATATTTGTCCACAAAGGTCTCTTTATTATGTGCCACTTGTCAATAGTACTCACTGCCACTTCCGTTCTGTTGTCCTATGTGGGTTACATAGTAGCTGCTAGGATATGTCCATGTCAGGGCAAAGAAGAATGTAGGTTTTCTTGGCTGAGAGAGGTAATTGTACACATTGTTTTAAATTGTCTGGGGTTATAAAATCATCTACCTTCATTATCATATCATATCCAGAGCTAAGTAATCAATTAAAAAAATTAAAGCAAAACCCATTTTAGTTTAAAAGTAGACTTACATAAATAGATATAAAAACATGCTTTGCATTTTTATTGGACTGACTGAAGAAAACCTGTGCCTTGCTTTTATTTTCTTCTTTCATATCAATCAGGGAAATTTAAGCATATCAGAGATCAGAGCTGTTTCTTCCAACCATGTCTTTAAAATTACTATATTTTAAAAATCAATCACAAGACAAAATGCTTAAGAAATTGTAGCAGTTCTTTGTTCAGTTTTCACTCCAGTAAAATGAGCTGCAACTTGACAGAGAGTTAGCTGCTATTTTGGCAAATGATGAACAAATCCTTCAGATAAAAATACAGATTTACTGACATTAAGGTGCTAGGAAATGACAGGCAGTGAAGTCTGTGCTAATTAAACCTATCCTGAGCACACAGAAATTGCTCATAATGTGATTCCAATGTGACTCAAGTTATAAAATGGAAGAAACAAAATGAATGAGGCTGATGATACAGTAAGTGAAAGCTTTCACTTCACCTTCTTTAGTACCTCCTTGAATGTACAGCCTATTAAGAATGTTGTGTAGGAGGGAGTCTGATGTTTCACACACCATTTATCCACATCAAAAACTCTTTAAAGTCTAATCATGGATGACATCGGTAACAATGTGTTGGCAGGCATTTGGGTAATGTTAACCCGTGTGGAAATCCAAATATGTTAGAAGACAGAGATGGAAAATCATTAGGGTCCAGGGAAGATATATTTAGATGTTTAGCTATTTTGAACAGTTTGTGTTTATAAACTAAAAAGTCATGGTCCATCTTCGGTCATATCTAATGTGCCTGTCAAGGTAGGGTCAATTCTTGGTGTCTAACCTGCTGGAAGAAAGCTGAACTGTGCAGTCACGCACTGTACTTGGATCTCCTCTCTGCTTCCTCCTATCTCAGTCTCAGCCCAGGCCACACTGACTCAAAGATGTGGTTTTTTGTTTGTTTGCATTTTTCTTCTATAAAAGACAAGTAGTCATTTAGTATTGCAGAATTTAAACTAAAAGCATGTCTGTATTAGTTATCTATTGTTGTGTAATAAATTACCTCAACACTTGGCATTTATTATATCCTGGCTTCTATGGGTCAGGAATCTGGGCACGGGTTAGCAATGGCTTCTGCTCAGAGCCTCTCAGAGGTCTATAATCAAGGTGTCGGCTAGGGAAGCAGTCATCTCAAGGCTTGACTTGTGGAGAATCCGCCTCTGTGCTCATTTCTGTGGTCACAGTCATGATTCAGATTTTTTGTTGTTTTTTTTTTTTTGCTACTGTTGGCCAGAAACATTAATTCCTTGTCATATGGGACTCTCCATGGAGCTGCTCACAATATGGTAGCTGGCTTCCCTCAGAGCAAGAGCTCAGAGAGAAGGAGAGAGTGGGAGAGGAGGACTGGCAAGAATGAAGCCACAGTCTTTTTGTAGCCTACTCTGGAAAGTGACATCTGGTCACATTTAACATCAGCTAGTCATTAGAAATCAGTCACTGGGTCCAGTCTACCCTCAAAGAAAAGAGGTTATGCAAAGGCATGGATATCAGGAGGTGAGGATCATTGAGAGCCATCTGAGCAGCTATCTAACATTATGCCTTAGAAATAATAACGCTTGATCCCTCCGCTTTATAAATGAGGAAAATAAAGCTGAGGTTTAGATGAATAACATGACTCACCAATGACAGGGAAGAAATTAGAGCCCACGCCATCTGATTCATGGTCCAAAGCTAGTGGTTTTATATTTTGCTGATTTATAGTTTTTCATCTTTATCTCACTTGTTCTCATTCTCACACATTGTCTCCTTTGCTCAATCTCTTTATTGTAACAAATAATATAGCAAAAAAAATCAATATTTTGGATATTTAAAAATGAAGATTTAAATTGCTAATTTTTATGTTTCCTGCTTCTTACTCATAGCTAATGATGGGGGGAAATGGGGAGAATATTCCTCTTTTAGGTATATGTAATTTAGGTGCTACAATACAAGGCATGTGAGTTGGCATTTACTCAGGGCTTAAGATGTGCACCAGACACCGTGCCATGTGCATGGCACTGCTGATTTAATTGTCTTTCAAGAGTCTAACAGCAAAGTTGAAATATCAGAATCTCCAATTTATGGTGCATTATTATATTCTCTTTAGCTACAGTTTTCTAGATGATTCTAACTTTAGTCTCTTTCATTATTACATCATTCATTTTCCAAAAAGTATTTTCATATATAGCATCTAATTCAGTTCACACAAGAAGGTAGGTGGAAATGTGGCTTAGCTACACTGTATGCTTTGATCAAAATCACATGATGGAGATGGTGTAGCTGTCTCTTTCTGTGACAGAATTTCTCTGCACTCAGAATTCCAAAGGAGAATTATAAATTGAAAGCATTCAATAAACAAATATTGATTGAGCTTCTTAACAAATATGGCTTGTAGCTGTTCTTGTCCTTATATACAAGGGGGACCTTGGTACTGTGCTGCTATTACTTTTATCCCTTATTAATATAAATTAGTCCTAAAATGGAGTCTCTGGAGCCAGAATGTTTCCATTTCAAATCTTGATTCCATCAATGCCTCGCTAGTGTCTTTGAACATACTACTTAATGTCTCTGTGCATCTACTGCCTCTGGGGAAAATAATGATAACATTTATCTTATGGAGCTGTGAGCAATAAATGAGTTCATGTATATAAGGTACTTACAATAATTCACAGCCTGTGAGACACTAAAATGTTAACTCTTATTATAATCCATGAATGTATTTTTTTCCCATCCAACAGCTCTGGTTGGGAATGCCTGCTTGGTACGTGGCAGCCTGCAGGGCCAATGTGAAGAGTGGCGCCATCATGTCTGCTTTATCTGACACCGAGATCCAGAGAGAAATTGGAATCAGCAATCCACTGCATCGCTTGAAACTCCGATTAGCAATCCAGGAGATGGTTTCCCTGACAAGTCCTTCAGCTCCTCCGACATCCCGAACTGTGAGTCAATTTGTGCTCCTTCCCCTCCCCGATGCTGGGCAAGTAGCAGCACGTCTAAGTCCACAGAGCAACATTGTGGCAGTACACATTTCAATGTCGGCATGAATTATTCTGAAGAGATGTAGATTGCTCTTCATTAACCTTGCTGCTACTTTTAATAGGTTTTCAGCTGAGGAGCTGTGATTCCTATCAGCTTTAAGGCTGGCATAGCAGACTTTTGAGCTAGCATCTAGACTAGGAGTTAGATTTTTCTCCCAAGCAGCAAGAACCCAAGTTTATTCTTTTCTAGCATATTCTTTTCTTTCTTTCTTTTTAAAATGCAATCTAGTGATTTCTCAGGTGATGAGCTGTAAGCATTAGTACTTTCTAAAGATGCAGGGCATAACTTGCTACTTTTTAAAAGTTTTCATGATCATGAAATTACATGAATTTTGATGTTCATAAATACCAAATGGAATATCTGGAATATCCCTCCTCCAAAATCTGTTTGCTTTTCATATATAAATACCTAATCCTCTCATAATTTTACCCTATCCTAATTTTAGGAATGAATAAAATGAAAAGAAAAAGGCATTAATGATGACAAATTCAAACAGAAAAATACTTCTCAAATAATATTTCATTCTTTCTTTATTCCATTTGCAAATTATACATTTTGCTGATAAAGGATATTATTTCTGATGTTAACTGGATTTTCCTGATCTCATGTCTTTATATAGCATAATAAGATGTGGGAGAATGAGATAAATTTGAGCAGTGGGTAAAAGATTAAAAAATGATATTTCTTTATTGCAGTTTTCAGGCATAAAACTAACGTGAACATGTCTTTTTATATATGATCTTAAACAGTTTTAAATAATCTGCTTCATTTCTATTTGCACTTATTTTCCTTCCCAATATACTAGATTCTAATGCCAGAAATACAAGGTCAAATTTAAAAGGCTTCTATCTTTTTTACATGATACCATTTTGCCTTCTTCCTAAATAACATGTAGGAAAAATGTATAACTTTAACAACTCTTACCTATAAAATTAGTTTTAGGTGGATATAAATGTTCTTCACTATGCTTGGAGTATTACTCTAGCTAAAAGGTAATTCAGAATATAGTTGACCCTTGAACAACATGGGAGTTAGGGGCACTGACCTTTGTACAGTCAAAAATATGACTATAACTTTTGACTCCTCCAAAACTTTATTAATGGCCTACTGTTGACCATAAGCCTTTCCAATAACATAAACAGTTGATTAACACACATTTTGTATGTTATATGTATTATATACTTCTTACAATAAAGTAAGCAAGAGGAAAGAAAATGTTGAGAAAATCATAGGGAAGGGAAAATGTATTTCCTATTCATTAAGTGGAAGTGGATCATTATAAAGGTCTTCACTCACATCCTCTTTGTATTAAGTAGGCTAACCAGGAGAAAGAGAAGGGATTGCTGTCGCTGTTTCGGGGTTGGCACAGGCAAAAGAAAATCTGTGTATGAGTGGATACATGCAATTCAAGCCTGTGTTGTCAAAGGGTCAGCTTTACAATAAAAACTGAGCAGGCCATTAAAATAGTTATAAATTGAATTCAGATATGATGAAGAGTTTCCTAAATAATTTCTAGCAGAAAGATAAGAATCACAACTGGTTTATATCAACACTTTTCTCCCAAGAGCAAATGCAAACAAAAATATTAAAAATTCTGAATCTTGCAAAATAAGAGCACTTGAGGTCCCAACTTCCAGATAAAAAATAGGTTATACTTTCATTTTTTATTTAGCAGCATAGTCCATTTCTTAATGGAAAATTGAAAAATTGAGCCGATTTTTCTACAAAATGTTTAACCAAACTGAAGGAATTTAAATTACAGAATACTAAGGGTAAGAGTACACTCAGTTGTTTAAAGAACAGGCATAAGTAAAGAGAACTTATTGGACACTTCATGATATAGCCTCAGTTCACCTCAGAGGGTTTATCTCCCCAGGTCAGGATTCAAACAATATAGAACTACTTTTAATTTTCTAAACTTCTTTGCCCTTGCTTGATTATGAACTTTTGTAATTGCTCTTCTTTTTGCCTGGAACATTCTTCCCTCTGTAGGTTCCCCATGTATTTCCAATTCATCCTTCATTTATTGATTCCTCCATCTCTCTCCTCTGAAAAGCTCTCGTTAAGCCCCCAAATTCTGGGTCTGTTTCCCTTCCTGAGTTACCACTCCATGTACTCGTAAAAAACATTTTATAATTCTCTCTTTTCTTGACTTAACTCACACTAGACCAGAAAGGATAGCATCAGGATTCCACAGGCCCCAGGCCTTAACTCAGTGCCTGGCAATTTGTAGATATTCTGTGAACATTCACCTTAAAAATAATCATTGCATAAGTCACTCTGCCCACCATTGCACAGGATATGAAATTTATATGGCCTTAAGTTCAGAGAGAGAAATTATACTAAGGAAAATAAGGCATGTTGACCAGTAGGTTTAGTACCAGATGATATAATTTAACTCCTAAATGTGAAATAGAATCAAAATGCTATGGAGTTTTAAGAAAAAAGAAACTAGCTAACTAAAAAAAAAAGGCCCATATACCCTGTCTTTTTCTCCTGAAGACATGAGTCATTGATCAAGATACACCTGGCTGAGGAACCCAAACCTAAAACTTAATATATAAAAAAGGTTTGTATGATCAGAACAAATTTCAGTGTTCTACGAAACATAGCATTTCTTGGGAAAAAAAAAGCATAAAAATTTGTCTCTGTATTTTCTAAGTATGAATCCTAACGTATAATATTGGGCTATGACTAACATATGGTTGGATTAAGTCATCAAAAAGAAATTAACATTTGAAGGACAGAAAATATATTGTTTGTAGAATTTAAGTTTTATATTTGTTTACTAAATTAATACATGATCCTGTATACCATTTGCTAAGTAGAGAAAAATACAAAGACAACAATAAAAAAAATTTAAAACGATAAAAATTATTCACAGAAATAATCAATGTTAATTTTTTCACTATTAACCTTTTGATAGAGACCTTTCTAATCTTTTTTTCTTTACCTTTTTATAAAGATAGATTATTTAACATAATATATTATTGTGTACATTTTTTGAAACTTATTAATATACCATGAGCATTTTTCTCATTTTATTAATATGTGATTACATCACTTTTAATTGCTACACATATCATTTTTGGAAGTGCCATAATTTATTTAACCAAATCTCTACTATTGGACATATTGCTTATTAATTTTTATCGTGTGTTAAATGTGTGTATGTAGTTATATTGTTGCATAAACTGTGGTTATTTCCATTGTAATATTTGTATAGAGGGCATTCACATTCCTAATACTTTTAAACCTTAATTGCCAAATTGCATTGCGTTGCCTCCCTCTGTCAACAGTGGTTATCTCATTGCGTAAATTTACATTTTTAAAATTACCAATAATGTTAAAAATTTTTATATTCTTATTGATCTAGGATTTATATTAATTACCTATTCATAACCTTTTCAGTTTTTCTGTAGGATTATGGAAATATTTACCTTTTTGCCAATGTGTAAAAGCTCTTTGTTTGCAGAGGATATATACCTTTTGCAAAATACTGATGCAAGTTTATAAGAGAAGAGTTAAGTTGTATCTCTATTTCTTTAAAATTGATCTACTAAATGTTTCTTTCTCCTTTTACTTCATCTACATGGAAACATTTAGTCATTTCTAATATATTTCTAACATGGATTTGCTTTGTAAAACAAATATTTCATAAACATTTATGTTAATGAATCCATTGCATAAAGTGAAGATGAACGCATCTTAAATTCATAACTTAACATTATATATTAGGGGTTTTTTGGAAGAGAGGGTCTCCCTCTGTCACCTGGAGTAGAGCACAGTGGTGTCATCATAGCTCATTGCAACCTCAAACTCCTGGTGCTCAATCGATCCTTCTACCTCAGCCTCCTGAGTAGCTGGGACTACAGGCATACACTACCATGCCCAGCTATTTTTTTCTATTTTTTATAGAGAGGGGGTGGAAACTCGCTCTTGCTCAGGCTTGTCTTGAACTCCTGGCCTCAAGTAATCCTCCTGCCTCGGCCTCCCAAAGTGCTAGGATTATAGGAGTGAGCCACCACACATGGCCCAAAGGCAAATTTTTTATTCTTTTTTTTAAAAAGAAATGTTATGTCTCCTAGAACACTGCACTTTGTTCAGATCATACAAATTTTTTGTACATTAAGGTTTGGGTTTGGGTTCCTCAGTCAGGTATATTTTTTTCATTGACTCAAGTACTCAGGAGAAAAAGACAGGGTACCTGGGCTTTTTTTTTTTTTTTTTTTTTTTTTTTTTTAACTTACTAGACTTCTGTCTGATTCTACCTCCTTTCCTGCGTAAATAAAAGGTACTGGACCAGCAAAAGGAAAATCTAAAGGTCACATTTATTGTTTCCTTAGGCCAGCCCTAATCTTCCAGCTTTCTGTTTCTTTTTCTCAAACTGCTATTACTATAGAAAGCCACTTGTGCAGTAGGATAGAAATGGAGATGTCCATTAATTGATATTTGGTTGAAGAAGGATGTCATTAAGTACATTCTTAAAATATCTTAAGTAAAAATGTGTAAATATTCATGCATTTGCAAAATTTAAATGAAGCACCTAGAGTT
Organism: Varecia variegata; assembly: GCA_028533085.1. NCBI lineage: Eukaryota > Metazoa > Chordata > Mammalia > Primates > Lemuridae > Varecia > Varecia variegata. Next base: position 30,223,222 of record CM052440.1, read on the forward strand.
TTGCTTTGAGTATGTTTCCAATGTCTGGAGTTCCACATTATTTTTCTTTGATAACATCATCCATAAAAGATCTTTAATTTTTCTAGTTTGGATTCTTTTTAAAGTGATGACTTCAAGATCTCTTAAAAAGCTATGTAAGTGAAGATTATTTCTGGACATTTACAATTTCTTCTCCAGACTGACAAAATTATGTTTCATTGACAGCACGTTTTATGATTTGCTTTTATCTGGTTTTTCTAGATAATTCAACTTAGTGTTCATATATGAGCCAAATTTCTTTTATTTTTTGCTTTATGTAACATTTATTTAAATTGCCTAAACAAATTTTAACAAAGCTAGTACAATGGAAATAAGTAGGTTTGAAACAAAATCTTGGGTAACCATGTAAGTCAACAAGTTTGAGCAGAAATGTAAGATATATGGTAAGCATTAGTCAGCACAGTGTACAGGGGAAATCAAGAGTATTTATTAAATTACAGATGTTCTTGAGTGGAGGTGACTTAACAGAATGTCTAATAAAATAACAGTAGTAGCTAACATTGGCGGGTGCTTACTGTCAGGCATTGTTCTAAGTGCTTTACATGTGATAAATCACTTAAGCCTCACAACCATGCCATTAGGTATTTTTATTCTATCTGTCTCACAGATGGAGAAAACCAGTGTAGAGAAGTAAAGTGATACATCTAAGGTCACATCCCATGTAGTCTGACCAGAGTCTATGCCCCCAACAAGGACATTCTCCTGCTTTTGCTTCCTGCACTCTATCAGTTTCCTTTCTTTTTTTCTAGCATTCTTTTAGTCTGTTTTGGTTCCTCCTTTCATTATTACTTACCTCATAAACTTCAACATTTAGTGGAAATAAGGTGAGGTATAATTGTATAAATACTAGTCTTATGATAAGGGGAATTATTTCTCTTATAATAAGAAACAAAAATTCAGATAGGGGAGAAATATGGATCCAGACCATTTGAATGTGAGAGTAAATTTCAAGTTACTATTTTGTATTAATAATTTAATTATAAAGAAAAAAATACTTCACAATGATCTAGGTAGTAACAAAAGTTACTTTGTTTTTTTTTTTTTTTTTTGAGACAGAGTCTCGCTCTGTTGCCCCGGCTAGAGTGAGTGCCGTGGCATCAGCCTAGCTCACAGGAACCTCAAACTCCTGCCTCAGCCTCCCGAGTAGCTGGGACTACAGGCATGCACCACCATGCCTGGCTAATTTTTTCTATATATATTTTTAGTTGTCCAGATCATTTCTTTCTATTTTTAGTAGAGACGGGGTCTTGCTCTTGCTCAGGCTGTTCTCAAACTCCTGAGCTCAAACGTTCCTCCCGCCTCGGCCTCCCAAAGTGCTAGGATTACAGGCGTGAGCCACTGTGCCCGGCACAAAAGTTACTTTGATCTAGGTAAAATTTAGGAAAATTCTGGCTGCTTTAGGTATCCCTGTCTCTCTGACAGCAAGAGAACTAATTATTTTCCCCTGATTAATTTTCATGTTATTTATTATGTTCATTTTAATATTTATTTTTCTGTCATAACTCTTTCCAAAGTGATTTAATTAGGTAAGTGCTTTAATTATTAACATCCTTTAGAAATTTTCTTCTCAGTTCTCAGCTGATTATACTTTTTACATATTCTATTCCACCTGAATCAAGAGGAAGCTAGCAATGCATCACAAGTACAAAATTTAAGGAGGCACTCATTGACAGGTATTGACCCTGCACTTGCAGGACCCTGAAAGCCAGTGCTTCCTTAAATGCAGCCTTCGGGGACTTCACTTGCCTCATCCTGGTCCCAGCCATGCCTTAGAACATATTATATCATGACATAAACTTTTCAGTATTTTTTTCTAATATGAAGCATGTACTTTTATTCCCACTTAAGAGGTGTAGAATCTGAAATTTAAGAGAGGTTTAAGAAATGTCCTAGGGTAGTTACCAGAAGGTGGAACTGCTATAATTCAAGCCTCCTGATTTTAATTTGGTAATTATTAATATAATTGAAGTCTTATAAGTCACCTGTTAGACTCAGACAATATTAGCCACAAAAATAGCTACCGGTTTGTGTTTTCCAGCTCAGACATTTTGGGGAAATTGCAATACAGACTGCCAACAGCAGTAAGGAGATCTTAAGGGGCTCTTAGAGTACCACAGCCAGGTTATATGATGTTTGTCCTTCTTGCTTTTCCAACCTACTTTTTGCACTCTCTTTATCCTTGGTCCCAAGGCACCAGTATCCTTATGTCCTTTGATTGATTGCTCAGAGCCTCCCCGCTCTAGTGATTCTCTTAGGGTTGCCCTTCTCCGAAATGCTCATGCTTTCATTTCTTCCTTCATGACTTACCCAGATGAAAGTTCCATCCCCTAAACTGGTAGTGGAAAGAAAGCAATCTGACTGAATAATTGACTTACTACATAGGGGCCTGCTTATAAACTCGTTAAAACCTCAACCAACGTCTACTCGATTGGGTTGTGTGGAAGCTATTTTGTGAGTTACTTTACAAGATTATGGGGCCAGCAATGCTCTTCACAAGTAAAACTGCACATCAAAGATAAGAAACCAACATACAGCTTCTGAAAGTTTGCCAACCATAGTATGGAAAATTGTCCTGGATACATACTTATTTTGCAATTAAAGATACAGATAAAACCATAGCTTGCAGCGTCTTCCCCATCACAGAACCTGCTGACAGACCGGCAAACACAGATTCAAAAATAACCTGTGAAAGATATTATGCATGTATCTATTCCCACATGTGATAATACTGGTGGTTAATCAAAGTAAAAGCTACAGAAATTATTGTAAATTTGATTTTATACTGTCCTGCAAGCTTGTCATTTAATACTGTCTTAGATGAATTTCCTCTCAGGTAATCATCATAGAAACTCACTTTGAACAAATAGTACAGCTGCTTAGGCAAAGCACTGTGATACTGGATGTAAAGGAAATGGGACAGGCCGGGCGCGGTGGCTCACGCCTGTAATCCTAGCACTCTGGGAGGCCGAGGCGGGTGGATCGCTCGAGGTCAGGAGTTCGAGACCAGCCTGAGCAAGAGTGAGACCCCGTCTCTACTAAAAATAGAAAGAAATTATCTGGCCAACTAAAATATATATATATAGAAAAAATTAGCCCGGCATAGTGGCGCATGCCTGTAGTCCCAGCTACTCGGGAGGCTGAGGCAGGAGGATGGCTTGAGCCCAGGAGTTTGAGGTTGCTGTGAGCTGATGCCACGGCACTCACTCTGGCCCGGGCAACAGAGCGAGACTCTGTCTCAAAAAAAAAAAAAAAAAAGGAAATGGGACAGATGAGTGTAAGGTGGTTTTTAGCATAGCACATTCCTCAAAGTCAATAAAAACCATTTCCTCCAAGTGATTTAATGTTTTATGTATTCATTTGCAACTTTCTGTTTATAATTAGCTCCATTCTTAGAAGCTGGGAATAGAGGAGAGGGGCTTTCAGTGACATAGATGGCTTTTGTATTCTATATTAATTTAAGGGTGTGCACAAATTTATCATATAGGAAAAAATTTGGCTATACTCTGAGCTCCAAAATGGTAGACATATTAGAATTGTACACAGATATTTGATGCCTAACCTTTGGAACTTTTATGCCTATGTAATTTATTTATAATTATTCATCTTTACTCCCTTTGTTACTCAAATATATATATAGTCATGTGTTGCTTAACAAGGGGGATATGTCCTGAGAAATGAGTTGTGGAACAATGTGTTGTGAGAATATCATAGAGTGTACTTACACAAACCTACATGCTATATCCTATACACAATTAGGCTATATGGTAGAGCCTATTGCTCTTAGACTACAAACCCGTACAGCATGTTACTGTACCAAATAGTATAGACAATTGTAACCCAATGGTATTTGTGTATCTAAATATAGAAAAGGTACAGTAAAAAACATAGTATAAAAATAAAAATGGTACACCTGTATGAATAGAGCTTGCAGGACTGGAAATTGGTCTGGGTGAGTCAGTGAGTGAGTGGTAAGTGAATGTGAAGGCCTAGGACATTACCATATACCACAGTAGACTTTATAGACACTATACATTTAGGCTACACTAAATTTATAAAAAATATTTTTTCTTCAGAAATAAGTTAGCCTTAGTTTACTGTAACTATTTTTTAAATTTTGACTCTTTTGTAATAACACTTAGCTTAAAACACAAACCCATTATACAGCTGCACAAAAATATTTTCATTTATACCCTTATTCTATAAGATTTTTTTCCTGTTTTTTTTTTTAATTTTTCAACTTTTTTGTTAACAACTAAGACACAGACACATTCATTGAGGGGCTAGGCCTACACAGGATCTGGATCATTAATATCACTGTCTTCTACTTCCACACCTTGTCCCACTGAAAGGTCTTCAGGGGAAATAACACACATGGAGCTGTCGTCTCCAATGAAAACAATGCCTTCTTCTGGAACGCCTCCTGAAGGACTTGCCTGAGGCTATTTTACAGTTAACATTTTTTTATAGGTAGAAGGAGTACACTATAAAATAATGAGAAAAACTATAGTATAGTAAATATATAAACCAGTAGCATAGTCATTATTTATCATTATCAAGTGTTATAGGCTGTACATAATTGTAGGGGCTATACTTTTACATGACTTGTAGTGCAGTAGGTTTGTTTACACCAGCATCACCAGAAACAGGTGAGTACTACATTGCACTACAGTGGTACTATGGCTAACTACATCACTAGGTGATAGGAATTTTTCAGCTCCCTCATGATCTTATGGGACCATTGTTGTATATGCAGCCCATCATTGACCAAAAACAACATAATGTGGTGCATGACTGTGTATACGCACACACACACACATACATATACACATACAATTTCACTTATATAAATCATCAATTTAGTTTATATGTACTTAAATTTTAAATTATGTTGAATAACATTACCTATAATACAGGGAAAGTCAATCATGATATTAAGTGAACGGTGGACAAAGGTCAAAGTGAATTATGGTGATGTTTTATGATGTTTGGGTAACAATTTTGCTACTTCCAATTTTTAAAACTAAACCCTTCCCCAGACAAGTAACAAGTAATATATTGGATGTAAATTACATTGATGTGCCCGGACAACCTTATAATATATAGGCTTTGTAATTTGACAGTATTTAATGAGGATGAAAAATGCCTTTAATAAATAAAAAATAGCATTTTACTTCTTTTTCATTTGCAAGAATATAGGAACACAACATATTTACTGAATTGCAAAAGGAAGAAATTATTTGGGAAAAGCTGATGCTGGTTTCCAGACAGGTTATGATAGTGCTTACAGCTTTGTATTGATAAGCAATTTTCTCCATCCACGGACATTGAAGAATCAAAATTATGTGAAAGAAATTTTGGTAATAATGCAACAAAATACATCTGTCATCCTTTTCTGAAGAAAACAATAAAATTACATTCTTCTACTGATCAACTTTAATCAATTCTCCATTTTTACAAAAATGGATCTGATAGCCATATACTTTTGAAATGCAAATTTTGATCATGCCCTTTTTCTGACTAATAATCACAGAAGTATCATTTTGAATCCACCCCCCTATGAGCTTCACAGAATGCCTCTTTCTGTTTAATCTTTTTGAGTAGAAGGGAAAAAAGAAACTCTGAGCAAATCAGCCATGCTGTCTGTCTCTTGCACACTGTAGAGGCAGGGCACTGTGGTGTTGCCGTGATGCTGTTAACTAACTTACAGAGGTGCTGCCTTTCTTCTTTGCCACTGCTTACCTCCCATGGATCCCACTGCTTCCCTCTGGGCCTCCTCACTAGCCTTCAGGCAACGTTTGGGTGACCCATGAAGAAATGGAAAATCTTGCAGCTCCAGCAAAAACGGTTAGTCCTTACGGCTTTGTTGAACTTGAAGAAGTTACTTTGCTGGTACTTGGATGAAACAATTTGTTTATTATAGAACAGAGTAAAAAGGTGTGTTTATATAGTTACATGCAAAAATAACTTTCTATTCATTTTTTTTTTTTTGAGACAGAGTATCACTCTGTTGCCTAGGCTAGAGTGCCTTGGCGTCAGCCTAGCTCACATCAACCTCAAACTCCTGGGCTCAAGTGATCCTCCTGCCTCAGCCTCCCGAGTAGCTGGGACTACAGGCATGCACCACCATGCCCGGCTAATTTTTCTATATATATTTTTAGCTGTCCATATAATTTCTTTCTATTTTTTTAGTAGAGACGGGGTCTCGCTCTTGCTCAGGATGGTCTCGAACTCCTGAGCTCAAACGATCCTCCTGCCTCGGCCTCCCAGAGTGCTAGGATTACAGGCGTGAGCCACCGCGCCCGGCCTCTATTCAGTTTTAATTTACTGTACTCACTTGACATTTTTAAATGAAACAGTGCTAGATTATCATAATGTGATTAATATCATAAGAGTTTATAACATGCAAACATTAAGCAAGAATTCAATGAAACTTATCCATTTTGCAACATTGGAAATCTTTTGCAACATATATTACTTGGTGTTGGGCATAAGCAACATCCGTTTCTAAGCCAAATTAAATCAGTATTAGAAAAGCTTAAATTGAATACTCATTTTTAATATAATCATGTAATTTCTTGAGCTTTACCCTCTGAAAGACAGAGCTTGACCAAAAAAAAAAAAAAAAAAGAAAAGAAAGAAAGAAATGCTATGTTTCTTTGGTATTCTAAAGCACTGTGCTCAAGAACTTCCTGGGGACTCTAATTGTCAGCTTTTAAAAATATAGTGTTATATCTAGCCATTTTTCATGTAAAGTGACGAAGTTGAGAATATATGTATTTTATCTTTAGCAACTTCTTTTTAAGAAAGATGTTCTTCAAGTTTTATCCCTATTAGAAAAATTGATTGTCTACAAGTTTATGATGTATAAAAATGCCAATGCGGTGCACTAACTTCATTTTTAGTTTAGGTTTGTTGTACTTCGTTGTTGTATTGTTTCGTTTTGTTGGCTGTTGTTGAAATCTATTTGATTGCCACAAGCTTTTTTGGAGCGATTTCACTTAATTAATTTAATTTATATAAGATTTCCATAGCATATATATTTATGTATATATAATCAGAATTTTTATTATAACACATTACATTTGGAAAATTACACACTTTTAAGAATGAAAAAAGTTTTGGAGTGACCAGATCAAATGTTCACAAAACCATGAATTTAAAATTTACAGTAGAATTACTTAAAAACTATGTAGTTATCCTGTAGTTGCCCTCAAGCTGCAAAATTGATCACTGTGGATCTGAGTAAGAATCTGTGTATTTATCTGCCTATATCATAACAATTAACATTTTGTATAATAATTTTGCTTCTGCTAGAAAAATTTTACTGTAATCATTTGAAATTAATTTGTATTTACCCGCTTTATTAATCATTTCCTGCTGCTAACACAGAAAGAATCTGAGGAAGGAAGCTGGGCTCAGGTAGGAAATCCAATTCTTTAAGATGATATCATTTAGTAGGCAAGGAGGCTATAAATTAAGAAGCTATTATAAATCATAATATAAATCTTCACTTAGCTCAATATTAGCCTGATATGTATATGTAAATCTATATTATATTTTAATACTATATGTCTTTTTAATTACTATATTTTGCAAATAAGATGATTATCATTTCATACTTGACTTCTTTTAAAATGACAATTTTCTTTCTTCCTACAAAAGAATGATCTGTAAGTTAAATTTCTCTGAATATATTTAATCAGGAATCATTCAAGTTGGATCTAAAGGGGAATAAAAAGAAAGAAAAGACTTATTCAGAGTTTCATGTGCTTTAAGGTATAATGAAAAGTGTAAGAGGAGGGGTTTGAAACACCAGTGTCAGTGTTGCAGGACACCAGTTAGATTGTTCCCATTTATTAACATGACCAGATGAGACAAGCATCTGTACTTTGAAGAAATAAATGTTTTCAAAGAAGCTGTGCATTTTTTCGACATTTCCACATGTTGGATAACTTAAAAAATAAACGCATGGTATATTCAATGTGCTTCAAACCTTTCAATGTAAGAAAAATTTTGATAGTTATATTAGGACCTGTTTTTAAACTTGCAGTAATATGGGATTGCATTAGATTTTGATTTTGGTAAAAATTTCATCATTCTTAAGAATACACACAAAAAAGGGGAGCACCTAGATTTTAACTAGAAATGCATGTTATAATTAGAATTTTCAATTTAGGGCATGATAAGGAACTAAATAGGAAACTAAAATTAAGAGAGAGTAATAATCTTTTTAAAAAATGATTTCCTGGTGATCGTTGATTTTGACCTTCATTTTAGCTGTTTTGAACAGTATGTAGTAAGATCAGTTCATATTGTTATATTAAATAATTAGATTATCTGTTAGTTTTTGATCATGCCCTGCTTCTTTAAGGACAGAGTCTATATTGATTGATTTCTGGAAAAGACTTTGATTCTTTCCAGTGTTCTTTATGGAATGCTGACTGCATGCTTTGCTAGATAACAATGTCCACATAGATGTTCAGTATTCTGTCTCTTAAACTTAATTGCTTTTTTCTTTATTTGTTTACTGAGGTTTCTATTTCACATCAAGTCTTGCCATTAAACTGTAGCAATGGCAATAGTGGCATTGATAAGATGAAAATGGAGGATTAGCTGATAGATATAAATAAAATAAACCTATCAATATAAAAAATCTTAAAGCTCGGAATTTTTATTAAACTCTTAATTCTAATTTCTTTATTAACAAAATATATATTTGGACAAAATATAATTCCTTTGGGAAATACAAAGTGAACAATCATTGTCAGTAGGCAAGTACTTTGGTAAGTGTCTATAAAGTTCCATTTTGTACCAAAGCAAATTAAATACAGGCTAAATATTAGTTCTGCTTTGTTTCCATACATCATAGTAATTAAATATTAGTTTATATTTATGTAATATATATAACTAAATACATAATATGTTCATATATTTAGTTTATATAATAATAGATTATATTCTCCAATTACCATCTCATTTTATTGGTTAAAAAACTTGACTGCTATAAAACAATTCTAGTGTCCGGTTTTTCTACAGACCCTGGCTTATGGAGATATGAACCACGAGTGGATTGGAAACGAATGGCTTCCCAGCCTGGGGTTACCTCAATACAGAAGTTACTTTATGGAATGCTTGGTAGATGCAAGAATGTTAGATCATCTAACAAAAAAAGATCTCCGTGTCCATTTAAAAATGGTGGATAGTTTCCATAGGTAGGTTTTTTTGCCAAAGAATAATTAAAATAAAACAATATGTAACATATATTTTATTAAAACAAAAATTGATGTTTATGTGATAGA